>JAZDUH010000155.1:1202500-1535000 GCA_036419115.1 Scarus forsteni | reverse complement strand
TTATGATCAGGATGTTACTCAAGTTCATATGTGTGTGAAGGCTAACAAGCCAACACGTTTGTCTATACAGTGTATATACAATAAAATGTATATCAGCCGGACATTTTTGCACATCTCAGCGCTTTTAGAAATATCCTCCATCAGTGCACAGCAGACTGGACAGATCCTGAAATAGAAACCTTAGTAAAATATATTAAAAAAAGACAGGCACCCTGACAGCATACATACAATGCAGCACACACACAGTGACTCTCACCTCAGTATTAACTCCAGCCAATCTCAGTACACTGCCCCTAGTGGACACCTGAGGAGCTGCAGCGTTCAGCTTTAGCTTTATGTTCAGCCTCATACAATTTCCCTCTAAGAAAGAGACAAAGGGGCTTGTTCAGATTTAATTTGTGACATGTTGTACAGAATAGTTGATAATAATCCTCCTTACATGTTGTTTAAAGTGTTTGTGCTCCGACTGAATACAGAGGGAGGGGTTGTGTGGCGTTTGGGTGGATGGCGGGGTTGTAGTAGCAGGTATTTCCTCTAATAGAACCTGTCTGAAACGAGCCCCTCTGTCCTGAGCAGGGTGTGTGATGCCTGGCGAGGTGTGGCACTTTCACCTTAAACAGAGACCAACCCCGGCACCCCCACCCTGCATCCCCCCAAAGCCTGAAAATTTATGAGCCAGGGAAACTACTGAGCATTAGGATTTCCTGTTTCCTGTCCCCTCACCCACCAAACAGAGCCACACTGCCCTGTGTGTGTGTGTGACGACCTGAGGGAGTCCATGTGAGGCCACCGCTCACACAAACATAAACCACCTTGTTTTCGTCTTTCAAGGAATTTTTTTTAAACTCATAAACATTAACAAGAACAAGGCTTTTTAGTAAATATCAAACTCGGCTGTAGGTATGCAGCTCTGTTTCAGAACGCTCCTCTGTGTCGTGCAAATCATTGTCAGATAAAATCAGATTTTAATTAAAGAGGAAGAAAAGCACACTTTAATGATTAACCAAGCTCCCTGTCCATGTTTGGTGATGCTCAGAGGAGTGCCATGGTCCCACAGTCAAAGTGTTGGTCCAGGGCATAGTTGCCATGTCTGCTCGTTATAAGCAACATTGGGCTTCTAGAAGTTGCTTGTAAATATTGACTGTTTTTTTAGGCTTAACAAAAAAGTGCAGTTGCTTGTGCCCCAAACCCAGGACAGACCTGATGCACACTCTACGACCTATATAAACCTAATTTTCTACCACTCTTAGACACAAATGTAAATTTTACAGTAAAAAGAGGAGCAAAAATTATGTTTCCAACAAAAATACTTATAGCCAATATGAAATGTATTTCTAATGTAACTCTTACTGTTTCATCATCAGAAAGCTGTAGAGGATCAACATAAAACTAAGATAAAAGTCTGAATTGTCTGTTTGGTGACAAAATTAAAGGTTAGACCGACTGTTAAGGGACAACAGAGTTATAGTTATAAATCACAGTAGGCCCTCCCTTCACTCCTGTATAAAACAAAGGATGCTCCAACTTGAATAAGTTAAGAGACACATAAGAAAATATTTCTCCAAAAATTAAAATGTGATGTAGATGAAAATTAAAACAATTGATGTAACATCTCTTTAAAAGAACAAAAATAAAAAAAAGTACTATATCATATTTTTTTAAAAAACAGCTTGAGGTTTCTTGTTCCTGTCGACCTGGTTGCCTGTTTCAGTGAAACAATCTGGCAACACTGGTCCAGGGCGGAAATCAGTAAGCAAACAGAGGCATGAGGCTCTCCTAAACCTTCTGATGTATTAATCGTGGATTTTGAAAACCACAGAACACCAACACCAGCCAATGACATGACTTCACAAAAATCTCTGACTGTGGAAACTTTAGACTAAACTTAAGCAGTGGTCAAACCCATGAGATCCACACTGTGTGAAGTCCACTCCTGACTTAAGGTCCTGCAAGGCTGTAAAGAAGCCTCTGGTCAATGAGAGACAGAGGTCAGCCTGGCGTTGTAGTGCCACAGCTCACAAAAACTGGACAGTCACGAACTAGAAGAAGATTCAGTGATGAAGTTTATAAAGTAAAACCTGAATTTATTTTTTAGAATTTTCCCTTTAACCTTTAAGTCTGAAAATAATCTCAGAATTCTCACCTTTAGTCTTTTTTTTATCTTAAAATTATGGCTTGAATCTTATATTTACTTTCTTTCTTAAAATTCAGACTTTTCCCACAGAATTCAAACCTTTTTTTGCAGGATTCTGATTTTTTCACAGACACAGAAATACTCCATCTCTGAAAAATATAGTCAGAGTAGCCATCACCTCTTCTTTAGAATAATACTCAGGAGGACAGATGTAAATCTTGAGGGGGCCTGATTCGGCCCCTGGACTGCCAGTTGGGGATCACTTCCTTAGATAACAGCTGTTAAATCTATTTTTATAATGCTCCAAAAACAAACAAATAAATCTCCAAGCTGAGGCAAATGACAAAAACTTAAAAGTATTTTTCTTAAATTCACACTTGAACACATCAAGATGTCCTAGCACCATTTTTCTGAGCCGACTTTGAACACATCATTCATCATGTTGCCAACAGTGAGTTCTCAGTCAGATCCACTGGTTGGTGTTTGGACCATCAAGGGGCTGGTTGGTCCAAACACCATCCTGACTTCATTACACATGCACACAAGAGGATCCAAGTCTTTCAAGAGGAAATGGGCGGTTTGTCATGTGACCTGGGTCATTTCCAGCTTCTCTGACCTCATGCTGAGGTTAGGAGGGAAGTGGAACATGCAGCCTGGTTACACATGAGTCAGCTAAAGGACTCCTGTGTTCTTCTTATCAGCTCTTCTCACAGCGAGATGACAACATACAGGCGTGTCCCCACTATCATCAGGGCATAAACCGTCAAGAGAACAAAGAGACGATATCTGTGAGCATGATTACCTCCGTCTGATACCCTGCGCTGACTTCATCAGTGTCCAGGAGCTCCAGGATAATTACAAAGAACGAATGGGTTAATGTGTGGGTTAGGGCTGGGAAATGCAAAGTTTTATAATTTAGACTGAAAGCTCCTCATCGAGTGTGGGGAAAATAGTGTAGTTTATGGAAATATGATTTGTTGATGAATAAAAGATTTTAAAGAATTTAAATTTAAATAACCAAACGCCCCCCACAGACAGATCAGCCAGTGCCTTCTCTATTGGTTTAAAGAATGTTTGAAGATTAATCATTTTCTTTCTTTCTTAATGCCATCAATCATGAAAATAAATAAGTTTGATGATCGAAGCAAATGACATGAAAGAGACTATGTTGTTTTTATTCAGGAAGTATTTACAAATCATCACAAATTAGTTTAATATAGTAGCGAAAGACAACATCCAGTATCTGGTAATATATGGATTTTAGTTAGGGATGCACAAACTATCAGCACATTACTGATATCAGCAGGCAATAGCACAAAGAGATGATTATTGATATTTTCAGAAATAAAAACTTTGCTGATTTTTACGGTGACGTGAGCTTTTCAGTCCTTCCTGAATAGACCTACAAGTGTGATATCATTAAGGCTGCAACTAATGATTATTTTCATAATCGGTTAATCTGGCGTTTATTTAAATGATTAATCGATTAATAGGATAATGGCCCAATTTTTGTAATTTATGAAAATCGATAAAAAAATTAGTTGACAACGAACTTAATTATCGTTATTCATCGATTTAAATCGATTGGTTGTTGCAGCCCTAGACACCACACCTTTGTTTTGTCATCAGTTTAAGCCCATTGGCTCTCAGTGGTGAGCCTATTAAAGAGCGTACATTGTAAAGTGAAAGCAGAGGTCTTGACAATATAACAATGAGCAGTGCTGAAGTGACCAATTGGAGTTAACTTGTAAACCAATCAGAGCAAACTGGGCCATCCTACCAAGCACCAACCTACAGCGATTGTGAGCTGCCCATGGCAGCACAGCCCAATCAGAGTCCATTAGAGCAGGAAATGTGGGAGCTATGACAGCAGGAAGAACCTGCAGGGATTAGCATTGATGCTAGCTTCAGTAGGAGTTTATCCAGATCTTCACAATTTTGTATTAAATTAAAAACAAAAAACAACACTATAAACTCCTCTATAATAAGGATATTTATAACTCCTCTTCTGAAATGTTTTGATGATTTTTACCTTCATTAGCACAGTTGCTCCAGTTATGACATTATCTGATTAGGCTGTAATAAATGTTGATTGATGGAACGATTGTCCAGTCACCTGCTGGATGTACTTCTGAAAGGTTCTGCCCTCCCCAAACACTTTCTATTGGCTCTTTCTTAGATGGACTGTAAAATATATTGTTCAGTCTACAGTGGAGGTGTCAGCCATGTGGAGTGACATGATGTTTGTTTTGTTTGAAATGACTGTTCATATTGATTTATCATCAACCTACTGACAAACATCTGTTTTCTCATTTAAAATATGAAGAAACACGATCTTATATGATATTCAGCTTTAAAATGCTGATATATTCCATATTTTTGCCAACTTTCCCAGCCCTAGTGTGTGTTTATGTGTGTGTTGGTGCGTGTGCGTGTGTGTGTTGTGTGTTAGTATGAGGGCTCTAACTATAAATCCAGGCACTTCCCCTTGCAGCGAGCCAGACCCTGTGCTGCTCTTGGCTGCAGAGACCGTGTGGCGCTGGCTGTGCAGCTCGAAGCCTGGAGGAGGTTTCCATGCACACACACACACACACACACACACACACACACACACACTTACTGCACATTCCTCAGATTCCACATCTATTAGGTATGTGCGTGCGCTTCGCTCTATATTAACCACTCAGAGCATTTAAAACAGTGATGCCTGTTCTTTGAGATTATTTTTCATGCTTATCAGTTTTAATAAAACCTAAACTTGGAGGCGACCGCCTGCCATGTCAGCTCACCTTTATGCCGCCCTCACCCCTGTTAAATTTATCACTTCTTACTGCCATTTCTTCAGTTTGACGACGTGTGGACACCCGACTGTACCATGTTCCATCCTGTGTGCCTGAAGTATGCTACTAAACTGTGAGGAGTTAACTAACCTGACACATAGGGCCGGGTGATATGGCCTAAACATAAAATCAACAATTTTTTTCCACAAAACTTGATTTCGTTTTTAATCAATTATTCTCTCTCTCAAAAAAAAACTTCAAGTGACACAAAATTACATGAATAAAGTTTTGCCTTCATCATAATGCATTCCAAAACCAAGCAGACTTTGCCTTTTATAGTTAAAATGCATGCTCTAGTTTTATCATGAAATATTGATTATGCAGTCCAAACAGTAGGGAGACCTGTCCAGATAAACTGAGTAATGTGTTATGTTCACAGTATAGTAGCATGGGACCATATGATCAATATTTAATCCCATCTAAGAAACGTCTTAACATTGGCTTGTGCAAAACCTGACAAGGTCTGTCCTCATGAATAGTATAAATTTATAGTTATTGTATTTTCAAACATTGCAATAACCTATTATTGGAGTAAGTAGAAAAAAAAAATCTGGATTCAGATGATTTGATGATTGTTCTATAAATCACATTCATTACAAACATATTTCATAAAAATGTATAAATACTTTGGAGTACATGAGATGACAAAACTTTGTTTAACCACAAATACTGTGGATTAAGGCAGAAAGAAGACACGAAAGGGGATTTAAAAGATGATTTTAAAAAACAATGTGAAAAGCAGAAGCCTAATTTCAGCAGTAATATTTCAGTGAAGCTTCACCAGACTTGGGTCGACCCTCATTGCTCCATCTCCAGAGGTGTAACATTGGCAAGAGAGGGGCACGCAGTCAGCAGGAGACTGACCCACAGACACAACAACATTGCACATTGTGCCGTTATGTCCTATTTTGTCACACAAAGCACCATTTCATACCAGCTCTGATTCCTGTGAGTTACCATCTACTTCTCCTTGACTTCTTTGTTGCTTATACTTACTTTTTAAATCATGTTATGTGTGTGTGAATGTGTTGGGATGGAGTTTTGAATGGGGGGTGGGGAGTGTTTTACACATGTATAGCACTGTGCTGCATTTTTAATGTATGAAAAGTGCTTTATAAATAAAGTTTGATTTGACTGATTTGATTTGATACTGCCTCTCAGAGGAGTACATCAATTGTTGAAAGGTATGAAGGATCAAGGGGAAGGCACTGTTAGGAGAATAGTTTAGAACAGCGGTAATTTTCACAGCCTGTACCCCTTGGGACACTTGACTTTCAGTCATGTACCCTCTACTCTCATGCACTTATAGCAGCTAAAAAAAAGAAATGTGTCTGTAGCCTGCCACCATCCCCACATTTAACATGCATAACATACAAATAAAATCTCTTAAAGTGAATTATTTCTCACTAAATTGATTTATTTACCAGTAACTTCAGTGGGCAACACCATTTCAATTTTGAAAAAGAAATGTGCACTTCTGGAACATATTCATTTTTGAACTTGAAACTGAAGTACAAACCCAACACAGCTTTATTGAGGAGGTTGTCTGACTGAACTCATCTTATTATGAGAATCTTTGACAATTCAGGACAGATTTCCTTCTCCAATCCATCCTCCAGCCTCTGCCAACACGTCAGGCCATTATCAAATCTCACAATGCAAGCATTTGCCAGTTTGAACTTTAACTACAGAAACAACTGACTGAAACCTGACAGGTATTCGCGTACCCCTATGTCACCTTGCATACCCCTGGGGGTAGAGTACCCCAGTTAGGGAATCATCGGTTTAGGATAAATGCAAATTACAAAAGTTCCTGCAGCAAACTGGAACTGTTCTCAGCTAGAACCAGTTCTTGATTCCCTTATCTAACCATCCATTTTGAAATAAGGTGCCCTTTAGTCTTGCATAAGTAGGGATGGTTCAGAAATCTGGTAACAGTGCTGCCAACAGTGTTGACAGCACAGCGTTTGGTGCCTCACTTTTGTTCCATTTAACTAATGTCAAAGCCAGAGATGCTGAACCTGTCTGCCTTCTCTGCTCTGTGAGCCGTCCAATATCACACTCATGCTAAAGAAATGGACATCACAACCAAGATAGACATTATCACACTGGCAGCGATTTGAGTTGACATTTTTAACTCTGTGTTTGCTCTCATCAGTCCTGACATAGCACCAGTATCAGATGCAACCAAAACCACAACCCACCAAACATCTGAGCAAGGAGTTCCCGGTTGAGGTCATCTGCTGCATGTTTTGTAACTTCACTGGTCAAACAGCTGAATTTATCAAACACAGATCTCTGTAGGTCCATGGCAGCAGACAGGTAATCACTAAAAAAGCCCTTTAAGTTTTCCTTATCTTTCACTTTGAAATACCTTGAAAACAGATTATGCACAGAGGCGTTAATCATGGAGAGGAAAGTCGACCCACTTGGCAACAGTCCCAAACGGAGCCTCTGTGGAGCAGCCAGTTCCTCCCTTTCTCTCTGCAAGTATCCTGTGGTATTTACGCTCCGATCAGGCACAAAGAACACATGGCAGCTTTGTAATATTCAGCCCAGAGGTTACTTAGTGCACCAGTAATCAAATTACCACACTGGGTCGAAGGTGACAGTAGCATCTTGGTCTTGTTAATCCTACCTCGTAGCTGGCAGGGTATTGAATAATATTTGATTTTATTAAAAAGGCTTTTTTTTATGTTGTTCTGTTTTGTTAATTAATTAAAGCAGCACTGTCTGTCATACGCTGGCTCCGTTCCTTTGCCCACACACCCGACACAGCATCGTGTGGATTTGCTGTTCATCATGTGACTGGGATCCACATTCAAGATTTCCTGCTGCTTAACAGAAGGTTTTTCTTGCCGCCATGATGGAGGGATTCATGATTGGCTATATGGATTCATGTTGGGTGTCGGATGTATATATTTGTATATATATGTATATGTGTATCTTTATATGTATATATGTATCTATGCATATATGTGTATCCATAAAATGAAGAGCTTTATGCTCTATTGTAAAGTGTCTTGAGATAACACTTGTTATGAATTGGCGCTATACAAATAAAGATGGATTGATTGATTGATTGATTGATTGATTGATTTGACCACAAGATCATTAATGTTCTTATGAATATGGACTCAACGAAGTTCATGACTATTGACAGTGTCGTTAACTACATTGCAAAAGAAATGCAGCCCTTCAATATAGTTGAAAAGCCAGCATTTCAGGAAATGTTACAAACTTTTGAAAGACAGTACGAATTAACCAAAAGTACGTCACAAACAATTCTGGAACTGAATAAACTCCAGTTATGTTTTTTTTGTTGTTGTTATTTTTAGTGTTGTTTTTTTCTTTACAGAGACAGGGTATATTTTTTTATTGTTTTTGATTAGTTTAATGATTTTAAATTTGCATGCAATGTTTCCCGAAAGAGAGTCCATTTCATTTTCATTTTTTTTTTCACTTTTTTGTTTGTTCGATTTATTATATTGTTTATTGTTTTAATTAAAAGCTCCTGACCTTCCAATTACAGTTAAATACTCTTAGGAAATTAGAGTTTACTGCTTTTGCTACGATGTACTCACTTTATTCCAAAAAATATTATAAATACATTAATGAAAAAATGATGTTTCAAAAATAATATTAACAATAATATCATTTATCGAAAATATTTTCTTGACAATTATCGTCCAGCAAAATTTGTTATTGTGACAGGCCTATGTTTATGTGTCCTACTTTCAATCAACAGTTGCTTCTTTTGCCATTGCCTCTTCTTGTCCTTCTTGACTGTTGACAAACACTGATTCACTGCCTTTCCTGCCTTGTTGTCATCTTCGTCCATGTCTGTTAAAATTCTGGGGATGTATTCAGCCAGTTCCACCATTAGGAAAACATTTTCACCCTGGTGTGGATGGGGCCTGAGCCTGAGTCACAGCAGGGTTCTCACACACATCTCTGCCTTTGATACTCACTGAGGATTACTGATTCATGTTCACACACCACACTGAACTTTATCTGCTTAAATCTAACCTACTTCAAACTGAACATGTCCCGACAGGCTGCTGAACAGGACCACATGTTCTTCTATCAGAGCCGAGGCCCATGAGTCTGCAGCCTGAGCCCGCTGAGGGTGATTCATGAAGAAATGAGATGCACAGGCTGGGCAAACAAATCAGAATAAAAGGTCACAGTGCCCACCTTTGAGAGCATCAGATATTAAATATGTTGAAGTGAAAGCAAGCAAACAGTCTTTAAAGTGAAGTTAACCCAGGTTAATGAACTGTGACAGAGCAAACAAACAGGGTGGGGCAGGTGGGTGCAGCTGCACCAGCATTCATTGGAAATCAGGCTACCTGAAAACTGTTTCCCCTTTGAATCAGAGACTGTTTACAGGCAGACTGTGCGGAGGAGTTTGGAGAACAGAAACTTTTTCTTAAAGATCTTTTGGGCATGTTAGGCCTTTATTGATATGAGGGAGAGACAGTGGATAGGCATGTGGAAGGAGGTGAGAGAGTAGGGGAGAACACTCAGCAAACTGGCCACAGGCTGGATTCAAACCCGGGCAGCAAGTATGCAGGTCAGGTCTGGTTGCCCACCACTCCACCAAACCAGCACCACAGAACAACGCTTTTCAGACAAAGAATTGTGTCAACAGAGCACTAATCTGAAGTTATTTTCAAGATCATGGTTTTAAATCCTGCTTCAAATAAAACAAAATTTCTTATATATTGGAAGCTTCCTCATCTTCCGTATAAGAAAACTAAAAGATACTTGTCATATTAAAATTTTGATCACATAAACTAAACACCTGCGCTGAATTGAATTTACAAGTTAAAATTAAAATGCCCTAAAGCCTACAGTTGCTTGATCACAAAAATAATGTCATCTTCCAACTGATAGGAATCTTAGGTTCACACTGCAGGCAAAAGTGGCCAAAATCAGGCTTGTTTACATATGAGATCATATCTGATTATGTTATGATAATCTGAATAGCTCAAACTCACCCAGGCCCCTTTCAAATGTAGTCTTAAATCAGACACATCCTTAAAGCAACCTCAATCTCAATGGTGAAGTCACATTTTGTCCAAGTTTGAAGTTACTGCAGTGAGACAGACGTCACAAATCTGCACCAGAGGCGGCAGGATGCAGCAAGATCCAATGTAATAAACAACCACAAAACAATTTGGGAGCACAAACCTCTGCCAAGGTAGCTCACATATTGTTGTAGCATCTATCAGCAATGGTTCCATGATAAAGTTACCATCATAAAATAATTCCTTGACCCTAAAAAATCCCACCTAGCACCTAGAATCATGTTGATATCCTAATTAGTTAGTTAATGAGCAAAAACAATTGACAATTGTTCACTAGTTGCAGTTATCTGGGTCACCACTACAATCGAATTTATCATTTTTAAATTGGGACATTACCAACATCTCCTGAAGATTTCAGCAAAATCAGTCCATTAGTGTTTGCATACTCTTGCTAACAAACGAACAAACACTGGCAAAAACAGAACCTCCTTGGTGGAGGTAGTTTATGGGTGAGCTCAGTGAAGACTCCATCCACACATCCCTCTGTACAGAGGCAGCAGCCACTGCTTCACCAAAGTCCATCATTAAAATGTGTGCTCCCATGTTAAAATACTCGCAAAAATACTAGCTCACCGATTGGAATCTGTCATGCCCTTGATTATTTCAGAGGACCAGATGGGATTTATAAGAGGAAGACACTCATATTCCAACATAAGAAGGCTTCTCGACGTCATCCTTTCTCCATCTCCTTTTAAGGTCCCAGAGGCCATAATATCTCTCGACGCCGAGAAAGCCTTCGACAGGGTAGAGTGGGCCTATCTTCCTTTTCCCTGAGACAGTTTGGTTTCGATAATAAATTCATCTCATGGGTCAGATTACTCTACTCCTCCCCCTGTGCCTCGGTCTGCACAAACAACCAACGTTCTGCCTCATTCCCACTTTTTCGGGGAACATGACAGGGCTGCCCGCTATCCCCACTATTATTTGCGCTCGCCATTGAACCACTCTAAGCAGCCTTAAAAATTCGGAGGAATTAATCGGTGGGGCATAAAACATCAGGTGTCGTTATACACGGACGATCTGCTTCTTTATGTTAATGATCCCTTATCAAATATTCCACGCATTCTGACAGTATTAAACTCCTTCGGTCACTTATCTGGATACAAGCTTAACATTTCCAAAAGCAAATATTTTCCAATCAACCAATTGGCCAGAGACATAAACCCATCGTCCATACCCTTTAAAATAGCTAATTCAGGGTTTGAATATCTTGGCATTGCAATTACACAATCCTTACGAACAATACAAGAGCAAAATCTTACCCTGCTAACAACGAAAGTAAAGTCTGATCTACAAAGATGGAACTTCCTGCCATTGTCCCTAGCCGGAAGGATTCAAATTATAATAATGAATGTTCTACCAAGATATTTATATGTTTTCCAATGCTTACCCATTTTTCTTCCCAAATCATTTTTTACACCTATAAATGACATGATTTCATTTTTCATCTGGGCTGGCAAACGGCCAAGAGCTAGTTGCTTACTTCTTTATAGAGACAGATCAGCTGGCGGGCTGGGTCTACCTAATCTAATAGGTTATTACTGGGCATCCAATATGCATAAAATACTGTCTTGGTACACATCCCCTCAAACTAGTTGGTGCCAGAGTGAAGCGGCCTCCTGTTCGTTCGTACAAATAAGACGCCACTTTGGATGGGTTACCCTCCCTCTAGCAACCCCGATTTGCAACAATTATCTGTTTATCCCAGCATGGACTGACCCAAGATTCTCTGTCTTTGAAAATAAGGGACTTCACAGTCTGGGTGACTTATATATCAATGGTATTTTTGCAAGCTTCAATCAATTAATTTCTAACTTTAATTTCAATAAATCAGATTATTTCCGATATTTCCAGTTGCATCACTTTGCGAAAACGAACAACTTCATTTCCACACATACCGTCTCCCAACGGAATGGACTTGGCTCTTAAAGCCAAGTCCCTGGCAAAGGGCCACATCTCCTACTTTTATAATTTACTATCTCCATCCAACGAATCTCTTTTACATAAGATTAAGATGAACTGGGAGTCAGAACTCCAGCTTAGCTTCTCTGAGACTTTCTGGGCGGGAGTTATTGGGGCCGTTAATTCGTCATCCAGTTGTGCCAGACTTTCACTAATACAATTTAAAGTACTTCACAGACTACACTTTAGTAAAGAAAAATTGTCAAAACTTTATCCGGACAGAGTTGATGATAAATGCAATAGATGTTCTCAGACTCCATGCAACCTTACCCACATGCTCTGGGCATGCCCCAGGCTATCTGAATTTTGGCATCGATTTTTCAAAATAATTTCAGATATATTAGACATAAATCTTACCCCGACTCCACATATTGCTATATTTGGCAAACCTCCAGATAACCTGTGTACCACAGGTATCCAAAACAACATTATTGCCTTTGCTTCTCTTATCGCTCGCAAGAAGAATTCTGTTGCTACGGAAATCACCCCAACCACCATCAATCAGAGTCTGGTTACATGACATCCTAGGTCTCCTGAAATTGGAGAAGATCAAATTCTCCCTCAGAGGCTCTTCCGATAGGCTCCTTACCCATTGGAAACCATTACTTAGATATCTAGATGAACTGCCGGCTCAGGAAGTTTCTTTATAGAAGTCCATTCACGACCACTAGCAAAATTGTCTACTTGTGCCAGTGGCAGCTGCACCCCTCCTCCAAAGGTCTTGTCATTAAGACACCCCAGCTTGATGAAGTTGCTTTGATGACTGAGGAGCAGGCAACAACTATTATTACTATTCCATAATGATTAGCACTATAGCACTGTATATGTATGTATATATGAGTGTGTATATGTGTGTGTATATGTATATAAATATATAAATATATATATATATATATATATATATATATATATATATATATATATATATATATATATATATATATATATATATATATATATATATATATACATATATATATATATATATATATATATATATATATATATATTTCTTCTTATATTTATATATATATATATATATATATATATATATATATATATATATATATATATATATATAATATATATAATATATATATATATATATACAGAATAAATTTTTTTCATGAGAGTTTAATTTAAGAACTAAGAACTATTCATTTTCCATGGTTTTCTTGATAATAACCAAAATTACTTAAATTCTTACATCAATAGCTATGGCATTGTACCGCCAAAAACACTACTTTTAAGCATTCCATGTTTTCTTTTCTGTTTGCTTTAAACACATGATACACACAAGAGTTAATACTTGATTGCATAACCATTGTTTTTGATGACTGCAGCCATGCGTCTTGGCATGCTCTCCACCAGCTTCTGACATTGTTCTGCTGTCACAGCAGCCCATTCCTGTTGGACAAATTCAAACAAATTTTCTTTGTTTTTGGGCTTGTGGTTCTCCATTTTGAGTTTGATGATTTTCCACAGGTTTTCAATTGGATTAAGATCTGGTGATTGAGCAGGCCAAGGCATGGTGCTTGAATGTTGTGGTTCTCCATCCAGGCTTTAACTGACCTTGCCGTGTGGCAAGGGGCATTGTCTTGTTGGAAAATCCAGTCATTCGAGGCAGGAAAGAGTTTTCCAGCTGATGGAAGAAGACTGTTTTCAAGGGTAGTCCTGTACATGACCTGGTTCATTCAGCCTTCACACAATTGCATTTGCCCTGTTCCACTCAGACTGAAACAACCCCAGATCATGACTGATCCACCCCCATGTTTTACTGTAGGGGCAAGACAGTCTGGGTTGTAAGCTTCTCCAGGCTTCCTCCTAACCAGTAAGTTGGCTGGAGTGGGCATCAATTCAAAATTGGATTCATCACTGAAGAGAACCTTAGCCCAATCATCAACAGTCCAATCCTTGTGGTCTCGAGCAAGAGTAACCGGGCCTTCCTCTGCCTTTCATTGATGAAGGGCTTCTTGCGTGCTCTGTGTGACTTCAAACCAGCTTCAACAAGTCGGTTTCGAATTGTCCTTGCTGAACAAGTCACATTTCTCGACAGTGCCCACTCATTTTTAAGGTCCCTGGAGGTCTGACGACGATTCCTGACACAGGAACGGATGAGTGCACGGTCATCTCGTGGGGTAGAAAGGCGTTTCCTGCCACGGCCAGGTAGCAATTTGGTAGTGCCATGTTCAGCTTGTTTTTTGTTGTTGTAATGAACGGCTGTCTTGGAGATCTTCAGTTTTTTCGCTACCTGTCTCTCACTCATGCCAATTTCCAGCAGTGCCAAGATGGCTGCCTTTGTGGCTTCACATAATTCTTTTGTTTTAGGCATTATGTGCGAGCTGACAACTTCTGAGTTGTGCTACGGCTTGAATGTAAGCAGGAAACCACTCTAGGCCTTTGCATGTGCAGTGCTGCTTGTGACATGAAATGGCCTCTTATATACCCTGGGAATCAATTAAGCTTAAGAATGTCAAATAGGACATAAAGTATTATGTGACCAGCTGCATTTTTTGTTGTGTTCATTGTATTATACGTTTAGTGGTACCAGATATTAGAATGAACAAGAAATTGAAGAAAACATTATTTTTTTTATTTTTATTTATATTATTTATCTTACTTTATTATTATTATTATTTTCTTTTCTTTTTTGTATTGGATCATATCTTCTTTCTGTCCTTGCTGTGTCTTAAACATTTCTATTAGATAGGTGCTCCCTTCCGTTATGTACTCCTACTTATTCTTTAATTTATCTAGTTTGTATATCCTTTTATTTTATTGTAAGGGTGGTTAGGGTGGGGTGGGTGGATGGGGGGGTTGTTTATGTTCATTTCAAAAAAGAAAGAAATAACATAATATGCTTTGTACCAATGCACTTATAACTGTTTGATAATTGATAAATAAAAGTTACAAAAAAAAAAAGTGTGCTCCCTTCCTCAGTCATGCTCTTCGACTCATCACTTTCTCATTATTTTTTGCACAACTGTAAAACTGATGCACACACGCTAACCTGTGTAGCGTCCATATTTACTTCCCAGCCTGCTGTATGTGATGTCACTTCTTCTTTTGCCCGTGCAGATCATTTTACAGCCGCAGACGGCTCATACTGAAGGCTGATGACAGTCACACAACAAAAAAATTTTAATTGAGCATTAAGGCCTCTGTGTGATCATAGCCCTGGTCTGTCTGCTGCAGCCGTAATGGTCATGATGACCCTGTTCTTAATCATGTGACTTGTTTTATGAGAAACCCTCAAACTTCCACAAAGTCTGCCAGTGTAGAGTCCCATCAGAGCTGGGTCTTTGGGCGCGTGTCCTTGGTAGCCAGAAGCCAGTTTTAAACACATCACAGAGGACAGCCTTGAGCTGAACTTCAGACACTCCCACTCATCAACTTTAACATCACACAGAGTATTGAACATCTGTCTTTAACTGCTGGTCATGATGCAATAACCTTCCAGTGAAGACTGACAGTGAGCTACATGGGTGTGCAACGATGGTTTACACTCCTGTGAGAGACATTAGTCTGCACTTGTCCAACCCTTTTTAAGAACCAATGGCTCGTGATGTATGGATCAGCACTGAAATATTAATCCCTCCAATACCACAGATTTCTGTTCTGGAATTGATTCTCACATAAAAATATTCATAATTTCATAATTTGGGGTAAATATGTGGTTCACCATAAACAGGAAAGCAGAGGAAAGTAACAATACTAGCTTAACTCGTCTAATTGCTTCCCAGTTGGTGGGAACTACTTCTTCTTCCTCCTGAGAGACTGGCATGTGCAATACAGCTCAAAGTCAGAGGCTCGCAGTGCTGCCCAGCACCCACTCACTCAGTTTACCTGACAACAATGTTGAATGCTAACAGTCGTGTGGAGCTTTCTTAGCTCCATAAACAGCAATGACACAGCCTGTGATGTGTACTGGAAGACGGTGGAGTATTATGGGAACACAACAGGCCTCATTAAATGTCTGAGAATTAACCATGAAACAGAATATGATGAGGCGATCCAAAGAGGAGAAGAAAGACTGGTGCTGCTAGGACAAGACGGACGTCACTCTCCAAGTTCTTTAGTGTTGCAGGTGATACTACCCAGGTAGAGAGAGTAAATGATGGATAAATAAAAGACAGAGAAAAGGAGGAGCTGTTTGTGATGTGTAGCACTGTCCCTGAATTTATGGAAAGGGATATTTGTCTTCAGTTGTTCAAACAACAGGAGCTCCCCGCATTCTTGAGACTCCTGAATATACTATGTTCAAATGTGCATTATGAAATAAGATAATAAAAAGCAACGAAATAATAAGTGCCACAATAAACATATTCATGAGTTCATAAAATCAAATGTGTGCCCCTGAGATCCCCTCACATCAGTATGTAGATTTAATCAGGTAAGTCTGCCTGTAGATTAAAACATCTGTAGTGGATTACACAGGCTATAGATGTTATTAAGATGTTCAAAATACTTTACTTCTTGAAGGAGATCTCGGGGAAGACCCAGGACATGCTGGAGGGACTCTGTCTCTCAGCTGGCCTGGGAAGAGCTGGACAAAGTGGTAGGGGAAAGGGAAGTCTGGGATTGTCTGCTTAGGCTGCTACCGCCACCGTGACTCCACGCTGGATAAGCAGAAGAAAATGGTACGATCTGGTACAAAACGCTTGCAACAAAACAGCCATTGTGGACTTTACTTAAATATAAATATAACTTACGCATATTTTATAAATATTATCAAAACATTATATCTATAAATCCTTGTCAGCTGTATACAGTCTAAATATTTTGGCTGATGGTTAACTGAAAGTGTAAATTGTGATAAAATTATGCTACTATTGCGGCATCTATGTATTGAATTATGTAGTTTACTGGCATTTTAAAAATAATGATAATTAATCATAAATAAACAATAACGACAAGTAGGGTGAGGCAATGCCGTCATTATGGGGAGCTTGAATAAGCTTGAATTTTGAATACACTACCTTTTAGTTTCATTTTTCTAACACATATATATGAAAAGAAAAGTATTGGTATCTGATCAGTATCGGTGATACTAGCCTAAATTTTACTTTAGTATCACATCAGAAAGGAAATGGTAGCACGCATCACTACTAATGGCTTCTTTGCTATCTAGGCTCACAAACTACACTTCCCATAATCTTTGGGCGAATGTCAGATTGGTGAAGCCTGCTGATGCCTGACAAGTTTGCTGCTACTGAAGATAGCAGCTATTAAAGAAAGGAACTTCTGAGCGAGAGGACATCATCTCCCTGCAGATATAAGCTGCGTTTTAACCCGTCAGGAGCAGCTGCCATGCAGATTTCTGACACCAGGTGCGAAATTTCAATGCTTGGTATTTAGCAGTACTCCAAATAAACCCAACTTCTGCATTATTGATATTATATTATTTCAGAATTTGTGGACATTTTCAACATTTCATCGACCATGGTTGATATTCCAAAATGCATTTTTTTAATTCGAGCGACAAAAATGCATTTTCAGCAGATGTTTAGCAATCACTGAAATATTTTAATAATGACCTCCAGGGACTCCATAGCTGAGGGAACAAAGTGTTTTTCCCAAGCACAACTGAGCACGAAACTTTCTGAAAATAAAGATTTTTGAGTATCAGAGGACACATCCAGGCTTCAAGATCAAACTTCAAGAATGATTCAAGACAGATGAAGGAGATACAAGCAAGGCCTCAGAGTAAACGTCTGCCAAAGTGTTTTTTCGCTCCTAATTAACGCCAGGAGTCGGATTCTGATCAGACTTAAGCCTGGTCGACAAAACTCAGCCGTCTCTGCTCATGAAGATTAGCACAGCATCAGCTGAGACGCCACAGGTATCTAAAACCGTCCTATGTGTCATCGTCACACCTAGCAACAAGTAAACGGTCCGATTTATCTCCCATCACGGTCAGGCCGCCAAAGACCGCTGCGTAAAAACGCACATGTGCCAAAGCAGCGCGCACGACAGAAAACGCTTCTCACCTGCGACAATCTCCCGCTTGGCTTCATCCAGGTGACTGGAAATTACGTCCCCCATGCTGGATGGAACTCACAGTCCCCAAATGACTGCTGTGGTTTAGGGCTGGAACTTTCGCAGAAACTCAGATGACCCTTGTGAACGTGTAAACTCCTCCTCGGACCCTCTGAGATCAAATCCGAGCAGGCTGCAGTTTGGAGAAAAGACTAGCAGCAAACTCTCCGGAGCGAAGTGGAGTTTGGGTAGGGGGGGAGAAAAGTTGGCAGAGTTACACACCGAGACAGACACACCCTCATTAGAGGAGCACTCCCACCTCCAGGACGAGACGCGTTCAGGGAACGTGGGAAATTAAAATGACCGTGGAGTTTTTCAGAGGTTGTTGTCAGAATAACAAAGACAAATGAAGGAGAGTTCGGACGCAGTAGGAAGATTACATTTTTGTTATGCATCTTTAGAACAAGACTAAATATCACAAAAATTGTTGATATTGGATACAATTGTAAAAAAAAAAAAAAAAAAAAAAAGCTGATTTTCTTTATCTCCTTTTTTCAGCTTGTTTCAAAAACTTTTCTCGATTTTTTTTTTTAATTTCCCTTTGGTAAACTCAGAAAAAAACTTCCCATTCAAAGTCTACAGTACCCCTATCTTTTGAAACTTGTCGTGACTGAATCTGGGTAGGAGGGAGGGTACACTCTGGACTTGTCACCAGCCAATCACAAGGCAAACACATGGCAACATTGTTCCAAGTGGTGACTGGACTAGATCGAGTTTCTGAAGACTTCTTCTCTAAATGGCTACTTTAGTTCTACTAACAGAAGTACAAACTGCAGGCAGCAGCGCATGTACCCCACAGCACGAAGGTTGCTGGTTCAATCCTCATGTTGCTCAGGGGCTTTCTGTGTGGCGTTGGTTCACTCTTGGCACTCTGGTTTCCTCCCACAGACCTTAAGCTCATTGGGTTGATTGGTGACTCCAAATTGCCCTGTTATGAGTGTAAGCGTGAATGGTTGTCTGTCGTTCTATGTGGCCCTGTGATAGGCTGGTGACTGGTCCAAGATGTACCTTGCCTCTCATGTTGTGTTGGCTAGAATAGACTCCAGTCCCTTGTGACGTGGAAAGGGAGAAACAGTAAACATGATGGCTGGATATTAATGGTTTGATTTTCTTGGCTGTCCATTAGTGCCTCCTCACGTGTTAAACAGCGTTTATCATGGAGCTCTGGATGTCACAGAGGTATATCTTTATTTATAAAACTGTTCTGGGAAAGACTCCAGACTACATTTCCTCTTTTAATGCCAAAGGATGGAATGCAAAACCTTCATTTTCTTGGACATCTTGAAATTTGTTGTTCCTGGAGTCCAGACTGAGATAGGTAAGAAAGCTTAGATTCTTAGCTCCTTTTGCCTGGAGTAATCTCCAGACTGAGTTTAAAACACAAGGCTTCATTATCCAGAATGCTCTCAATCTTTGGTAAGACATCAGAATCTGTCACAATAGCTGCTGATCATCTTCTCTTTTAATGACAGAGTTTTCTTCCCTCTGTAAATATTGTGACATTTTCATAATGTAGGATATTGGGATACTGTCATAATGTAGGATTTTCTTTTCAAAGCAGAGGATGAATTACAGATAATGTGCTCTTAACTTTTTTCTCCGACAGAGTGAGACCTCTTTCTCATTCAGTCTTCAGCTTTGAGTCTTCAGACGAGTCACAGTTTGCGTCCTTCTGCTGCTCTCTAGTGGACATGAAGCGAACACTCATCATCTGAGGCTTCCTGCAGCAGACTGGGGAGATGGATTTGATCATCAAAATAATGACAGACAGACAGACAGACAGACAGACAGACAGACATGCAGATAGATAGATAGATAGATAGATAGATAGATAGATAGATAGATAGATAGATAGATAGATAGATAGATAGATAGATAGATAGATAGATAGATAGATAGATTGATTGATTGATTGATTGATGGATGGATGTCATTACCATCTTTAACTGACAGACAAAGGTCAGTGTTCACCAAATGGCGGCCACATTGAGCTTTGTTTCTATGCTTGAGGGGAAAAAAGGTGAAAATCTGAGTGTTTTGAAATAGTAAGCTCATCCCTTACTGCTTTGAAAATTAAAGAAAAAATAGACAGTGTAGAGGAAACACGTACTAGCTTTATTTCCATAAAATAGCTTTCTGTCTTAAGAAGAAATTTTGTCTTTACAAAGCCCTTCAAGCCATCAAACGGATGTTTGAAATGAAATGAATGGTATTTTAGCCCGTGTTCACAGACAAAAACATTTTTGTTCTGACAAATCATAACAGATTTCTCTGTCTGTTTGCTCTTTCAAAAAAACGAGAAAATTGATTTGATATTTATTGTCTCATTATTTAGATATTAAGTTATTCTCTTACAGATTTGGTCTTCAATAGTTCCGCTTCATAATGTGTTAGGACTTATTTAAAAAATAAATAAATAAAAAAAGCCTTCCTGACTTAAAAAGCAGAAAAATAATTCAAAACCAAACATCGCAACTTCATTTGTTATAACTGAAATACAGCAGGAAAAGATATGTTAAGGTCGAGAGCTTGATGCTTTTATTTTGTAAACTTCCGCCCCGGTGGTCTGTCTTACTGTGTCGTGCTTGAGGTCGGTGTGTCAGTTCGTCGTTTGGTTTTGTGTTTGAAGGAGGACGCGCAGCATCATGGCTCCGCTGGGACTGAAAGCCGTGGTTGGAGAAAGTAAGAACATTTTCATTATTAATAATTCATAACAGTTAAACAGATTGGCGCGTAATTCACTGGCATTATTCATATTAAGAGCTGTGCCAGTAGAAGTGAGCGCACGAGGGGATGCCTCCCAAAACAAACTTTTATGTCAAATACGAGGCCCTTTTCTTCCAGATTTGCTTTTTTTTAAAAATTTATTTTATTTGTAGTCACTTATACTTTTGATGACGCTCCTGGAGATGATTTAATCTCGAAAACCCTGTGCGCCAAAGGCGCACGCGCACGCCGATCCACGCTGCTCTTCAAACGGATATTTCAGCAGATTTGATCGATTATTTCACAGATCACATCGACGGGAATTCTTGAATGGATGTTAAAGTAGACTTTAAGGGTATTTTCTGTTGATTACTGAGCCATTATTTCCGGTTTGTATGAGCTTCATCGGAGACCGCAGTCCTGGACTGGTTGTGCGTAAATCTGCTTCACTAATCTTCTGTCAGTGCGGATTAAGCGCTTTGACATCACCGTGAGAGGAAGAGGAGCGGAACAGACGAACAAGTGGTGTTTTTTACTCCGTGTCAGCATCAGAACATGGACAGAGATAACTGAATTCGGTTTCTTGAATTATCATTATTATTATGTCCAAATACAGAGCCCGGTGCTGCCTTTTGTAACATGCGCATCAAGGGTCTCTGCCGCGATTCGGACAGAAAATAAAGAAAAAAATCAGACTGCAATCAGCATAATACACCATTTTCCTCTAAATCTAGAGCCATAAATCTTATGGAGTGGACATATACTACTATCATTTATTTTACTTTGTTTTGCCTCGATAAAAAAAGAGCAATTACTTGTTTTATTCTTATAGAACGCGCGGATACCTCGAAAGCTCTGCGAATAATAGCTACACATCTTCATGTTAAAGCATTTTGTTCAATCCAGTGTCTGAACTGCAGCCTTTTAATCAAATACGTCTGGGAAATAGAAAAGTTTGGCAAAGTTTGGTTGCAATTTTCGATGAAGTGATGAATCCAGTTACGAACCAGTGGTGTAAAGGAGCCCTGTGATTGGTTGGTGACCATCCCAGCTCCCATCTGATGACAGCTTAGATTGCGACTGTAGATGGGATCGATGGTTTAAATAATGATCAGAGCACCAGTAAAAAAAGTAAGCTCGCTGTGATATAAACATCTATTAGGATGCGAAAAAGAAACTGACTTTATGTGAGCTTCAAGTTTAGAGTAAAAAATCATAATCTTGGTTATTTTGGACTTTATGTGTTTTTGTTGTGGACGTGCACTGTCAGTTAAAATCTGGTGCTAAATACTTTTAAAAAATCTGTGATAGAGATATGAATAATTATACTGATAATTAGTGGTGGGAGAAAAAAATGATTTACATAGGTATCAGGATTTTTTGTTTGACGATTTTTAAATCGATTTTTTTGTTTGTTCAAAAATCGATTTTTCCCCCCTCCAAATTTAAATGTTTAATTTTAGTCTGTATATTTCCGGATATAATCTGTAGGCATCATCACTGTTCTTCTTTTTCGCTGGTGTTAAAAAGGCTAACTAAAGATTGCAAAAATCAGCAATATTGTAGAATCGAAATTTAAATCAAATCGGCACCTAAAAAAATCATTAAAAAATTAAATTGGGAGAAAAAAGTATTATTCCAGCCCTACTGATAATTATACAGTACTTTAGACCTGAGACAGAACACTTTGACTGCCACCAGTTCCACATCAGTTTCTTTTTCTTTTTTTTTTTTTTTTTTGCATTGATAGGAGAGAGACAGTGGATAGGCCTGTGAAAGGGGGTGAGAGAGCAGGGGAAGACGCTCCACAAACTGGTCACAGGTGGGACCCGAACCTGGACTGGCAGAAGCAAATACATGAGGTGCCTGGCTGCCAACCACTCCGCCAAACCAGCACCCCTCCACATCAGTTTAATGAGAATGCATGATTTTTGCCAATACCCGATGTTATTAAACTCATCTCTGATATTAGGATTTAAAGCCTTGACTTCATGGAAATTGACTTGTTGCTTTGAGTGTGATTCTGTTTTGTGTGAAGAACAGAAATAACAAAAAAGAAAGACAAGATTTGAATCTTGAAAAAATGAAACTCTAGATTTTTAAAAGTACTAGTAAATCGTGAATCAATGTGTAGGCCAAAACGGATTCTTCACTCTTGACTCATCAAAGTAGCCATCTTAAAGATGCTATGAGGAGTTTCTAAGTAATTTTAAAAAAGTCCCACTTTTAGATGTATGCCTGATCAAAATACACACTTTAAGATGAGCTTTATAGCATCAAAATAGGTTATCTATAAATGCTATTCCTTAGCTATGCGGTCGGGTCGGACAGGGCTGGACTGGCCTGGTTAATCAACTTCTGGAACAAGACAATTAAAACTAGAACAAATTGATATTATATGGACACGTCTTAGAGCACCGGGCTGTAAGTAGTGATACATAGCCGGCTACAAAGCTGATCATCTTGTTCTTTTTTCTAGTTCTGGCATAGCTTGACCTTCTGTTTTGGGTCATTATACTGCTGTAGGATGGACCTCTGACCAATTAGACACATACAAGAGGGCATGGAACGCAGAATGCTGAGGGAGCCGGTTTAGTTCAGGATGCCTCACTCTGTTCAAGTCAAATGTGGATCCAGGAAAACAGCCCCAGACCATCACACTTCCTTTGCCATGTTTGACAGTTGAGGTCACTCACTGTGAAACCATCCTTTCACCCACTCAGCGATGTACAAAGATTCTGCGTGATGAACTAAAGACTTCAAATTTTTGATTCATCAGTCCATAAAACCTTCTACCTGTCTTCAGTAGTCCAGTGGTGGTGTTTCATGGCCCAGAAAAGCCTCTTTGTCTTATTCTGACATCTGAGCGATGGCTCTCTGGCTGCAACTCGTCCTGTCAAACCTGCAGCTCAAAGTCTTCTCTTCACAGTTGAAACTGAGACTTGCTTACTACGGCCACTATTAGGCTGTGCTTGAAGCTGCTGTCATGTGAGCCCCCTGTCACACAAACCTTGGGTCTGCCAGACCTCTTCCTGTTGGAGTTCCATCAGTTTCTAAGTGCCTTCTGATGGTAAAGAAAACTGTACTCACTGACACCGTGTTTTTGAAATTTGTAAGAAAGACCTGCATTTTTATTTATCTACAGTATCTCTCTCTCTCTCTATCTATCCATCCATCCATCCATCCACTGGATTTAGGCACAAGCACCTTATATCTTTTTATTTATTTCGAACATATTAACAACAAAAATTTATACAAAACAAAAAAATGGAGGAAATAATAAGAAAGCAGATAACTAATGTATAATATTCATCTGAAGTTACAATCTACATGCTTGAAAAGGAGTAGGAAGTAGTAAAACTTATCTGGTCCTACCTCTTATTCCCTGTTACATATTTGACTTATGTTCCATATATGTACTCCAATAGCCTTATCATGAAAGCAAGTTACATGGACTTATGAAATATATTTAAACATTCACCTACCTATTTTTATACACATATAAATACCTCTCTACCTTTCTGATTACCTACTCATGTTCATAAATACTTAAACATTACACCTATATATACAATTATATACATGCAGATATTCATAAATTCATACATAAATGTACATATCTATATGCAATGTGTATGCATACATGTCTGTATACATACTTTCCTTTGCGCACACACACGGTCATCTTGTTTTGTTTAGCTTTTTTGATTTGTTTGTTTGCTTGTTTTAAATATTAAAGCACTTTGTTTACTACACTCATCAGACTTTTTGATCCCCCTCCAGATTCCTGTATTTCTCCAATATGACTGATTTAAATTTCTTTTCAACTGGATTAAGTTTCTGCTCTGCTTCAGATCATCATCTCGACTTTTCCATATTTTGACACCTTGTATTGTTAAACAAAAAGTCCTTATTGTTGTTCTTATGCTTGGGATTTTAAAATTTAACTGATCCCTTAGCTTATATTCACTATCTTTATCTATCTATCTATCTATCTATCTATCTATCTATCTATCTATCTATCTATCTATCTATCTATCTATCTATCTATCTATCTATCTATCTATCTATCTATCTATCTATCCATCTATCCATCTATCCATCTATCTATCTATCTATCTATCTATCCAGTGGATTTAAGCACAAAGAGGTGAGGAGGCTTTCAGTGGTTGGAAGTCAGCTGGTAACTGGCTGGAAGTTGGCAGGCAGGCAGCTGGCAGTGAGGGGAAAACTGAATCTTGGATCTTCATCTTCTTTGGAAAGTGCTCTTAACAAACTGCTGTGCTGTTAATCTTTGTTCACCAAAAATTGTGCTTAATGACAACAAAACTAAAGTTATGCACTTCCTAAGGTCCAAGCCACAAGATCCTAAAGGCATTTAAACTCTTACCTGAAGGAATGAGGTGACTGAAGTGCTTACACCTGTATGGTTGGTTCCCTGCTGGAAGAAAATCTGACATTTAGCAGCAGTGACTGATTTAAAAAATGGGAGTAAAACTAGCTTTTCTTCTGTTAGAGCAAATGCTTCTTTCTTTTGATGCACAAAAGAAACAGATTGAAGCGACTTTCATGTCTGTAATTGTTTATGGTGGCATTCTTCATCTTGGTTGGTTGGATTCTGTGTATCATGCTGCTCCGTGTTTTTTACACATCACTGCATCTGCATGAGAGAGTCAGCTGGTCCTGTTTATCCAACAGAAGGAGGAAACATTAATACATCCTCCTCTATTCGACCAGACTTCATGATCTGTTGTTATGAATTATTTATGCTCTCTTCCAACACCAGAGACTGTCAGCGGCTGTGACCTTCAGTCTCATGGACTCATCATGTATGTCGTTCCACAAAGTCGCTCTGTCTTTGAGCTTTTAGTGTTCTTGGATCGTCAACTTGCAGAGACATCTTAAACTTAAGTACTGTTTTAGTGAAGAGTTTTTTAAAAACAGAATTAAGGATCACTGTATGCACCTGTTTCAAGCCTGATTTGATGTTTGATGAAATCTTTGTGTGTTAGATCTGTTGTTATTCGTGTGAAGCCTTAGTGCCGCTTTTTTTTCACCAGGACTCCCTTGAAAATAGATATTTTTGTATCTCAATGGGAACAGTTCTGGCAAAATAAAGGTTGAATAAATCAAAAATAAAATGTATTAATATAAACATAATGTATTTTTTATTTTTCATATTTGAAATAATCTGGCTGGCCACACTGAGGGAGTAGGTATTGCCCACCGGGGATTAAACAGAAACTTCTTTACAGAGAAACTGAAGTGATTTTAATGTGAAGGAACACAGGTGCAAATGAGTGGATATGAGTGCTTAAAAGCACTTTGAATGACCTGAAAGACTCCTGAAAGGCCCTTTCTAATCTCTAGACAAGAAGCTAGAAAAGGCCGTTATAAGCTCAAGTCTATCTATTATCCTTTCTTTGAGTCTCAGTGACCTTCACAGTGGAGGGGAAACATCGTTGGGGTGGGGGGGGTGATACTAGATCGTGAAACAGCAGCATGAATGATGGTAGTTAGAAGTATGCTTGGATGTCTGGGCTAAGTGAGAAACATAAAGCTTGATCCTTATTCATTTGATCAACTTATTGATCCACACACCCTCTACCTCTTTTGGGTCATGGGGGAGTTTGAGCCTATCCTATCTATTTATTGTTTATTATGATTCTGTTAGCTTTGGCACATGATCTCGGCTCCTCTTCTTGGAGTTCATGACACAAGAATTAAACAAATAGCATACAAATAATTATGCCTGTCACGATAATCAATAAATCAATTAACTGCACAATAAATCAAAACATCCTCTGTAAGTTTGATAAACTGACACGTGCATGCATGTTTGTTTACCTCCTCTCTCTCTACAAAAAAGGCTGAATGAGAAGATGGCTCACTCTGTCCATCTTTCTTAACACCAGGTTGCTTCGGTTCCAGAGCGGATTTATAGCGGAGAAAGCTGAGGTCTATATCACGAAGGGCCGTGAACTTGTTCCCGGTAACTCATATCTATCCAGGATTGAGTAACCACAACAATGGCAATCAGGATAATCGATAGCATGATGCGGATTACCAACAGGGTAACTCAACCCGGGACTGTCTCATCAAGAGCCATGAACGCGCACGTATAAGGAGAGAGCTCAGAGGCAGCTGACCAAATGCAAACATGAGCTGAAAACACGCTGAGAATTGCCGGGAATACACCGACAGAGCTCCATGTTTCACATGGGAAGAGCAGCCTCTGATAATGTTAAAATGTTAGGATGAAAAAAACAGTATGATAGAGAAAGGAAACACCACAGCAGTCAATCATAGAATGAAAATGTGTGGCAACACAAAGCGGACTGTGAAAATGCACAAGTTACTCATCATTGGCTAAATCTGACACTGATCACACTCATAAATCAATATACCGTGCAAACGTATTGAATATCTGACAATTATCATCCCTTTTCTCCAGATGTAATCCCACAGTCGTGAGGTGGTCGTGGGAGCAGATAAAAAATAAATAAAAAAACACAACTGCACCTGATAGGTTGGTCTATTTCATGTCATATGATGCTACATTTAAGATTTAAGTCGTCGCAACAATGAAATCATGATAACATACTGAGCTGATGTCTGGTTCAAATGAACAATGTAAAAGTCAGAAAAAAAACACTCAAACACATGAATAAAATGCAGGAATGACATGATGGAATAATGGAATAGGCTAATGTGCTGCTTCACATAAGAATTACATCCCTTTTATTCGTCAAGCACTTTATGGTGCATTTGAATGTATGAAAGGGACTATAAAGTAAAGTTAGCAGGGCGATGCACAATAACAATGTGACAGTTCGTGCACTCCTCCTGCTGGTTGCACGGGGAATAAACAGCTCCAATATATCACCCAGGTTGATACTTCTAGAACAGGTACCTTTCATAGCGCGTTGTCAGGTTGATCGAGTGGGTCAAATCGGTATCGTGACACTCTTTCTAATCGTCATGCTCGTCTCAACAGTTGTGCGCCTCTACCGGGTTCAGGAGAAGAGGGCGGGCCATTGATTTGGAGAAGCTAACTAGCTAGTGCGAGGGTCATGTACAGGATTAGATTCAACCTCCAACTTATCCTCCTCCGGAGCAGGTTAGCCGAGTAAGTCACCATGGTTATCTACTCCGATAAGAAATGAACCAGCTCATGCTATCAATAAACCAGGATTAGCCCTGAAGTTACTGTGCTAAGACATTAATCCTGCTTCTGCTGCAGGCCTCTGAAGTGAGCGTACTGAGGAGTAACGAGGAAACAAACACTAATATGAATGATGGCACAAAAGCTATGGTTCTTAAGCTGGCTGCCACAGCCCAAGTGTGGGAATATTTTGGTTTTGAACAGAATGAACAAGGTGTGAGCCCATGAACACCGACAAGCCAATATGTCACATTTGTTTGAAAGTAGTGGCGACGAAGAAGAAGAAGGGGAGGTGCAGTCTGTCAGTCTTCGTCCTGACAGTCAGCGTGTACTGAGGCGTTTGGTCAGCAAAGTAAATATAAATAAGACTGCAAAATGGTGCGTGCTCCCAAACAGTGTTGTTCACTACATTGCAAAAGAAATGCAACCATTCAATAAGGTTGAAAAGCCAGCAATGTTACAAATGTTTGACTGACAGTACGGGACTGGGAGAAAGTACATGTCACAAACAATTCCAGAACTGTATAAAATCCCTTCTACTTATTATTTTTATTTCTGTGTGTCCTTTTAATTTGAGTATCATTTTCTTTACAGAGACAGGGTCTCCTTTTTATTGTTTTTGATTAGTATAATTATTTTTCCTAAATGAAAGTCCATTTCATTTTCATTGTTTTTTTTTTCTCTTTTTAATAATAATAGAAATTAGAAATTCCCCTCCTTTCCGTTTGAGCTGCAAACTTCTCAGTGACACTCTGGTCCAAGTCCATCATATCCTTTCCATTGACAGCATGGCCAGTGCACTCGGCCTGTCCTGGTTCATAGTGTTTCTCAGGATAAGGTCCACAGCACCACAGCAGGCCTTGAACTCCTCCTTGCTGTATGCTTAAGACTGAGCTCTGTCGTCAGCTGCTTCTGTTGAGCATTGGGTAGACCTTCAAAGAAATCTTCAGGAAACTTGGTGTGGGGCTGTGTGACCCTGTGACCCTGCAGCAAAGAGGCACTGATGAGATGGTCAGTGAAGGACAATCATTTCCTCATCATGGTTTAGAGCTACAGAAGAAGAATAAAAAATACAGCAGAATTTACTGAAAAAAAAAATAAAACAGTCAAAGTTTAACCTGCTCCCAGAAAATAAAGCTGGATTTTATGTCACTTTCACCAATTTAAGAACATTTCTTGTGCCAGCTGAACAGTGTCTTATTTTGAACATGTCTCATGGCTCAAGAATGTAAACACAAACAGAATCTTATATATCAATGAAATTTGTAAGATGTAAGAATTTTTGGGTGTGGTTATAAGCTCTGTGTAAAAGGTAAATAATGTATTGGTTACACTTTTGGGACGAACAAGCATTTTAACCAGTAAATTGCAAATCATAACTTGATTGCATTAGCAGTTCTTCTTTTTATAATTTTTCAAAGACTTTCGCACAATATAACGGTAATATTTAATGAGCAATGCAATAAACCTCTGATATTTCTGCATGCACATGTGTATAATAATGAAATTACAGTTTCCCATATCTGTAATATGTTGTGAACTTTAGACTTTGTTGTGAACTTTAGACTTTGTGTGTATCTATTTTAAGTCTTCATTAGAGTGCATTGTTCCTGCTTTCCTATGATTTTGAAAAACATTTTTATATGTCCCTTTATATAATATTTTCAACAAAATAATGTATATATTTTGTCAAATTAAATATTAATTTCTAGTGGGGTAAAAACAAACTTAGCCACCCATTAAACGCCCCAATTCCTTCCTATATTGTTCTTTTGTAAAAAAAAAAAAATGCAAGAATTAAAAAACTAAATAGATATTTTTAGAACTTAAGTCTGCAAAAGGATAATGTTCTACTGACCAAAGAATTTCTATCCTCTTGGCAAACTCAGTTTGTGGCTCCAAATCTATAATTTAGTGCCATGTGTGACATAAAATGGAAAACTTTACCCCTGAATTATGTTTTGTGTACTCTGTAAGACACATCCTAATCTAATCTTCAGTGTCCTCACTCCTCACTGCCTCCGACTGTTTTTTTTTTTCTCCAATACAATCTCACCTTTTCTGTGATCCTCTGATCCACTCTGGGCCGAGTACCCGAAGCCTCTCTGGTGCAGCAGCATTAGTCCATCTCAGGTGCCATATTTACGCATGAGTAAATCGAGCGCTGCTGCGGTGACGTGTTGTTAGAAGTGACAGCACTCGATGTCCGATGTCACATGAGGAAAAGAAACACCAGAACAATGCTAATTCACTGCCAGTCAAAGTGGGAGTGTGCGGGGTGCACTTCTCTGCGCCCCGCAGGCAAAGTTCAAGCGGCCAATCCCAAAGACTCCTCAGGCACTAAGCAAAAGTGAAATTGTGTAGACACTCGTTTGTGTCTATGTACACGCCTCGCCGTACGTGAACTGTGTATTCACAACATAGTTACTATGTAAAAAAATGTAAAGACCTTTTTTTGAATGGTGGTAGATGCTGTTGAAAGACTATTGCTATGTGGAAAAAGTACATGCTTTTATGCTTTATTTTTTAATAATTTAATGACAAATTATGTTGTGTTTAATAGACTTCCTCTGTCGAATTTAGGAGGGGAACCGCCACTGATACATACATATATAGGTCAGTGGCGGCTGGTGAAAAATATTCTTGGTAGGGCAGTACTGTGCAACACTCAGTTTTTAACAACCATCCCACTACGATTCGACGCAAACTACAGGCTCATCTGTAGCCAAATGAGTCATATAGCTTTATACATTGGTAAATAACAAATATGTATATTACACCATTTTAGAACTGGATGAATTGGAACTGATAAAAAAAAGCTCAAAGACATGCTGTAAATTTACTCTGGCACACCAAAAGAGTTTTTTGTGTTAAAAGTACCAACTGTTTGTACCAGGTGCTTCTCTTCAACAGAGGCAGGGTGAAATGATCAGGGCTTTCTGAGTTTAGTGCCTCATGACAAGAATTATTTACTGTTTCCCAGAAACAGGGGCTGGGTCAACTTACCCACTGGCTCAGTTTACCCCACTCTCCCCTACTCTGACATTAATTCTGACATTCACTCAGTGAACAATCCTACCTGCCCACTCTGCACCTGTGCTGGGCTCATGGCTGCTGCTTGGTGCTGCTGCATCTCTTCTGAGGGGCTACAAGACAAAGTTTCCCCAGTTATGTGGCGTCATCATCACACGGTGCAAGTGTCATTTTATTCAACATCTTGCTTTACCAGTTTCATCGTCATCCTCTGTCGTTTCAGACCGCGAGCTCGTTTTGTTAAAAAAGTCGCTATTTTGCACATTTTGCTGCATCATTTTCAAGCGCTTTCCTCTTTTTAATTCTTCTCTTTTCCGCGCCAACCTTGCGCTTTTTGTCCATCTTGTCGGCAGTCCAGCACCGCGGCTATCTGGCTCATCTCACAGACTCCGGCTCAATCCCAATTGTTTTAGCCTCTCCTACCCACGTGTTACGTCAGGATGCCTCTGAAAAAAAAAAAGGCTGCGAGGGTCCCACATATTAAGGGCTGTCCCATTCCACATGGAGGGAGGACCGTTCAGCCCTTAAACAGCGAGTCTGCATCGATGCAGGCTTCCAGACTTTGGCAGGAAGTGCAACGTCTAAATGGGAGAATTAACAACATGAATGTAAGTACCGCATGTGTCCATATGTTCCCCACACCTCTGTCACACTGACAGAAAATCACATAAAGCGTGGTTTTAAAGTTTAAACGAAACAAACAAATCATGCTGACGTTTGATATGATTGTGCAGCCCTGGCGCCATAAAATGTGAGCACAATTGGCAGCATTTATTCATTTCTTTGATTGGAATTGTCAGATGGTAATTGGATTGAAAGACATGTGGAATCACTTAAATTATTTGAATTAGTCTATAACGTAACTCATGTCCTAGCAGGTCATGATCTTTGCCACAGTGTAACAGCCACACACGGGGCGTCTTTCTGTTGCCATGGCCACAAAGTTTTCCTTTTCCGGTGAAGTGAAGAGAGCCTCCCATTCCTGCCCGTCATTTTTACATACCCTCCACCTTCAGTGGAAGTGCCCTCCATATCTACGAGTGTGACTCAATTTGGAGTGACACTCGTTAGTGAAGGGGTAGTGTGTAGGGGGCGGTTTGGGATTGGGCCTCCGACTGGCGGATCTAATTGTTTTTAGCCTGCACGGACGTGTTGTTACGTCAGGATGCCTCTGAAAAAAAAAAAAGGCTGGAGGAGGCTGGCCCACAGGGACGGCGGTTACAGCATGGAGGTAATACTCACTCAGTGCCATGAATGAACACCAAACTAAAAAATTATAATAATATTAAAAAATGTATATTAACACTGGCCCTCACTGCCCAAACGTCAGGCCGGCCCACCGAAAATTGTCCCAGTCCTCCCGATTAGTCACTCCGGGCATGGCCGACACAAGCCGAATAAACCCGAGGGGCGATATAAGAATCGCCCTTCGGAGATTATTTTCAACCACGCTGATTGGCCAATTTCACGTTGATAGGCGCTTATCTTGCCCTTGTAACAGTCCCTTATTGGCTAGTCGTCACTGTCTCAGGGGCGATATTTCCAGCGCCCCTGAGACACGGAGACAGAGATGAGAAGGCTTACTTTTGTTCTACATTAATGAAAATTAATTACTTTATATCTTAATGGATATATATTTATTTTATATTTATGTTATATTACATATTTAGATAAGTAATTTTTGGTAATATTCATTTTTTCAAAATAAAGTTAATACATTTAATATCACACTCTCCACTGGGGGGGTGGCGCCCTAGCGCCCTCTATTGGCCAGCCACCACTGATATAGGTATAGATATAAATATACAGATATGTACTGTACTGTACTCTAATTTCCTGGTGCAGCAAAGGGTGGAGGAGCCTGGTCTATTCTCGGAGCAGCGAAGTGCACCTGGTGCAGTGGTAATTTGGCTGACAGGCGTACAGTGCGCACTTGTCACCAAAGCCTCAGAGGCATTTCTCCAGAGTGTTAGGCACATTTCAATGCAATAAACAGTCACAGCAACCACTGTTTAATGTAACGGTCTGAACCAGCAAATACATTTGTATCTATTTTAATCGTACCGTCAGATCAAAGACATTTGTCTTAATGGAAACTCAACCAGACGGCAGCTGGAAGTGTGATGCAAACTAGTGAGTTCACATCCCTCAAGCCAACAACAAACAGCCTCATCATCTGCTATGGGGTATATATTCAACCTCTCTCATCTCATGACATTTAAAAGAGAAGAGAAAGAGAAAGAATTAAAAGAGAGGTGCTTACTTAAAAAAATGTAGGTCACTTAGTGTCTTAAGGCTTTACCTGTGAGTGATTGCCTATATTTCTCTGTTTTAATCTTTATTTTTTACATGATCTAAAGAGATGGAGTTCTTTATTGCAAGGAGAATGAGAAGGAGTTACCTGGAGAGGATTTACCACCAAAGGTTCTGTTTTTTGGCGATAACAGACCAGGAATGCAGGTGGATGACAAGCATGATGAATGGATTAGTCTGCTGTTATGTTTAAATGTAATTGTGACTTAATTTTGTACTCCTATTCATGACACAAGAACAGATTACATTTGTCCTGCGAAGTGGTCCACACGGTGACAACCTGATGGCCCTTGCGGTAAGAGTGACAGCTCTGACTTTCTTTGCCTTTCCAGCTTACCATGGCCATGGTGGCGAGGATCAGTCGGACCAATCAGTCACTGCACCTCACCTTCAGTGCATTTAAATTCAAGGAGAGGCATTAATTTGATTGGTGAAGATGACACTCGGCTCTGTTAAACCCACTCATGCCTTCTCTCTTCCGTCTCTGCCACTTGTGCCACTGGGAGGGACTGAGGCGTGGGTGCGCCTTGCACGAAATTTGCAAAATGCCCTGGTCACAGCCCGTTGGCGCGATGCAGGGCAGGTGCGCCTGCACCGTGCCTTTACAAATGGTCTACAAATTTGACCCCTGAGAGTGCATGCCCCCCTATCGCTAATAGGCCTCCCTGAGTCAGGTTCTAACTATCTACTATCTCTATGTTTTTTTCAGTGGCCCTACACTGTTAAAAACTCATATCAAGGAAACAATATTTGTCCAATTTTAAGACAAAAAAATTTCACTAGACTGATGATATGCCTCTATTTCCTGACATGTTTGCATTGGGATCACATTTGAAGATCTACAAACCTACAATAAGGCCTGGTTGCATGTAAAAAGTAAAGTAATCCACCAAAAGATTATATAAATATCACAAAAAAGTTGTCTTAAAATTAAATTTTCTCTCCAGAGATTTAAAGCCCTCGCTGAGTCAAACTTTCTTGTTTCATTGGCAGATTTTTTTTTTTATCATTACAAGCAATTCAGTGGCTTCTTTTGCCTTTCTCCCCTAAAGTAAAATAGTTTTTTTCAACTTGTTAAGTGAATGTGGATTGGAATAAGTGATGTGGATATTTCTGACTTGAAAATAGACAAACACAGTTGCCTAGATCTAAGTGTTTGCTCTCCTGTATCACCTCCAACTTCACACAGACAAGACTTGTCAAAGTGATTCCACCTGAAGAGGAAAAAATCTAAGGTTGATGTTCACATGTGCACATAACCTCAGAAACTGAACCACTGTACTCGTGAGGCCATCACAGAGCTCATTCTTATTTATCTGCCACAACATGGTGTTGTTGCTGATCTCCTCTGAAAGCTGCTTGTTTAATGGCGTCCCATTCTCTCACATTCACATCCACTTAATCCTGTTGGATAATTGGATAAGCTCCTCCATTCACCATGTTTGCATCCATCACTGTCATCAATAGCACTCTTCAGACAGCAGGAAAACATCCAATAACAAATTGATCTAAACTTAGGACATATGTATGGATATTGTACAATTACTACTAATTATCACTTCATTTTAAATCATATTTTTTTCCTTTAGCAGGTCATTATGATCCCAAGGCTACAGTGTAACTTGCTGACAGCTTCCTCAGAGATGAAGAAAAAGCTCTTCAGTGACGTCCCTCTGGACTCTCTTTGCTGAAACAGGACGTGTTGACTTATTTTGAAGAACTTCTCTTTGTTTATCTGTGTGTGAATGATGCCTCTGCCCTGTGATGTCATGTCCGCTGACACAGAAATGTCCCAGAAATAGCATTGGGGCGGTTGGATGGGGTAAGAGGATTGGGAGCAGATTAGAGGCAGTGATTGCAGAGGCCCCGCCCCCATCCCACGCCGTGCCCCTTCATGGTCAGGCCGACATGCTGACAGATGCTTTTAACCCTCAGCTGGGGAAACTGGGACGCTGCTGATCAACACTGAGGTTTTGTTTTCAGTAACAGTCAAAGGTTTTTACTCTCTGATCTGACCAGCGTGTTTCCTCAGTCAGAGACATGACGTGTTCATGTTAGATCACTTAACAGGGTGATCTAAGATGAACACTTCTTCTCACTCACTGTGGTCCACATGTTGATTTAAAAAGCTAATCATTTACATGAGGAGAGCAGGATTTACAGCTGAGTCATGTAAATTGAAAGACGTTTTCTGAACTTCAGTCCTTAAACATTTTATTGAGATTTTTCAGGGTTTTTAGTATAAACAATCGATAGGAAACAAATAAAACTAGAAAGCACTCGGAGAGCGCAGACCTCCGCCAGCGCCACAGTCCTCAGCCATATTATCATTTTGACCATAAATATTACTCCTACCTTTATTTCATCTAAATATTTAGATTCCTTGACCATGAAAACATACTATTAGCAATTGGTTTCATAATGATATCTGTTTTAGTTCAGTAGTTATTCACAGAAATCACATTTTTCACCATGGTGGCCAGACGCTGATCCGGATCAACGCCAAAATCAAATCAGTTCTTTTTCTATGTTGAACATTTTCTGAAAATTTCATCAAAATCCATCTATAACTTTTTGAGTTATTTTGTTCACAGACAGACGGACAGACAAACTCTCCCAAAAACATAACCTCCTTGGCGGAGGTAACAAAACAGATTAAACTAGAAAGCACTCGGATAGCGCAAACCTCCACCAAGGTAGCTCACATATTGCTGTTTAATCTATAAGCACAATAGTTCCATGATATAGGTACCATCATACTATAATTCATAAGATGGTGAAAAACCACACATAATACCAGAAATCGTGTTGATGTCATTAAGAGTTTGACAGTTATTGAACAAAAATGATCGTTTGCTAATGGTTGTTATCTCAATCACCACGAAATCTAATCATTTTCAAGTTAGGCCATTACAAACATCTCCTGAAAATTCAGAAAAATCTGTCCAGTAGTTTTTGCTTTACCTTGCTAAAAAAACAAACTATCAAACAAACAGACAAACATAAGTCGGCAAAAACATAAGCTTCTTGGCAGAGGTAAGAATACAAACAGAACAGGGCTCCTGGGGGGCAGGGGACACTGTCCAGGAAACCAATAAAATTTGATGAGGTAATCCAGCAAAGGTTGCCAGATATGGGGAAATTTATTGAGACTGTCTATCATATCGTATTGAGTATTCCTTGGGCAGTACACTGATGAGGTCAGTAGGGCAGGCGTTGCACTGAGGTACAGTGTCCAACTTCCAGAGGTTTAATATCACTCTCTTAGAAATTATAATCCCATACTCCTGAAACAGGATGTTACGTCTCAAGGGGCTAACCCCTAATGAATATGTTTTTGGCAGAAACAAATTTGATAAGACAGGTCTATGGTTCATGGATCCGTCACTAACTTTAGTTCTTACTTTAGTCCACTTGTCTCCTCTTACCTCCCTTCCTTTGCCCACACACCCAACACAGCATCGTGTGGATTTGCTGTTCATCATGAGACTGGGATCCACATTCAAGATTTCCTGCTGCTTAACAGACAGTTTTTTATTACCGCCATGATGGAGGGATTCATGATTGACTATACGGATTCATGTTGAATGTATTTATATATATATATATATATATATATATACATGTGTGTGTGTGTGTGTGTATATACAGTATATGTATATATGTATATATATATATGTGTGTGTGTGTGTGTGTGTGTGTGTGTATATATATGTATATATGTTTATATATATATATATTTATATAGACACATATATACATACATATATATACATAGATATATATAGATATAGATATAAATGTATATGTTTATATATATATGTATATGTGTATCTTTATCAATCAATCAATCAAAGTTTATTTATATAGCACAGTTCATGCAAATTCAATTGCAGCTCAAAGTGCTTTAAATCAAGACAAAAGATTGACAAAGGACGTATGTATATATATACATACACATAAATACACACACATATATGTATATCTATACACATACATATATGTGCATATAAATACAAACACATACATAAGTGATGACAATAATTTTCATTAACCACTTAGCAAATAAACACTCAGCAGAGGTCCATCTACGAAGTAGTATGCCCCTGTAATTGTAATGAATAGTTGGTAGGATGTCAAGAGGATTTGGAGACTAATGCACACCACAGAAGCTCAATTAAAATGATAAGAACAGATACAAGATAAAGCAAAGCAATCAAACTAAGAAACATCGAAGAGAGTAAAGAATAAAGAATAAAACTAAGAGACGTCTAAATAAGACACTAAAAAAATATATTTTAAACAAATAAAAAGTATGTTAAGAGATTAAAATTAAACCTAAAATGATTAAATGAAAAAAGATAATAACTATATCAAAATATATAAGCTAATAGTAGAAATGGAATAAAATATCAGACAATAAAATATTAAACTAAAAATAATAATTACTACTCAGAAATAAATAATTATAATAGTCATTAAAATAATAAAGTTCTACATAAAAGCCAGGCTGAATAGTTGAGTTTTTAGATTGCATTTAAAAATGTCTACATTTGATGCTTGTCTCAGATCCTCTGGGAGTTTGTTCCACAGTTTTGGAGCGTAACAGCTAAAAGCAGCATCACCGAATGTTTTTGTTCTGCTCTGTGGAACAACTAGGAGAGAGGAATTTGATATTTATATATGTGTATATGCATATTTGTGTATCCATAAAATGAAGAGTTTTGTGCTCCATTGTAAAATGTCTTGAGATAACACTTGTTATGAATTTGCGACATACAAATAATGATTGATTGATTGATTGATTGACATTATACTGCTCTGCATAGAGAGACTGTGGTATTATAGAGATGAAGAATAACCAAATAATGCTACCTCTGAGTCAGGTTTAAAAACACAGATGACATTCTAGAAAACCAGTTGAATATCTCACACCAAAAATGATGCAGCTGTGTCTAAATAAGGTTTGCCAAGGAGCCCTCAGCAGATCACATAAACAGAAATAAAAGGAAAAATCCTGTGAAGTTTAGATTTAAAATGACAAAGTCTGTGTTTTACTTTGAAATAAATTAACTGGTTCCTAGAAGTGATGGAACATGATAAGTGTGCTCAGGCTCTCCTCCTAAGTGTCATCATTAATATGCATCCCTAGATCTTCCACCCAGGCACTTTTTATGTTTTATGTTTACTTGTTCAAAACTTCTTTACAAAGCCTAGAATTTTTTTTGTATAAATCTTGTACTTTAGAGGGATAATTCAGCTTTTTTAAGTGGGGTTGTGTGAGGTACAAGGCATGATCCTGAACTGTGCCATAGCGTCAGAGCTCAGTTCTCTCTCTGTTCAGAAAAAAAAAAATCACAGACTCTAATGCTATACATTGCTGTACATGGTGCCAGACTCAGCACATAAAGGAATTGTGGAAGAAAACAGGCCACAAAAAATGAAGAGTTGATACACACTAGAGCTTGTTACCATCCACTTAATTTTCCAACATCAAGCCCCTTGTAACGTTGACAGTGAGGACCCAGAAGCAAGTATGTGAAGTTAGGAATGAACAGTCTTTATTTAGCAGCACAACCAGAAACAATTCTGAGCAGGGTGCGAACACCAATCAGGCAGTACTACACAAATAATACTTAACCCCAAAAAAAGATTAGTTAAATGTAGAAATGTTTAAGGATCATCCTGCTGATCAAGCTCAGCAATCTAGACAAAGAGCTCAGTTTACCCTCGACAGTGAACACACTGTATGTTGTCCATGGCTTCTGTCTTTACTGTATAAACAATAAGAATGAGCTGAATACTTACTCTGTAGATGAAATTTCATTCAGTCCTTGAGTTTGTAAATCAGTGAATCTGGTCCGTATGCTTATTCAGTAAATGCCCCTTAAATCAACGAGGCTCTGCGTGATGAGAGTTGCTCACTGCAAACCAACGTGTAAAAGCTGATAGTCTCTTCTGATCCTGAACACCCTGAAACATCCTGATGTGGTTTTTATTAGTCACACTCTTATTTCATAGTTTGATGATATGAGCTCATAATTTATTCACCTGAATCAACAGGTACCATGCGTTTTTCTGGTCTTCCAGTTCTCAGATCAGACTCCTCCAGTTGCAGTTCAGACCTGTTGGGTCTCCATCTATAGAAGTTTCTCCTGTCTGTTCTCCACTTCACACATATTCACATATGTATCCAAAGATGACAGCAGTCATATTTGCAGCAAAAATGTAAATGTATCCCGCAGCAGTGACTGTTTCCTCTTGTGAAGCAAACTAGTTGGTGCTGCTTTTTACAGTCAGTCAGTCAGCTTCCTGTGATCCTCCTCTGCCCAGGCCCATAGTGTTGAACCTGATGTTACAGCAGCTCACATTTAGTGAGGCTTTATTAAAATAATTATGGGTTTATTTTATTTTTCATGACCACTCTTTCTTGATGAGAGATCGCTGCAGAAGAGAAATAAAAGAACACAGAGCCATAACATATGGAGTGAGCCACAGAGGAAGGAACAGGTGAAAAAAGAAGACTTAGTTTAACCATCTGTTCTGATGTGTCTTAGTTTCTCTGAGAACAGATCAGACAATAGCAGACTGTTCACTGTCTCATAGAAACATGCAGTCTCATCCCTATCAAGTGGGATGGTGTCAGTGGCTTTCGGGTGCGGCTGGGCTCCAGTACCTGGTGGAGACCAGGGGAGGTGCCAGAGGAGCGGGTGGGCCCTGATGGGTCTCGTGTCTCTCTGTGACCTTTGGTGCCAGAACCATCGGCCTGTCGCTCCCTGGGGACCTCAGCGTGGGTGGCTGCCTGTGGGTTGCTTCTCTGTGCCGGTGGTACAGGGGCCTCTTAGGCGATCAGGTGATGATCTCCTGCACTTCTCTTGGCCCCCCTGCGGGGAGCCTGGTCCCAGGGGATTTGACTCCCGGGGGGGAAGGGGCCATTTGGCCTGCCATGGGGGTGGGGATGGTTGGGTGCTGGGGTTGGGGGTGGCTTGGAGCCGGATGGACAGGTAGTTGGTGGGGGCGGGTGGTGTCTACGGGGAGCTTCCACCCTGGACCCTCTGGTGTTGTCCTTGGTACCTTTTGGACCCCTTTGGTTCCTGGGGCTGTTCCTGGGCCCAGTAGCTTTTGAGGCCTGTGTGGTTGGTCTTGGGTGCCCTGGTGCCCTGGTGGCTTGGGGGTTGTCCTTGACCATGGTCTCCCTGGGTATGGACAGCCACTCGGGTATTCAGTGACTACCTCACATGCATACCTGTACCGATACTCAAGCTCCTGTCGAGACTAACTGTAAAGATGTGATTTGTTCTGTCAGAACATGCTGAGTCAGGCACTCTTACACATTTTCTTACGTCCTGTGATGCGTGCTCCTCCATATCTCATCTCTGTGGGCCCACTGCCTACTATCAAGACCCCACGTCTTTGGTGTCCCTGGTTTCGTACAGCCTTTACTTCCTGTATGGACTTAAATCAGCACAGCACTTGGACTGTTATCTCAAATTAATAACACTACCTGTTTGTACTCCTTTCCGTTTGTCTTGTCTCCTCCTATCTGTCACTACTTCCCCTTTCTTCGCCCTGTGGTGTGGCACGGCACTCCCCTTCAGCTCACATCAGGGGTTAAATAAAGTTTGATTTGATGGAGTAGCGTACAAGGAGGGCTTGTGATCATCACTGGTAGTAGTGAATGGTATTTAAATATCTCTCACAGCAAAAAAATAAATAAATAAATACAAAAAATGCATTGGTCTTTTCAACGCTGTCATCAGACACAGTGCTCAGCTAGAAAGATAATGCAGACCTGTATCAAGGATCAAGACTGATGTACCGTTCACCCCGAACACACAGATACCCACATGCACATGCAGCAATGATCCACTGAATATGTATTACAATAGAAGGAGCTGCTGAAGTGATAAATGTTGATCCTGTTGGACCACATCTGCATGTAATATGGAAAACTTCAGGCGGCTGCACAGCACTACATTTATGGGCAGTCTCTTAAGTTTAAAAAGTTTTTTCTAGCTTAGAGATCTGTAGGAGAACAAACTAAGATTACAAGGGAAATGATCAATTTTATACATTTTTTCTGACCTGCGTGAAACAAATGTAATTTCCACCACCTTTCTTTATACAACTGTTATTTAATTAGAAGTAACTAATACCACTTTAGAATTGTCTAAGATAGGGCTGGGTTAAAAAAAATCGATTTAATCGGTTTAAATTGATTTTCTTTTGACTGGTTCATAATCGATCCATAAAATCCAAAGACTGATCTTTTAACTTGGGTAGTTTTTCTTCTTTGAATGTGCAGAGAAGCAGCCTATGGTATGAACCCTGCTAGTCTCGTGTGATCAGCGTTTAGCGTTGCTTTCTACTGAACAAGATCTCATGAGATGTTACTGCAAACAAACATGGTGGAAGCTCTATATGGGCACCACTGGCAAGTTAAAAAGCTGATGTTTGGATGTACAGTATTTTAGATTTAACAAGTACAAAGGAAAATACAAGTTGGACAAAAAACAAGTAATATGCAGAATATGCATTAATGCATATCATTAAAATATGATTAATGTAACTGCTTTGGGTTTAGTTCTTCATGTTAAAACAATTCTAATGATGTACCAGGTCAAAAGGTCACTTTTTAAATTTACAGCACTATTTTAACTAAGATATCCCAGACTGAATGAATATCGAATTGAATCGTGAATCGAATCAATTTGAGATTTGTAATATCGAATTGAATCGATCCAGAAAATCTGAATCGATACCCAGCCCTAGTCTAAGACCCTTTTTGTAACTATTTTTACTAGTTTTTCCATTATATACAATAACTATATAACTGTAAATTTAAAAAGTTGATCTCTTATGGACCAGTTGTTAAATTGTGCACAAGCTACCATCTGAAGTTTAATATTGTTTGATTTGTTTTAACATATTTCTTAAAAATGCATGTGGTGGTGGAAATCACAAGGAGTTTTAGAAATGACAAGGTGTTGTGGAAATGACAAACAACTAATGTAAATGTGGAGAAAGACATTTATTCCAACATTCAGACATCTAAACTTTAATGTAAGAACAAGCCTGGTGGTGGTGTAGTTTAAGCCAACATATTAATTTCATATAAATGAATATTTTATTTAAAAAAAATGTAATAAACACAAACATCACTGTTAAAAAGTATAACACATCAACTCAATCCATATCACTTGGACCTTAAAGGAGACATATCATGCTTGTTTCTCCTTTTCACTATGCCAGACTAGGATGCCTGTAAAGCATTTCTGCCCTCAGTACAAGTCATTTAGTTCCTTCATTGCCCCACAATAGCGTTCTCAAAATCCTCATTTTAGGCCATTATCAAGCTCTCGTTGAAACGCTCGGATCTCAGGCTGACCTACAGTAACCTCGCAACGTCACAGCCCTTTGTGCTCTGATTGGTCAGTTCTGTCAGAGCTGCCGAGAGAGTTGAGCCAGCCTGTCCTTCTTCTTCTACTGTATTTTCCGGCAGGCTCACAGCAGCGACCACGTATTGAGTCCCCCTACAGGCCAGAGCTGGTAATGAGTGAGTGTGCGTTAGGGAGCTATATACTGCTGCTGGTGGATGTGTTCCTCGGTGACGGTTTTGTGGTTAACGGACATCACAGAGGAGGAAGTGTTTTATCAGATTGCTCCAATAAAAAGGAAGATACCTCGTGTCATCACGACGATTTAAATCTCGCAATGACCTATTTTCAGAGGCATCAAATCTCGTTCTAGGATATCAGAAAAAATACAATATCTCATTTTTTGAAAATTAAGGGGGTGTAAGGTCTTGTTTTCAAATTTATTATATGTAAGTATTAAATCATGCATCAGCATGATATGTCTCCTTTAAACATAAATGCCATTTCCACTACACTGCTGTCATTTCCACCACAGAGGGTAATGTGGTGGAAATGACATTTCTACATTTTTTTGTGAAAAAATGATGACGAGTTAACTTACTAGATTTGACTTGGTACTTAGCATTTCATGTATGCAAATTAAGCTTATTCAACTCAGAAAAAAATGTTTTAAAAAACAAATGCAATATTGAGCTGATCAAGCAACCTTGATTTTTCTTCAGTTGCTGTAAATGAAACTGAGAATTCCCTCCAAGCCCAACATGTGTTCTGATGTTACCGTGCTTTGCCACACATATAATGTATTTTATTATTTTACAGATATTTTAATCTTGTTCATGAATAGTTTACAAAAGTAATACATTTTTGAGCATTATTTTCCTTGTTCAAAGTTCAAAAGTTCAAGTTCAAAAGTCTGGGTGTGCGACAAGGAGAAACAGTGATTTTGATGCATGTAAGGGTGTTTAAAAGTATGAAAAAATTATAACAGAAAAGTGGTAAAAGTGGTTTTATTGTTAGTTTCACAAAGAAAATGGAATTTGTTTATAACAAAATGGCCCACGTACAGTAAAAATGCACCTAGTCGAAGAATTACCCTTATCCTTTTATTACTTTTATCTTATATACCTCTTGGATTTGAAGAGCTCTTGAGTCCAGGTGTCATTTGGCAAGTGGACAAGTACACCATGGACAGGTCACCAGTCAATAACAGGACTAACATGTTACGACAGAGGGCCCGATCTGTTCAGGGTTTGCATGTATAAAAACAGGTACGAGCTTGATAGTGCACGTATATCTGATCAACTAACAGGGTGCACTGAGGATTGCATCTGTCAGATATGCAAAATAGCAGGTGCAGTCCATTTAGTGAGTTTTCCTTCATGAATATGCAGAACACTTGCAGATCATGAGAACGTGCAAAATACAGGGATCATTTAGCACCCGCAATGTGATTTATCAAACCCACAAGTGATTGCGCTCAGCATTTTTGAATTTAGTTTGTTTGAAAAACAGGTGCAGAAAAGGACGCAGTGTCACAAACAGAGGGCTGCAGTCATGGTGGCAAACAAGACTCACATTTACCAAATATTTTCCATCACTGAATTTTTTGATGAAAAACAGAAAGTCTTGGAGGTTGTCTGTCATTATGAAGGACTGGAAAAAGAGGGGCTATCCAGTTTGCTATGAAGACTCATTTAGATTGTTTAATTGGAATCAGAAAAGGAAAATTTAAAATGACGGATAAAAACATAGCATGAGAAAAAAGTGCCGACCTTGTCTATCAAAATGACAGACAAGTGAAAAAGTTACTGCCGGTGTGTTTATTTGCCTCAAACTTCATGGCTTCAAACTTCATTTTTCATTTACGGCCAATCTGCACTCCTAAACTCTCCATGGTGACAGCCAGTAGCACACGCAAAATCCTTCTTTGAAGGAGTTGGTCCACAACACTTTTGCACCTGTTATGAATTGTGAACGCAGCGTTTGTTGATCACCCGCAATATACCCATTAATTGCATGTGCAATTTTTAATTTGCACACGCAATTTAGCACCTGTTATTCTGGATCTTAGTAGATGTCAGGCCCAGAGTCTTTTAGAATCACTACTAATCTAACAACCATTTGTTGCTAAATGCTAAATGGACTTGAACTTGTACAGCACTTTTATGTTTGTTGTGAACTGATTCGCCATCATTGAGGTCACTTTATGACCCTCTAAGATACATTTTGGTTTTCATGGAGAATCAACAGCAGTGATCGTCTACAACAAAACTGTACAGGATACCTTTTCTAGCTCTAGGTCTTGGGATTTTCTTGTATCTTACTGCATTGTTACTTTTCCTTTCTCACAGAGATCATGAATAACGTCATCAAGAAGGCCAGAGAAAAAGGCAAATGGAAGGTAATGATCATTTATTCTGATTTTTGCATCCCGACCCTTCAGACTTGCACCCCTAGATTTTAAACAATGATTCAATCTGCTGCTCGTGTGTTTCAGGTGCTGGTGGTGGACAAGTTGAGCATGAGGATGGTGGCGTCCTGCTGTCGGATGACGGACATCATGTCAGAGGGAATCACCAGTGAGTAGACCACACCACTCACCTCACTTCACCTCTGAGTATTTAATCACACTAAGAGCCAAAACGAGCTCTTGTTAACCATGTTGGTGTGTGTTTATTTTTAGACCATCTTTTTCTTCTTTGGATAGAAGCAGGAAAGTTTTCTGTGCCGCTTGCTGGTGTTTTGAAGTTGTTTTGATGATAGACGGATCTAACAAGAGGTAATAGGTGAGATAATGATATTATACAGACCTGGGCGCACAAAGAATGCACAGGGCGCTAAATCCTTGGATTAATGTAGCATGAATAGTTTAAGCCCTCGTCACGCTTGAAAGCCTCGTTATGTGCATCATGCTTGGGCAAATATTAATATATAATTGTTGTTGGGTATGACCAAGACAGTGTCCAAAAACACCCACTTTCTATAAAAACAATGTAGTTGTACAAATTGAGACAGAGTATACATTATCTAGACTCCAGACATAAAAAGACCACAGATATTGTGGTGAAAAAGTGTGAATTTATTTTTCTGCTACTCCTCTGTTGATAATTTGTTGATTTTGATACATTTAAAAAATAGCATTTGATGGTTATGCTGCTTCATATTAAAACTTTATATGATGCTCATTGAGTTTAAAACTGCTGATCATTAAAAACAAAGATTTTATCTCTTAAATGTCCATAAAGTATTCACTCACCCATCCAAGTCACTGAATTCAGGTGTTTTAGTCACTGCCATGGTCTCAAGTGTATGAAATTATGCACCTTGTCATGCCGACTGCCTCTACAGACATTTATGAAAGAATGGGTCGCTCTCAGGAGCTCAATGAATTCCAGTGTGGTACCGTGATAGGAGGCCACCTAGGCAATAAGTCCAGTCTTAAAATTTTCCTCATGACTAAATATTCCACAGTTGACTGTTTGTGGAACAATGGCTGATGTCTGAATTTACAGCAACAGTTTCTGACTGATAAGTGTTTCAACACTTTTTTAGGGCCATAATGTTACATCAGACTGCAAATCTGATCACTTTGACTCTGATTATTATTTTCTGTTTGATCTCCACAGTTGTAGAGGACATCACCAAGCGGCGTGAACCTCTGCCCAGCATGGAGGCCATTTATCTCATCACTCCATCAGACGAGGTAAATATGACAAACAATATCTGGGCTGAGTTTATAGCACTTTCCATAAAGTCTGCTTTTGTGTGCATCCGCCCACATTTACCCTGAGGTACTGAAATGTTGTCTTGCTCCCTAAATATGTTAAAGCAGCACAACGGAAGATCCCCGCTTGACCGCAATGAGAACTCAACTGCCCATGAGCTCTAGCGCGCGCCTACTGTCGTAAGGATACAGATCTGCCGGTCGCGTGCATTTGTTTTGTAGGCGAATCACAGAAGCCAGGACTTCACTCAAAAGAATTCTTATGTCTTCAGCAGCTGTTTGCAGGATGGATAGCGACGAGGTAATGCATTTATTTTTGACCAAAAGACGATGTTAAAAATCGTTAAGTTTAACTTGGTTTTATTACCGTGAAGTCGCCCCCGCCCCCCTCCTGTTGAAACGATAAAGTGAATAAAAGTAAAGACAACGACGAGTTGGCAATTACACACTTGAAATAGGTCTAAACAAAACTGCATACTGGTACTTTCTGGATTTGTTGTGCTGTACTTTTTTCCTGTCAAGTTTTAGTAGTAGTCGGACATCCCTGCTCGTCTTTTATTTCACGCCAGCGAGTGAACGCCGAACCGATGTTTATTCTGGTCTGAGCATTCAGCTTGTTTTTCTCTAACTTTCTTTGTTTTGTATCCTCCAACAAAACTTTTCTCTTCCTTACATTCTTTGTTGCCTCCGCCATGGTTACAGCTCAGCGATTGGCTTTCGCCGAGACTTCCGTGTTTTAAACGAATCGGGAATCAGGGGAAGTGACGTATGCCGTAAAGCAGTCCAAACGTGTAGTTTTTTAGTGTGGCAGGGTTCCCACCATCCACCTCGAAGTTACATAGCGCCAGTGAAAGGGATACAGACCACTCCAGACCACGACAGAGGTTTCATTGAACTCATTGTGAAGTGGTGGACCATCACAATGAATATCGAAGGATTATATTATGTTTGAAAAACTACATAGTGTTGGTTTAAATTTGTAAAAGAGCACAAGCCATCATTTAGTGCCCTTGTTATAAATCTTGATCCACCTGTGTGTAATGGATCAGGCCCCTGGTCTGATCCTGGTCCTTTAATGGCCCACAAAAAAGTGTTTACAGTCCATGCAAAGCACTTTATCCACCTGTTATGCATTTTTATATTTTAACATTATAGAGACCATATCTTGCTTTTTAGATGCACAAGATAGAGATTAGTCTGCTGCATCACGTCTTCGTCCACTCCCCGTTCCTCTCGCCTCCACCAAATACACCTACCAGTTCTTCGTTTGTTTCCTCTGCAGTTTGTGCTGAATTGCTTTAAGCTGCAAACTCAGTGCAGAACATCGTAGACATTCAACCAACCAGTTTCCACAAAACAGACTGGTTGACCAATCAGAGCAGACTGGGCCCACTTTGGGAAGGAGTAGAGTGCCCAGACATCTAAATTTAGCTAAGGCAATGTTCAGCCATAAATACTCCACAAATGTTCATACTGTATGTCCCATATGTGTTTGACATGGCTTTAAACAACTGATGCAAAATACAAAAACATTTAACTGATTTTTATGTATATGTAGATCACTGCGGTTGCTAAAATTGTGCCGATTTAAGCTAAAATTGTGCTGATTTAATCAATCAAAACATCATACACAATCTGCACATTAAAGCTCATTGTTTGGTCTTCACGTGTTTTAGTCAATTCCAGCATATTTAGAATCAGAATCGGCTTCATCGTCCAAGTATGTTAGACATACAGGGAATTTGATGCCAGTTTACTTTACCCTCTAAGTACAGTCTAGATACACACAGAGGGCATGATCTACTAAGATTCAACATATCAGGTGCTGGATTGCGTGTGAAAATGAATAAATTGCAGATGCAATTAGTGGGGGTGTTGCAGGTGATCTACTATCACTGCGTTCACAGTTCATAACAGGTGCAAAACTGGTGTGGACCGCCCCCTTTAAAGAAGAAATTTAAAGGAGAAGTTTGAAGCCGTGGTATTTGAGGCAAATAAACACACTTGCAGTCGTACCCTTTTCAGCTGTCTACAACCTTGTCTATCAAAATGATAATTTTTCCATCCCTCCTTATTTTTAGACATCATTTTAAATATTCCTTTTTTGATTCAAATTAGACATCATCTAAATGCCAGCATTGACATAGTTGCACAGCTTCATCATCAGTAACCTCTCATGTGAAGAGTAATCTTACAGCTACACAGACTGAGCGGGTACTGTTGCCTTTTACGCACAGCCAGCATCACACTGTCCACATACTGAAAGTTCCTAAACTCACTGTCAGTGCGTGGAGAGTGTGATGCTGTCAGCTCTGAGTGAAAACAGAGTGATTATGGTTATGAAGGCTTTTTGAGAATGCAGAGTAGAAAACTTTGCGTGTGTGTCTGCATGGCACACTGGATCGCCCCTTTTTCCAGTCCTTCGTAATGACTGACAGCCTCCAAGTCTTGCTGTTTCCCATCAAAAATTCAGTCAGTGATGGAAAATATTCAGTTAATGTGACCCCAGTTTTCCACGATGATCGCAGCCCTCCATTCGTAACACTGTTCCTTTTCTGCACCTGCTTTTCAAACATACTATATTCAGAAGCAAAAACACCGAGCACAATCAGTTGCTGGTTTGATAAATCACATTGTGGGTGCTAAATGATCACACTTGCATCTGCTCCTTCCAGTATATTGCACATTCTGATAACCTGCATGTAGTATGTATATTCAAGAGGGCATACACACTGAATGGGCTGTGCATGTCATTTTGCTCATCTGATAGATGCAATCCTCAGTGCACCCTGTTAGTAGGTCAGATTTGCACACTATCAACATCATAGAGCAGCACATTGGAGCAGTTGGTTGCTGGTTTAATCCTTGTTGTGTGGAGTATCCAATCCTCATGCATGCATGGGCTCTCTCTGGGCACTCTGGCTTCCTCTCACAAACAAAAACATGCTTATTAGGTGGTGGGTTACTCCAAATTGCCCTTAGGTGTGAGTGTGAGAGTGAATTGTTGTCTCTTTATGTAGTCCAGTGATTGGCTGAGGGTGTACCCCTTTTTTTATCCCAGTGTCAGCTGGGAAAGGCTCCAGTCTGTTGTGATCCTTAAAGGGATAAGCGGTGCAGATATAGATGGATGGATGGCTCACATCATAAAGATATGGGATGTAATTTTTTTGAAAACCATTAAAAGTGCTAAATACTACTGAAAAGATATCTTGATTATAATAACAGTTATAGTAATATAAGCAATTGTTATAATACAAAAATACAACAAAAAATGATAATGGTAACAATAATAAGTGATATACTTATTTTGTCACGACTATTTTCACATCAATATTATGTTTTTTTTGTAATGTCTATGTCACATGCCCATCAATCATAAAACCAATCAACACATTTCTTATTTTTTTCCACATAAGAAGAATGTAATAAATAAAATAATATGATGATACATAAAATTAATTAAAAAGAAATTAAAAGCAGTGGGGATTGTTTATTAGGTAAAATTCAACTTTAAAGGAGGGGAAAAGACAGTGTAGTCACATATTAACTGTCTTATAATGCATAAAAACTGTTATTTAATTTGATATTGTATGACAAAATTGTTATTTAAAACCTTATGTGTTTCTTATCTGTAGAAAGCTGGACCTTCATACATAAATCTGTATTGGTCTATAATTTGTAATAAAAAGACACTTTCTAATTTTTTTTATTTGAACATAATAAAAAAAATAAACATAACAAAATACAAACAGCAAACAAAGTGCAAAACAACAAAATGTGTCATTTGTATGTTCAAAAAGGAATAGGAGGAAGTCAAAACTTGTCTTGTCCTGCTCCTTCACTTTACTCAAGCAGTCAGTAATTAACCCTTTTCCAAATATGAAAGAGAATACTGACAAATATAATCACACATAAACAAATAAACCAAATAGTAATAATATATTAACACAAATTATAATAAAGAAAAAAATAACAAATAAAGGAACAACAGAAACTAAATCCATCTGTAGTGATCTTTATCTTTACATTTTCCAAATCATGGTTTTATACTCTGTCTTAACTTCCCTGCAGTGACATATTACCAAAGGTGGCAGTAGGATGAGTCTCTTTTGGAAGCTCTAGGTGTCTGAATTCTTATGTGTACATTATTCAAACACATCTTTTTCCAATTTCAGTTGTTTCATGGTTTATCTGATGCTTGGTTTTTGTCAAAGCGCATCAATGAAGAATCGTATTGTGTCCTGAACTCATGTTTATGGGCTTGTGGTAAAGTTAGTGTCCTCAGTTTGAGGTCTGAAAATCTGATCACTCAAGGATGGAGACCTTAGAGTGGCAGAAGCTCTAACCTGTCATTAGTGATGGTGACACACTGTACAAACAGTCAAACAAACCCCACTTACATGGTTTACAAAGTAATATTATCTCCTGTCTCCTCTCAGTCCGTCGAGGGTCTGATCGATGACTTCAGAGACCCACAAAACCCGAGGTACCGAGCTGCGCACGTCTTCTTCACAGACAGTGAGTACATCCATCACACAGCGCACAGATATTACTGCCACATCTTCACGCCGTCTCAGGAGTATGAAGATGGTTTTATGAGGTGTTTGTCCTCAGTCAGTGTTTCAATACAGTTCCCCAGAGATGTTCATTTCTGTTCATTTTAAAAACCGCACAGCCCATTTCTGTGGGGGCAAGTCTTCCTCTTAATTGATGTAACCATAAAGCAAACATCATTGATACTGCAAAACCTGGGTGCTCCAAACCCTTTAGTTCTTTAAGAGCAGTTGGTTCAGAACTTGAAAACCCTCTCCTGACCCAGTTTGTTTGGATGGGCTGAATTTGAACACAGCAATCAAACAAAGACAGACATGATGGTTTTAGCTAATGTTGTGCTCAAGGCCATACTATCCGAGACTTGCCCAAGACCAGAATGCACAGAGACCAAGGCAATACCAAGACTTTTGTGTATTGTGTATGTGTTCCTCTATATATACATTAATGAAGTTGCAGAACAGCAGATCAGTGCTAGTCTTGTTCAGTTTTAACAGAAAACCCAGAGTCCGGCCACTCCCAGACCGAGACAAGACCAAGACCTTCAAAATGTGGTCTCGAGACGAGTCTTGAGACCAAGACCGGTCTCAAGTAACACAACACTAGTTTTTGCTGGGAGTACGCAGCACTTCCAAGCTGATATTTCAAGAAATGATGACTCACATCCAACAATTATAAACCATGCTCTTGCACATGGTCATTGGTTCACACAACTGATGCTCACACTGCAGGACAGGAGAAAGGAAGGAACATTGACCAGCAGCAGGACAGTTTCATTTGAAGATTCACTCAGAGGGAGATCAGAGTCTGTATTTCTGCACAGCTCGAAGACAGAGAGGCGAAAATGCTCTGAGGCACATGCAGCTTTCACCAGCAAACAACGAGCAGATAAAACATTAGAAAACTTGTGTTGCACCAATCGTCTCATTAAAAACTCATGAATATGTGTATGTGTTCATCATGAAGAGTAATAATAATAATGATGACATTTATTTAACCACAAAAACCTCATTGGGATTGATAATACATTTGTATTAACAGTATCTCATACCTGACTTCTTATGCAAATCTGTGCATCATACTGAGGCTTTTCGGACATAATGAATTATGAGTTATAATTTCTTTGGCAGAGCTGCTGATAAAGGAGTGGCTCTAAATTACTTTCTGTCTCCCTGGAAGAATTATATTTTTATTGACCCCATCTCCCCACCTGTGAAGTGCCCTAAAGGAAAAGTTCAGTTCCTGCAGCTTTCACATTGTTTATAGAATGAAGAACAACAATATACTCACCCAGAAGGCTTTCCTGACCCAAACAGTGCTTTGGGAGATATTTAGACAGCCCTTTATTGGCTCAATCTGCAATAAATTTGTGTAAACACAAAAATGGTCCACAGAAAAAAAGCAGAGAGTGTATTGCTCTTCGGATTTGAGATTTAGTTTCAGCTTATTTGAATTCAGACTAGAATTAAGATTTGAGGTCCTGCTCTCACAGGCAGTCATCATGTCTCTCTGTATGTCTCTCTGCAGCGATCCCTGACATGTTGTTTGGACTGCTGACCAAATCTCGCGCCTCCAAAGCCATGAAGGCCTTGACTGAGATCCACATCGCCTTTCTGCCCTATGAATCTCAGGTAAGACTCTGTCTAGACTAGGATTAAATCCCTGCAGCAGTTCATAATCTGTGATGAAGGAAGGGTGGGTCTGCGTGGTGAACCTGCAGAGAAACCTGATGCAACTTGGTTTCTTTGAACAGCGTGCACAATTTTTCAAATGCATTTGGTGACTTCTTTTTTGTGTGCACACTCTGATATCTGAGATAAGATTTCTTGTTTATGACAGCCTGTTTCTCAGTGCACATTTTTGGACCTGATTTTTAGCTTAAGATGTGACTTGTGCCTTTTTTAATTCCACCAGATCCATAAATTTGAGTCATTTTGACTGTTAAAATTTATCTCCTGAAACTTCAGTGTGAAACTTTTTTGCTAAACATTTAGGATAAAATTAACCCAATAAGACAGGTTTTATGATTATGATAGATGTCTTCACTTGAATGAAACACATTTACAGGCTATAATGTCTTTGAACATGGTGTAAGAGGCATATATCAATCAATCAATAAATCGATCAATATTCATTTGTTCAGTCATTATAAGTGTTATGTCAAGACACTTTACAGTAGAGCAGGCTGAAGACAAATTCTTTATTTCACACATATGTATACAGATACATGCATCCAGAAATGTGTCCATCCAGGCAGAGACAAAGGGACTTAAAATAGGAAATTATGATAGAGTCAAACCCATGGATGCCCAGATCATAAATCTGTCTATATCACATTTGGGGTGTTGGTGGCGCAGTTGGATAGTGCACTTGGACAGTGATTGGGAGGTTGCAGGTTCAAGCCCAATTCCAGGCGACACATGGCGATGTGTCCTTGGGCAAGACACTTAATCCCAAGTTGCTCCCAGCTGCGTCAGTGGTGTGTAAATGGGCATGAAAGTGTGTGAATGTGTTAGAGGTACTGATGGATAACTAACATAGAAACTCAGAACCATCAGTCAGTGAATGTGAGAGCGAATGGGTGTGACCTGCGGTGTAAAGCAACTTTGAGCAGCCAAAAGACTAGAAAAGCACTAAATAAGCTCAAGTCCATTTACCATTTACATTTGTCTCCGAATATAGATTTATTTGATGTCATCCCCATGAGATGTGGCATCTGATTTTTCTAGAGGGTCCTCATGTCTATATAATTATAAATGTATTTGTTATGAAAGCATAATCAATAACAACCACTGATAGAGAGGTCATTCTGATATAAGCATTAACTGGTCTAAAAGTACGAATTTATGTTAAATGATGTAATTTCTTTTGATGGTTCATGCAGGATAGAGCCCTTGGAGTTGAGCAGGTCCATGGCAGCAGGTCATTCTTGACTGTCAAGATTATACGAATTTATGTAACGATGTGTATTAATGTTAAGTGACAAACATCATTTATGCAAAAGTATATTTACAAGTATGTCTCCAGTCTAAGATATTTCCCAGCAGGATCTGATGAAGAAACATTATTCAGTATCCAAAATGAATGATTGTTGGTGGTTGCTGCTGGGCTCAGAGAGCGCAAACCCACTCCAAGCCCTGTTGTGACATTGTTGTGAAACAAGCTGGCATATTTGCCCCTTCATTCTCCCTCTGCACATTGACTGAATATTTCTTAGTGCAGACAGTCTGTGTCACATAAACATTATGCAGTGTGTCTTTGTTTTAGCTGCTGTTCCCTGGAGGTGATGGTTTTTGCAATCAGTCATCGACAGCAGCATTTTTAGTAGAGCTGAAACGATTCCTCGAATATTCGCGAGTACTCGATTACAAAATATCCTCGAATTAAATTTTGTGCCTCGAAGCCTCGTTTAATATATAATTATACATATAAATATATTTCTGGACTACTATACAGTGCACGGTGTTTGACACGGACGGTCATTTCTGTGGCACACCTCGCCTGCTACCTCTTCTGCTGCGCGGCTTGTAAAATCATAAAGGAAGAGAAAAGAGAGGGACAGAAAGGAGAGAGTCCGCAGAAGAAATGGCAGAGAGTGTCCCAAGTGTGTGGTCACTGCAAGAAGGGACGAAAAGAAAACACAGTGCTGTGTGTCTGATGTCAAACAGAGTTAGCTTAGCACGAAGCTTAGCATGATAGCACGTTGTTAGGGCTGCAACTATTACTATTACAGCATTTTAAATATGCTCATCACAGACATGCGTCCTCTTTCCATGGTGGAGGACACAGGATTTAAGAACATGATCAAGGATTTCAATCCAAACTACACAATGCCCTCCAGAACACACTTCACAAATATAATTTCAGAATTATATAACTGCTTTGTAAATCAGTATTGTATTGGCTTTGTTTTAAGCCAGTACTGGTTTAAACTTTGAAAGTTGTTAAAATAAAAACCCTTTTCTGAGGAATAAACGGCATTTGGTTGTTCATTTTGAAAGCCCTAACATGTTGCATTGTATACAGTTGATTTATTTGTTTAAAAACAAAAAAGTATATTTTGTTAGAGTACTCGAGTACTCGAAGAAATAATTGACAGAGTACTCGATTCCAAAAATACTCGATAGTTGCAGCTCTAATTTTTAGCTTCATCTTTGGCATCAACTTGGTACACTCAACACACAAACAGAAGGGTGCCTGTTGCGGTGTCGAGGGGTGTCAGTTATTTGGGTGCATACCACACTGAGTCAAACTGAACCAGACTGCTTGGTGGAAACACACCATTATTGTAGTTATTCTTGAAACTCTGGCAAACTGCTCTATTCCACAGTGTTAACAAATCCCAAACACAAATCCTGAATCAAAACATCACTTGGTTGTGCAATGACCAAAATTCCTTGATAATTTTAAAGATGTGTAAAATAATATGTATTTTATCAGTCTCCACAGATAATTGCTTTAAAAGCTAAATATTGTATCGGCGGATATGAATAATTCTGCCCATGTTTCCCTCTAGTGTTTTATTCTCATGTGTTTGCATTATTATTGTGGATTTTTGAGAATAATATAAGAATACAAGGACATATACGGGTCATTATACAAAAAGTTGAATTTTTGAATGAAATTAAATTGTCCTTCCCTTTTGACTGTTTATTTGACTGCAGAAAATTTTTTAAAAACAGTGGAACACAGTGGATACTTCTGTACCTTTTGCCTAATGGCAGCAGAGTGAACAGACTGTGGCTTGGTCCTTGTTGTCCTCCAGTATCCTGTTTGTCTGGGCAGTTTTCATCAGTCTTTGCAGAGTCCTCCTGTCCTGGGCCGTACACATCCCATGCCAGTCTATAATGTTTCCAATCAGGATGCTTTCAATCGCAGTTTACTTCAAAAATTAAAGCTGTTCCAGAGTTTTTTTTTTTCACAGGGTAGAAACGATAGGACAATAAGACAATCTTAAACTGTGAGTAAAAGTTCTCAAGACAAAGCAGATTTTTCTTAGCAGATAATTAAACCAGTGGTTGAGCAGATGATACTTGATTTCACTGTTACTGTCAAAAATATTTTTTATATGACATAGATGTAACATTCGTAGAACTACTTTAAGTTATTACTATACACTGGTTTCAGTATCAATAGCTGCCAAACAAAGTTTTGAAATATCAGCATATTAGATATTGGCAAAAAAAAAAAAAAAATCCAAAATAGTGCATCCATACGAAAAATCATAGTCCAATAATTGTACATAAATGATACTTAAAAAAAATTCTAGATAAAAAAATGACCCTATCTTGCAATGTCAATGAATCCTTTAAAACTCCTGGCATCACATCAGGATAATGACCACCAAAATTGAACTACACATTCCTTGTCCTATAAGCAAAAATTCCTCACATAATACGTTTGGTCTGGACCAAGCAATCTCTGGTACCCTTTTTTGCGAGTTTGGTTGATTTGGGGTTGTGTGATAGTCTACATGAACTCTAGTACAGACCAAAGAACCAAACTCCACTAAAGATAGGGATCTTGCTGTGAATGTAAGAGCCATCACAACCAAGCAGGACAAGTAAACTAAAATTCAGGTCATTATGACTTGAATTTGGCATTTATGAAACAAGTAAGCAAGCTAACGTAGCATTCACTGACAGTAACAATCCGGAAATGGAAATGGAAATGGCAACATTAGCACTGCTAGTCCCACTAGCCTGGATAACTTTTACTATTTTAAAATCTTCAAGTTACTGTGGAATAGAGTTACACATTTTACACAGTTTGACTATCATTGACAATCATCGTCTCTTGAATGCTGTTGATGTCCTTTAATGGACGCTGCCATACTGCATTTCAACTGAACTTTAGCTCAGCCAACTCACAAACATGAAGGCTGTGTTGAGGACTTAAGGCCATCTGACCAATGCAGCGATGCTGCATTTCTAACCTGGAAAACCTCAATAAATCCTGCATAAAAGGCTCAATGTAAAAAAAATCCCCTGCTCTCATAGTGAGAGCACATAGCTGTGCCATATATAAAAAGATTTATATATTTAAATATGTGTATTAAGACTTTTCCCTTCATACAGTCATTAAAGTGTCACTGCAGCAGGCATCAATGGTAAGTTCTGGTTTGCGCCTCTATTATCAGCCTCAAAGGTTGCCACCTGGTTATTACACAAAGCTTGTTGTGTTTTTCCAAGTCATGGCATAACAATGAGCCAGATGGCAAAAAAAGCCTCAGCCCCAGCTGGTTGTGTTTGGCTATATTTCACAAAATTAGACAAAGTGCAACAGAAAGTGAAAGAGAAAGTGTGAGAGAAAACCAAACTAAGTGAAAAATGAAACATCCATTCAATATGGTTGAAAAGCCAGCAATGTTACAAATGACAGACAGTACGAATTGACCGGGAGAAAGTCCATGTCACAAACAATTCCAGAATTGTATAAACTCCCTTTTATTTATTGTTTTTATTTTTGTGTGTTTTTATTGGAGTTTTGTATTTCCTTTGAAGAGACAGGGTCTATTTTTTATTGTTTTTGATTAGTATAATTCTTTTTATGTACATGCAATTTTTCCGAAAGGACAGTCCATTTAATTTTCATTGTTTTTTTTTTCTCTTTTTTTGTTTGTTAAATTTATTATTGTTTGTTTAATTTATTTTATTTGAAAGATCTTGATCTTCCAATTACACTTAAAAAATCATAAGAAATTAAAGTTTATTGCTTTTGATACAATGTACTCACTTTATTATGACATATATTATAATTAAATTAATGAACAAGGAAAAAAAAATCAAAATAATATTGACAATAATATCGTTTATCTACAATCATTTTTTAGACAATTATAGTCCAGCAAAATTTGTTATCGTGACTACTAGTACTACGAGACTTAACAATGTAACGAGTAAACACTCAAAGCTTTACCAGTACTACTAGTAACACAACATAGTTTTCTAGAAGGAGATTTACTTTACTCGTAAGCTTTATTCACACAGTAGTGGACCAAACATCTTTGGCTGTAAAACAAAATTAGACTATGTCTTCATGCCAGAATGCATTGGGTGTCGACCAGCAGTGATTGAACACCCAGACACTATATTGGGCCACACAGACACTGTGTTTATAGTCCAGTTATCATGGTTCAATAAGCTGCTTTATCTGAGTCATATTGATTATTTTGATGTTTAATCATTTTTAACCCACCTTGGGATTGTTGGTGCCCAAGCAAAAACATTTACATTATTTTCCTGACATCATACAGCAGATCTTCATGAGGGCAGCTCCTTCTTTTGTTGATCCTGAAGGGCTTTGGGTCAAATACAGTGTATCTCCTCAAGAATACTCTTGATTCAGCCATGAAGTGCAGGGGTTTTCCTAAATCTGGCATTTGTAACTCTAAAGTGATATTGTGGTGGGTTGCTGATCAAAGAGGCCTTGGATAACTCGTGTATGCTCCTTGTAATGAAAAACTTCCACAGGACTCCGAAGTAAAAGAACAACAGAAAACTTTAATCCACAGCTTGTTGATTCCTTTGTACAGAAAGAGTCGAAGCAAAGTTCCAGAAAATAAAAATTCAAAGACATACTACGGTAAGAAAACCATGTGGCTCGGTCCTTGATCAGTCTGCAATTGCCTGCATTCACCTCTGAGCTGTCTTACTGCGCTCTCTCTCTTAAAGTGGCAGTAACATTAGTCAATATGAATTATTTCCAAAAAATATTGTAACTGGCTTTTAAGACTTTATGAATTATTTACACAAATGAAATTTTAAATTAAAGATAACCTTTTAAAACAAAATATGTATTGTTCTTATTTATTAAATACCAAATCTATGAACTAAAACTTGGCTCCCACAGATATATCTGTGATGAAGTGGGTGTCCATCACATGTTTGTGGTGAAAAAAACGTGGCAGTGTTGTTGTCAGACCTCCATTTTGATGCCTACACGAGGAAATAACTTGTGGTAAGTCTGTTGACTAAATCAGATGGACCCAGTTTCTTCTTCTTCTGTTTCCTTGATGGTAGCTTCCAATTCATAGCAGCGAGGTCAAATCCGTCCCATGACCTCCCATCTGGAAGCTCCTTCCTGGTCTCTTATTTGACAGCCAGTGCAGCTTTGACCTTGGGACATTAATGAGTTTGGCTGATGTTAAGTCTTTGTGTTGTGGTGTTTATGTGTGCAGGTCTTCTCCCTGGATAAAGAGAATGCCTTTCAGGACTTCTACAGCCCTTTTAAAGCTGACGTGAAGAACAACATGCTGGAGCGCTGTGCTGAGCAGATCGCCACCCTCTGTGCCACTCTCAAAGAATATCCTGGAGTCAGATACAGAGGGTAAGAGCAACAACCACAGCCAATTCTCTTTTAGGAGCATCTCTGAGAGGATATAGAAGAGCAAGAGCAGTTTGTTTTGTTTCTGAGACAAACAGACATTTAAAACATTCAATATCAACTTATTTTCATCAGGAAGCAGGGATCTACAACCTGTCCAACCTAAAGAGCCTGTTTGCCCACCACTCCCACCAAAAACACTGTCTGGATCATCAAGACATGTTTCTGTGCAGCAGTTAAAAAAAACAGTAATGATGAATAATTCAGGTAAAGCAGATGAAAGAGAATAAAAAAGAATCAATAAAAAGTCAAGGAATCTAAAAATCTTATCCACTATATGCACATAAAATTTTCAATGGCAACCGAAAAAAAGAACCTTTGCCACGCCTTGTCTCAGGTTAAAGAAAGAAGATCTAATTAAACAAACAGAGGGCAATCAGGACAGTTAAGAATTCATTTGTATGAATGATACATCTGCTGTAAATATCCTGCAGCTAAGATTGCTAATCACCTTGCGTGCTACTTTTGACCAGATCACCAAGCAGCCATGCAGCATGTCAGAACACTTTCTATAAAACTAAAAAACAGAGACATTAGGACCTTACTCACCTGAAGCATGTCCATCTTTCTCAAGAAATATCACCTGACGTGACTGCTCTATAATGGGTCATGTACTTTTGTCGTTTTAACTTTAACATTAGTGTTATACCATATTATTTTGCAGTAATTAATGTAGAGCTAAAATGACAACAGTGGTGCGTTTACTTTGATTATCAGTTTTGTAAACAAAAATAACTGTCAATTAATATTACCCTGTGTTGTCACTGTTATTATTTTTTTGCTATTGTTGCGTCTTTTCTCCACAGGATCAGATTTTACTTGCAGTGGGGAAATTAAAGATTTATTTGACATCATCTGGTGAGATGGGGGTCAATGGGTCTTCTGCTGGTGTTTCTAAAGTGAAATTATTCTTTCCTGCATTCTGATCATTTTATGCACCATTTTATCATAATCATGACGTAGTCTTGTGATCTTTGAGGTGCTTTTGGAAATCTCATCCATGTTTTAGAAGCTTATTCCACATAATTAATACATTTTAGTTTCATGTCAGTCTTGATGTCTTATAAAAAATATCAGAGGAACATAACACAGTAACTCACACACCGGAGTTTGTAGTGAGTGAATGGGAGATAATGTGATGGGGAGAGACTGACAGCTATTACATGGCAGACATGGTAATAAAATAACATCTACCCAATATCTTTATGTAAACATCTCCTGCTTCAACAACGCGGTCACAGTTGCGCTGAATTATCGTCTCCCCATGTCTCTTGTCTTTTCCAAAGCTTTATCGCCGACACGTCTCCATTTAAATAGTTTGAATCCCAGCCGATGTTTTAAAAGTGAGAAAGTTTATCAAAACATCTACATTAAAACTTAAAATCAACATCCCGGGTGAGCTCACAACTAAAGATGCAGCAGCGTCCTGCTCTCCCTCTGAGCTGCTGCAGGTCACACAGAGGTCATGGGAGGCGCACACAAAGTTGATGGTGTAAAAACCAGGAAATTATTTAACGTAAAAAAAATGCCCATTGTTTGCAGATGGTACTAAAACATGCAAGAATAACATCAGTTAATTAATTTAATGCAGGTTTTTGCTCTTCTGTCCTCTGAGTCCAGAGAGCCCCTGCTCTGGATGAGATTATAGCTGAACCTCTTTGCTGCCCTTCGTGTAAAGGCACTGTGAACTGAGCTAAAGTATTGATGTTTCTCAGGGATTAATGTCAAGCTGTTGAAGATTTTGATTTTTCACTTTGTTAAAAACAAAAATGCCAAAGTCCAAGAAACAGGATGTTTCAAACTCAGTTCCATCCCTCTTTTTCATGCTGCCCTAGGAGATGTCTCCTGTCTTCTCCTGTAACCAGCTCAGAGAAGTTTGCTTTATGAGGTGACCTCTGGGTTGAACTGTGAATACGAGAGGTCATGTTTTCAGCCTCCATAACTCATCAACACCTGGTCTTGCGTACTTGTTCAAAGGGAGCTAGTGAAAGATGATTTCTGCACCTAGTACACAGGATTTTACACAAGATTCAAATGTTTGAAATATCTTTACTATCGATGATGAAGTTCAAAGATATTCATTCATGATGTTGTTTTTGTGTGTTTGATTCAGGGAATACAAAGACTGTGCCACTCTGGCTCAGATGGTTCAGGAGAAACTGGATGGATACAAAGCTGACGACCCCACCATGGGAGAGGTATGAAAGCTGAGTGTCTGAATAACTGCAAAAGTCAAGTCAGCATGATGAGTCTCTGTGAGAAGCTGTAGATGTTCCTAAGTGTGATATTGTATTGATGTGTTATACAAACGAAATTCACGCAGCAAATCACATCATGGAAATCTCTTTATGAAGACGACTGAAACAAAAAAGCCACCTGTTTGTCATATCTATATTCCATCAAACACATGGATCTTTGCATCTTTAGAACCATTTACTGTTTGTAGAATGAATATTTCATTGTTTTTATGACAAAATTAAGTCTTTATTCTTATTCAGCTGAATTAAGTGTTTCCCAGTATTTAAAGAGAACCAGCTATTAAGTGTTTTGTATCTATGATGCCTTCAGGGTCCTGACAAGTCCCGTACTCAGCTGCTTATTCTGGATCGAGGATTTGATTGTGTCACACCAATCCTTCATGAGCTCACACTGCAGGCAATGGCCTATGACCTACTGGGCATCGAGAATGACGTCTACAGGTAAAGACACTCTTGAAAGTGTGTGACATTCCCTTCCAGTTTCCTTTTTTTTATGAATCCCCAATATTTCAGCTTCAGTCCATCATTAGTCTCTAAATTGTCTGTGTGTGATCTCAGTAATCTAACTGTAAGGCACCGTCTGTAAGGGAAAAGTTATAGATCAAAAAAAGTTCAAACAGGTGCAAAAATAACTGATCTGTCCCATCTGTGTTGGTAATCTTCAGCTGAAATAAAATAATAGGAGTACCCAGTTTACCCTGAGGCAGAGATGGGCACCTTTTGAAGGCCACATTCATGTGGTCCATACTCTCAGGGACCATATTGCGACAAATTAAAGGAATGTACAAATAAGAGGATCCAATTCACCTGTAAATCAGCAGAAATATAAACATCAAGCATAGATTTAATATTCTAAAGCTAAAATTAAGCAGTGAAGAATAGATGATGAGAACATCACTTAATCATCAATTAAAGACCATTGCAGGCCATTTTTACCTCAACTGCATGCTGTGATTTATGGAGTTATTATTTTGGGCTTTATTTTACCAGCTGTATTTCCCTTCCTTAACAGTCACTGAGTCTGACTGTACCTGTAAAAAACAATAATAATTGTTTGCCTGTCATGTAGAATGTGTTGTTTGTGGATGGCACGGTCACATGCTGCACAAAACCACTCAACAGGCATACAATCATTGCAACAGATGACAATAATGTCAGACTTGCAGTGGCTATAGCATCTTTCTACGATATTTTAGACTGCCAGTCAAGATTGTGTTTTCTTGACTCTTGCCAGCATTGCTGAACCTCCCTCTGCCGTTTATTCCAGCTAGACAATAGTGGCTGCTGGCCACCAGGATTGCCTTCCTCTTGAAATAACTCCTATAGCCTTTGTAGAGAGATATCTTCAAATATATAGAAAGGATTGCCATCTAGTGCAATCAAAAGAATTAGGACATGACAGTCTCATAAGGACACTTCTTACGCTGCCATGAAAATTATAGATTAAAAAATGTCAAAAACATATAAAACTGTGCTTTCAGTTTACCAGCATCTATGCACGTGGTAGGCATTGAGATACTGGCAATGGGATCATTTTTAGGGGCACCTGCTAAAAAACAAAAATTATTATAGATAAAAACTGAGCCCTCTTTTGGCCCTTTTTTGATTGTTTAACTATTAAGTTAAAGGTACAGTTTATCAAATTGGAGGTCTTTTGGCAGTCTATTGGCAGGATTTAAAAAAAAATCTATTCAACCATGTCTTAAAGAGGACATATCATGCTTGTTTCTCCTTTTCACTATGCCAGACTAAGATGCCTGTAAAGCATTTCTGCCCTCAGTACAAGTCATTTAGTTCATTCATTGCCCCACAATAGCTTTCTCAATATCCTCATTTTAGGCCATTATGAAGCCCACGTTGAAACACTCGGTCTCAAGGCTGACATAAAGTTACCTCGCAACGTCTCAGCCCTTTGTGCTCTGATTGGTCAGGTCTATGACCAGGGGGTAGAGCCAGCCTGTCCTTCTTCTTCTACTGTATTTTCTGGCAGGCTCAATGCAGCAACTACGTATTGAGTCCCCCTACAGGCCAGAGCTGGTAATGAGTGAGTGTGAGCTAGGGACCTATATACCCCTGCTGGTGGATGTGTTCCTCGGGGACGGTTTTGTGGCTAACAGACATCACAGAGGAGGAAGTGTTTTATCAGATTACTCCAATAAAAAGAAAGGTACCTCGTGTCATCACGACAATTTAAATCTCGCGGACATCTCGCAATGACCTATTTTCAGGCATCAAATCTCGTTCTAGGATATCAGAAAAAATACAATATCTCATTTTTTGAAAATTAAGGGGGTGTAAGGTCTTGTTTTCAAATTTATTATATTATATGTAAGTATTAAATCATGCATCAGCATGATATGTCTCATTTAAACAAGGAGGATTGCTTTAAAGATTTGGGAAAACAGATGGTCAAATTCAGTAGAACTCCGACAATACTTTAATGAGTTCAGTCAGTCAACTCTTGTTAATTGTTTTATTGTTGCTGCAAATACATGTTATAAGTTTGGTGCCCAGGCTCCAGTCTCATCAGTCCTTGCAGAAAGGTTTACGTGAAGGCATGGAGGAGTGATGAGCAAAACATGTGAACACCCCCAAAACTTAACCCATTGGAGCCTGGCGCTGCTGATGAGATTTTCTATGTGTGGCCATTCCCCCTAGCGCCCGCTGTTAGAAGAATATACTATCTAGTAGGGGTGTAACGAAATGGTCATGAAAACTAAATGAAATACCAAACAGAGCTCACAATACGAAATAGTCATGATACAAAATAAAGATTATACAAAATCTCCAACAGTAGGAAGTTGTGCAAGAATCTCATTTTCTTTATTTTCTTCCTAATGCAGACATACAAAAAATATTGCTGCATCAGTACAAAATAAATGCTCTTTGAAAAAAACAAAATTGTAGTTTTTTCCCTATATTTAGAGTTCAGTGCAAATACAAACATAAAATCTCAATAAAGGTGCTCTGTTGTTGTAACAATCAGGATAACTACGTTCTTGTATGAAAAGGAAAACAAACAGCAGTCCTCAGAGCTGCAGGTTAGACCTATAAATGTCTGAACTGGGAACTATAATTTTTAGCCTATAACAGTGCATATACTTCTGATCTTCAAGTCTGATCAAATTATGTCACCTCAATAGTAGATACAAAAATCAAATATTGTTTTTTATGCAGACTTACACAAACATACAGCGGCTGTCTGTCTCCAGTTCAAAGTAGTTTGTCAAGTCAAGTCAAGTCAAAGTTTATTTATAGAGCACATTTAAAAACAACCTCAGTTGACCAAAGTGCTGTACAGGGGTACAAAATAATCTCTCCTACACTTTATATTAAAAACCCAGTAATGATAATAAAACAGTAAAACGAATCAAAAAGAGCCAAACATTAAATATGCATAAAAACAGAAATAAAATAAGGATGAAAACAATAAAAGTAGAGTAAGAGAGAGGAAAGGGAATAAAATATAAGGGATAAGAGATACAAAGATAAAAAAGATAGAAAGAGATAAAAAGAGATAAAAACCAAGATTACTCGTTTAATTGGGATTGAACGCCAAAGAATAGAGATGGGTTTTTAGTAGTGTTTTAAAGTGTTCAGTTGACTGTGCAGCTCTAACCTGGATAGGTAGGCTGTTCCACAGCTTTGGTGCTGCCACCTCAAAGGCTCTGTCCCCCCGTCAGAGATCACACATCAGTTAAGTCCACATACTCTAAGGGTTGTTTTTGCAAGTGTGAATGGAGTTTAAGTGGCAGCCACTTAAAAGAACATGTTGTTACCTCTGGTTTGAGAGTTTGTTTTTTTCTAATGACCTGATCATTCTGGTGCAAAGGACTGCTGCTGTGTTGTATGTAATAATGTTTATCAAAAATGGACCAGAAATGATTTAATTTGGGGGGAAAATCAGATGCATTTTTTGTTGCAATATTTGGTATTGATCCAATACCGATCGGATACCAGTCAGTATTGCCGATACCAATATCGATACCAATACTTACGGCCTCCTTTCATGCTGCTCCATCCTTTCATTTGGATTTTTAATTAATTAACTATTAGTTAATAGTTATCCAACCAGGATAGTTTATAAGGAAAATACTTCATTAACATAATACAAAACTATTAAAAGTAAAAAATAAGAAAAGGAAAAAAATAAGGCAAAATTACTGCCCTTCAGTGCACTTTTTTTCTTAAATATTGCCAGCTGCACTTCTTGCTTTTTACCTGGGTCACGTGACATTAAAGCACAAGAGGGAGAAGAAGGAGTCTGCTTGGCCGTGCTCGTGCTGTGAAAGTAGCAGCAGTCGAAAGCAGCAACACTGACACAGAAACAGACGGACAGGTCACCTCCGCAGCAGCACAGATAGGACAGGAACTAAATCATCGATACCACTGCACTAGTATCAATTGATATCAATACCAACGTTGGATTGATATATCAGTATTTTTGGATCGATCCGCCCACCACTAGTGGAAATGCAAGTAAAATCAGGTTTTACTGAACTTAACCAGGCTGCTTTGTGGAAAATGTTCATTTAAATCCCTCCTTGTCTTTGTCTGCAGATTTGAGACCAGTGGGATGGGTGAGGTTAGGACAAAGGAGGTGGTGCTGGACGAGGACGATGACCTTTGGCTTTCTCTGAGACACAAGCACATTGCAGAGGTTTCAACGTGAGTCTGTGCACATACAGATGCAACAACTTGAAGCTTGTTCACCTTCCCTAACAGGATCTAGACTGGTCTGTGACAGGTCCTTGATAGAGCCCGCCCTCCTTGAAAGATTTACAATATTGTAAATTGTAAATTTCGGGTCATGTTTGTGTTAAGCTGCAGTGTCAAGATTCCTCTTTGTTGATTTGGCAGTTACTCTGATAGCCAATGAAAAGGCTGAAATTGTAGGGAAGCACCAACTCTGAGAGACACCCTGCAAATACATGAATGAGCATGTTTTCAGAGGAATCATGGCACTTGGAAGTTGGCTGGAAATTAGCAGGCCGCTTGCAGGGAGAGGAAAATGACTGGATCTGTTCTCACTCAGGGTTGGGCTTCTAAAGTATAACGGTACGCATGTTTATACAATGTCTCCAATCTGATATATAAAAGACACATGTGGCATTTTACGATGCATTACGATACAGTTCACACCCAAATCACAATACAGAGCAATTAAGCATGATAGAATTTGACAAAGTTCATGTGGAGATGTTAAAGAGGATGCTGGGCAATTCAATGAGTTTGATTATTTATTTACCAAGTAAAACCAAGACTTTTCACAAATTGTCTTTTTTCTTAGAGCCTGAGTGTCTGTTTTAAGTTTACAGTGCAGTGCCATTTTTGAATGCATGACATATTTAAGTATCCTCAAGATAAACATGAAAATATCTATCTAGATATATTTTGTTTTAGAACTAAAAATAATTTTAAAAAATCTGCTAAATGAGTATATATCCTCATTCAGTAGAAAGAAGGCTCACCAGTGAACAGCTGAAAGTGATTTCTTTAATGAACTATGAATAGAAAAATGTCTTTAAGCACTTGCAATAATTTTACAATACTTTGCTCACCACTTTTGGAACTGGCAGCTGCAGGCAAATCTGAGCTGGAAGCAGGGGAGATGGGGAAACTAGAAGACACCTCCATGACAGCACAGTGGTGCTGCTTCATGTGAGTTATCAGATTAGTCGTACTGCCCGTGTACTTTACAGCAGCGCAGCACATTTTGCAAGTTTCATCTGTCTTGTCAAGTCGTCCATCTCTCAAACTTAAGATCTAAAACTTAGGAGGATAAATGAGGATAAATACGCCCAGCGTCCGGCATGTTTGTTTACCTCGCTCCTCATGATCCCCTGCTGACTCGTATTCATCCATGGTGCATGTATCACATTGCATCCATGGAGCTGATACTTCAGTTTGTAGTGTACACATCCACAAGTCTGTTGCCTACTTTTGTGGATTGAGTAAATAATGCATCCAAATTTGGTAACACTTCTTAATAAATAAAGAAATTTATATTGTGTATTTCATGGGTCAGATTGTATTGATAAAAACATTTAACAACTGATGCATCTCGATATGCTTCCAAAATTGCATTAATTCTCAGCGGCTCTACCGGTGCACTTGAATTGTGCTTGTGTATGGTGGCGTATCGTAATCTCATGAGTCTGCCAGCTCAGACCGACACCCTGACAAAAATCTGTGATAGGTTAAAAAAAATGTCTGATTCTGCTCTTTTTGCCCTATCTGTCCCTGTCTCTCTGTCTGTCCTCGTCTCGCTGTCTCTGCACAGGGCCGTGACTCGTTCTCTGAAAGAATTCTCTGCCAGCAAAAAGATGAACACAGGAGAAAAGGTAGAGGACTCAAGGCTTGACTTTTCTGCTTGAAGCTGGCTACACAGCAAACAGAATTCAACCTCGGAGTGATTGTGAGGGGGATGGGACCCAACTCCAGGCTTGTTAGAGCCGACAGTTTGACCAAATAATCTTTGTATGTTCCCTCTCAGGGACGATTTACTGCCCTCAGTCAGACTGAAGATATCAAACATGTTTGGTGTTTAATGATTTCTTCTCCAGGATGTGTTGTCTTAGTGCAGCACTGGCAAAAACAGATAAGGTTTCACGGCAGGTAGTGCATGTTCCTAACAGCAAGTTCCTCCGCTGGTTTGATCCCGGGGCTGGGGCCTTTCTGTGAGAAGTTTGCACTCTGGGCACTCCAACTTCCTCCCATAGACCAACAACATGCTTGTTAGGTTAATTGGTAACTCTAAACTGCACTTAGGTATAATTGTGTGCGTGTATGGTCGTCTGTCTCTCTCTCTAAAAAGATAAAAAAGGAATAAACTGTGTAGAAAATGAATGAAGGTCCTACTATATTGTAATGGGACTCTGGTTGTGAAACCATGACGCGTTCTCTCTGAAGATAAAGATCGACTGAAGTCTCAGCCAACAGCGGTCTGTGCAGATGGAACCTGTGCAGAAGCAACAAGAACTCCTTAAAAACGACTTTGTGTGGTCCATTTAAGACTGATTGACGCTCATAAGAGTCCTAAATAAATCAGAGAACAAACTCTTGAAAACCGCAACTGCTACAGATTATTTAAAGGTCAATAAAACCTCTCTGTTTTTCAGACCACCATGAAGGAGCTGTCTCAGATGTTGAAGAAGATGCCACAGTACCAAAAAGAGCTCAGCAAGGTATAAGCCACAGATTCATTATATTTATGCATGATGATCTGGTTCTCATCAGTTATTTAAATAACCATTCATTAAAAAAAGACTAAAATTAAGACTTTTCAGATTAAAGTTGTTGTAAAACAGGGTGCTGTATTTGTGTAAAATTTCAAATAAGTAAGTAAATAAATTATACATACATACATATATCTATCTATCTATCTATCTATCTATCTATCTATATGTATATATATATATCTATATATATATATATATCTATATATATATATATATATATATATATATATATATATACATATATACACACATATATACATATATATATATATATATATATATATATATATATATATATATATATATATAGATAGATATGTATATATGGGGCAAAACTTTGTGACAACTACTTCATATAACATAAGGGCTTGGCGGTCAAGATTAAGATCGTACAGTAAGTTAAATCATAATGCCAAACCTTTTGATTGAATGCTTAAATAAAGTGACACTTGATGAAGTACTTTCCATTTAAAAACTATTCCTATGTTGAAATTTGTGTTTGGGTTGGCAGTATAAAATTTGATTATCTTTACATGTTGTAATACAGTTACAACTTAAATGTAGTTGTAAATGCTTGCTGCAGTTTTGCTCTTTATACTTAAAAAAATAGGTACAGGTAGGAAGCATGCTATAATATATTTCTTGAGGTCTTTCTGTGTGGGTGTGAAGGGGGTGTGCTTTGGGCTTGCTCTTACATCTGCATCTGGCCAATAAAGTTAGAAGCACTGCAGGGACTCCAGGGCTCTGTGTATATGATGCATTGTTATCATTTTTTGCATCCAGATACTAGTGATGGTTTTAATGTGTCACATTGGTCGTTGCACAGATTGTAATGCATGCTAACATCTGATAGCTTAAATCACGGAGGTGCTCCATGTTTCTTACTTGCATTTATTTGGCCTTATAACAATTGTGCATTTAACACCGACCTCTCCACTAATATAATAAGCAGTTCCTCTCTAGGCTTTCCCCGACGCTGTCAACAAGTCCAGAGTTTGTTTGTGGTTGGCAAATATTGACAATGTCCTGGAGCTGCTTTTCTCATTTTTCATTATTTAATCGTTTTTGGTCTGCTATTAGCCCTTGGTTATTGCTGGTATTGTCAAAAAACCTGAATGAGCTTAGGTAAGAGGTGTTTTCTTTATGTCTTTCATGCATTTGAGGCACTCTAAAGAGCTTCAAGAGCTCCGGCACCATCTGCTGGGAGAAATTGAGGCAGAAAGTGCTGCTCAAGGTTTTACTTACTTCTTTTTTTTTTAAAGTCATTTTTTTGGGGGGGCTTTTTATGGCCTTTATTCGATAGGACAGCTGAAGTTGTGACAGGAAAGCAGGTGATGAGAGGGGGAATGACATGCAGCACAGGGCTGAGGCCGGGATTCGAACCTACAGCCACTGCTGGGGGTTGGCAGCCCCCGTACATGGGGCGGACGCTCTACCAACTGAGCTAATGTCCACCCCAGGTTTTACTTACTTCCTGAAATGATGCAAGCAAAGTGTGATTGCCTGTTGTCGCTGGATTGTTAATATATTGCAGGGACTGATACTGTGAGTGTTGTATCTGAAAGCTCAAAATCACAAGTTAATATGTGTTTATGTATTATGTATGTATTATATTAGCAATGCTTTAACAAGATAAAAATCATCGAAGTGTGGTTGTTCATTGCTGCCGAAGGGGCGAGAGCTCCGAGTAAAGTGGGTTTAACCCTGGAGAACCCAAGAACCCTATCCTTCTTTGGAAAATTATGAACTATGCATTAAATGACTGCTATAAGTTCACTGAACACCAAAATATCAACTTTTTCAATTTCAACCCTTTATTCTCTAATTTAGGATTTGGGCTAAATTTGACCCATTGGGCTTTAGGCGTATCATTTTACAGAAACACAACAACCAACACTGTCAATGCAAACTATTTTAAATTTAGGAAAATAATGACTTTATACTTATACTTTTTATCTCATAATTATGACTTAGTATCTCATAATTATGACTTTTTATCTCATAATTATGACTTTATTATCTCATAATTATGACTTTTATCTCATAATTATGACTTCATTATCTCATTATTATGACTTTTATCTCATAATTATGACTTCATTATCTCATAATTATGACTTAGTATCTCATAACTTCTACTTTTTATCTCATAATTATGACTTTTATCTCATAATTATGACTTTATCTCATTGTGACTTTATTATCTCATAATTATGACTTTTTTGTCTCTTTTTTTTTACCTGGCGGAAATGGGCTTCCATAGAAAAGGGAGATGCCATACTCCCTGAAAAGATATAGGAATATATTTTATTAGTCTCTGGCCCTGTACTACCAAGGTAACTTAGTAAAATATATTATGAATTTATTTCAGAGCTTTAGCCAAATAAGGACTGTCACCATTCTCCATCTACAAAGTCACTCAATGAACCAAAGGGTCATTTTTGGCCCATTGTTTTTTGAACTGGCTCAGAGTGGCTAATTTATCCAAAAAGAACATAAAACTTACTTCTAGGCATTATGCAAGCTTACACTAAACAGATTAAAAAAAACACACAAAATTACCAACCTCTGGTTTGCTGAGAAGATGATTTTGTTTGGGTAGATTTTCAGCTCAACAAATCAGCATGTGGTCACCCATCTTTTCACTGTCACTCTGGCTCATATCAGTTCAGTGTTCATCCACTAGGTGTCTCTATGCAGGGCCCAGAAGTGGCTCTCTGGGCTTTTGAAGTTAAATTTGACTTTTTTTTTTATTTTTGTTCATTTTGGGTAGCAGCAATTAACAGCAGCCAAATTTGACCCCATGGGTTCTCCAGGGTTCAAAACAAGAGGTGTTCTTTTTTCACATTAGTTTCTAACTCAAACCTCACAGGTCAATTTTAAATACAGCAGAGACTTCGTACTCTTGATTAAAAGATCGGCATCTGTGATGTTGTTTGTTTACTTGTCCCCATAGGGATATTGGGGTGTGGCAGGAATTACAGACATTTGGCAACAAAATACAATATCAACACTGATACAGCATTGAAAATAGACAGATAAAAACACATCAGCATCATAGAACTCACACAGGAGGGAAAAGAAAAAAAACCTTGAAGTGATGGACAGGCAGGTGGGTCTAGACCTGCTAACCTATTTAACAAGACTGTTTTTCATTGAGTTTGGAAATATCAGCACCTCCAGTCCAGTATCTTGGGTTTGAGAATTTAACACTGCCGGCACACACACTGCAGCTGTGGTTACCCTTTAGCAGAGCCTACAGGTCTTGTGAAATATTCTTCTTTTGCACTCTTTGCAGATGATATCATGCTCTCTATATCAAACTCACTAACAACATCTCTCCTCTTTGACTTCAGTATTCCACCCACCTCCACCTGGCTGAGGACTGCATGAACCACTACCAGGGCACTGTGGACAAACTGTGTCGAGTAGAACAGGTAAATCAAATGTACACCTCAGAGGTTCAATTTTGGGTTGGGTCAGGGCCAGGGGTCACTTTTGGAAAATATCAGAACAATGATGAAGTTGTTTGCAGTTTTAAATATAATATTTGAAGCAATACGCCAACTTGTTTTTCTTTCTGTGCCTTGCCTCAGTCCTGAGTCCATGCCAAGCAGATAGATCCCATTATTTCATTTGTGCATCTAGTAACAAGAAAAAGAGATAGCCAAAGCTTGCTCACTTTTAGTTAGTTTAGCTCAAACAATGGAAGTCCACATGTTGAGCTGGCCCACCTCTACCTACAGTCATCTGTTAAACTCTTCAGCTTTGTTTTGATGACCTACTTCTGCGGTGGTTTGAGTTAGAAATGTGACGTTCGAGAATGAGTTGTCTTTTAAACGGCTCTTTGAACAGCAAATTAACAGCTTAGTCAGTTGCAAACATCAAATCTCTAGAGGAAACTACTGTGGAAGTATGTCAACATAACAAAGCCTCTGTTTATGAGTAGAAGAAGATAATATAATGATAGTAGAAGATAATATAACATAACACAGTAAAAAAACAAGTCACAACGAGCACACTTGACCATTAAGAGTTGCTGAAGAATTTATTTGATGACTGTAGGCAGAAGCAGGCTAACGCAACCCATTAACTACCAGTGTTTGAGCTAGGCTAACCAGTGGTGGGTGAGCTTTGGCCGTCTTTTCCTTGTTGCAGCATCTACAGTCAAAAAGAAAAATAAAGTTAGCATTTCACTTTAAAGGTATCATAGAGCCTTTTTGCTGTTGCTTTTATTCATAAAACCAACAATAATGCTGATTACAAAAGCCTAGTTTACTGAATCTCACACAGCATTATGCTTGTTAACTTATTTCTAGCATTCTAAAGCTCTTGTATGGGTTTGGTTTGAAACTCACTTGCCGTTGGCCTCAGTCTCACCCACTGATCTGTTCTTTAAATCATACATATCTTTGTATTGATGTTAAATGCCTTCATCTTCTATCCATCTTTGTCTCCAGGATCTTGCGATGGGAATGGATGCAGAAGGCGAGAAGATCAAAGATCCGATGAGGCTTATTGTCCCCAGTCTCCTGGACGCCAACGTCAACGTGTTTGACAAGATCCGTATCATCCTGCTCTACATATTTATGAAGAACGGTCAGATTTTCACCCTGCTGCTTTTTGTTTTGAAGCCTGTGGGTTGGAAAAAAGAAAACCCAGATTCAGTCTAACATCTCACAAAATCAGAACAAGATATCATAAAACTGGCACCAGGACATGACAGAGTACTCATTTTTCGGTCACAAGTGGCCACGCTCCAGGTCAGGCCAAATAAATCAAATTCCTAAGATAACTTCATAACTAAGTTTAATTTTACCCCATGAGTACAGTTTTACCAAGGCACATAGCAGACAGCAATTGGCAGCAAGTATAGAATCAGAGTCAGGATTAGCACTCAAAACATTGTCACTTATTTTATTGATCCTTTTTTAAAAGTTAGCGACAAATCAGCATCAGTTAAAAATTAATATTTATCAATTTAAAAGATGGCCAGCATCACCAAAGTTGTCTAAGTTTAATTAACAAAAAAATCAAATACAAAAGAAACATTACTAGAAAAGTGCAGACCTCTGCTAAGCAGCTCAGTTCCACCCATGAATTGGGATTTCCACCTTACATTATAGTCCTATTTTATTCTTAAAGGCACATTGTGTAATGAAGTGGGTGAAGTTGCCAGCCTGTCAGTCGGAGCAAAGCCACGTCGCTTTGGTTCACGGCGTGTTCACTCTATGTGGAATTTAGGGGTTATATTTTTATACTCACACACAAAAAGTCTTCTGCGCTGATGGACTATTTCCGTATTGGCATTACCTTGTTTCGAGTGATTACACAGCACGACATGAGGGACTGTGAGCTAGCAGAGCTGCTGCGTATGTTTCTATAATGTTAATGAGCTCACAGTAATGTTACTAGCAGCTGTAAACTGTAGAGAATGTGGATGTTTACTATAATTTCAGGAGAGCCTGCTGCCTTAATTATCTTGGACACCAAGGCTCCAGGAACAGCACTGGGCTTTCTCCAACAGTGAAAACCCCTCCACCCTGCTGTGTCTGTGAGCACAACCATGCATGCACAGCTTTCGCTGCTGATTGGCTCTTCACTATGCCCTGAGTCTGTGTGGAGACCTCTGCTGGCATTGCAAGGGAAGCTGGGAAATGTAGTGAAATAAGCTTGAAAAACTAGACGTCAGTTTGTAAATAAACTACATGACTCCAATGTAACGTCAATCTACAGGGTGGGTCATAGGTTTCCATACATAGGAAAATGTACAATGTGTATTTTTTTATGTTTCAGATACCCTAAAAGATGTGTTTGATAAAAGAGCAATGAATTGAAATTATAGTGATGGCTGTGTCGGGAAGCAGTCACATGGTTGCATGACCGGTATCAGAAAACATGGAACAGATTTCACACATGACACTGTGGCAAAACTTATTAGCTAATGCAAGTTCATAAACAGTGGAAAACCTGTATGAATTTGTGTTTTTGAAACAATGGTAATCATATAGAGCACAACAGATAAATAAAAACAGTTGTCCAACATGACTGATTATTTTTTCTATGTATGGAAACTTATGGCCCACCCTGTAGATCGGATCAGCACCAAAATGGATTGCCTTCTTCCTTGGACCAAAACCACACCTCTGGTAAAAATTTTCATGTAAATCAACTTACCATAAACACTGGTGTCTGAACACTGTGCTCTGATATACACAGGTGGGGTACAGGTGTTGATACCTATGCTGATGGCACCACTTGGTCTGCAATTCCCCCCAAATCATAGCCTTAAAGAACAAAAACAAACAAGCAACTCAACCTATAACAATAAAACACAACTTTAAGGATTCTGAACAAATAAGTCAACAAACAAAAGCTGAATAACAGAAACGACAACAAAACTACACCCAGCTAAACAAAGCAGCAGTGGCAGTCGATCTTATGAAGGAGAATTAAATGCTCAATTAGCACAGAACAGGAACCTCAAGGACCAGAATCAGCACACAAAGAAAACAATCATATGACAGTGTATGCCAACAGACATGTTGCATGCAGTCACAGGAAAGCAGCCATCCAGGAATAGCCAAACATAAAGGAAAAAGTCAAAGCTGCAGCCTTACGTCTACCAAAATGGAGCTTCTTATATAGAAACCACCCATGTATGAATTGAGGATGTGGGAGGTGCCTTCACAACTAACTGAGACTATGGAAGCCAAGCGGGGACAAACAGGATGCCGTCCACACATAGGTACATTGGTCACTTCTTTCCAAGTTTAGAGTTTATACTGGGCATTAATAACCAAGATTTTAAAACAAATCTGTACCTAGTGCACCCACTGAAGCCTCCTGTAAACACCCCACCTCTGTCTCTGAAAACTGCAATATAAACTTTGATAAACTAAGTTTGACACATTTGACAAGATTGATCACTATACTGGTGGTGTAACATGAGACACTTTGTAAAACAAACTCTCAGAAAATCATTTTGGATGTAAGCAAAAATATCTTTTCTATTAGATTTCTATTTGATATTTATTTTTCATTTAGTAAAGAAATGTGATCAAGATCTGCCAAAAATGCATCAGAAGCTATTAACGTCTACTCTGTGTGAGCCGTCACGTCATGCTGTCGTCTTGCTTTTACAGATGCAAGCACTTCAGATTTCCCTCCCACCAAAAAACAGCAGAGTTAAGATCAGCTACCAGCCAACCTCCAGCTACTGGGGGTCTTAACAGGTTTTTTTTATTGGGTTTTTGTTTTAGATTTCTCTTCATAGAGGCATTTCCCAAGCTAAGCTAAATTTTCATTAGTCTATCCTATAAAATTTTAGAGGTCAAGATTAGATATTTTTGACATTATTGCAGGGGATCTCAAAATGACCTCGGCTACTGTATAAAGTGCACTTACCTGTCATGGACCAGCCAAACCCACTTCCCACCCCTTCCTGCTCTAAAAGTCAGTGATTGGGCCATGCCGCTTTGGCCACAGGCATTGTAGATTGGAATTTGGCAGGATGGACTTGCCTGATTGGAAACATTCAACCAGCCAGATCCAGCTGCACAGAAGGATCACCTGTCATCACCATGGCCAGTGTATTGAATGATTGTGGTATTGTTCCCTTATATCAGTTTTCTGATGTCTAATTTGGCTTGTGAGAGATTTGAGATTGAATCTGTGTTTCAATTTTTGACTCACACTGAGTAACACCTCTTTTCAAAGCTGCATGACGAAGGTAAATGACGACACTCAGAATCTTGCATATGCATGTACTTATTTAGTGAATGCCTAACAAGATGCTGTTTCTCTTTGTGTTTTTAATGGGTTTTAAGCTTGTCTTGTGCCATACATCATATCACAGCTGTTCAGTGCATGCTCTACTGCTTGTGTGTAAATCTGCATCGCATGTCTTTGTATGTGTGTCAGGTGTGACTGAAGAAAACCTGTGTAAGCTTCTTCAGCATGCAAACGTCCCCCCAGAGGACAGTGACATCATCTCCAACATGGCCCACATGGGCGTCCCTATTGTCTCCGAGGTGAGGTAACCTGCAAAAGTCCACGTATGTCACATTAATGTACAGGCCCCCATGTGGAGTAGCATCATGTCAACATTTAACAGTCATGAAAAATCAGCCTCTTTCAGCAATGATTTTTCTTCTTATTGATAGTTCAGATGAGGTCTATTCTCCCTCTATGAACGCAGCCAGACCTTTCATGTGATCTGTGGTTTGCGCCTAATGAATCTGTATTTGTAGTTGAATTATGAGGCAATGATAACCAGCGTCTCAGGTGGCACAATGCAAGTGCTGAGGTCTTATGTTAGATCTGATTGAGTAATCTTCTCAAACTATAGAGCACGAGTCTCTCAAGTTGACCAGTCCACATTTACCCCATTTCCGCTGTTGCCTGATATAACACTAGTTCTTTGTTTTTCCACCACCTGAGCACCGGCCCAAGGCCCCTTAAAACTGCTGCCAGATCAAGGGGGGCGGGGTATTGCGCCCAAAATGTGCTATACTCTTTGCCCTACAGTTAACAGCAATTGAATCTAATGTTAGGTGAGTATAGTTAAAGCTTGGTAACAGTTTTCATCAGGGGTTAAGTCATCGTTAGCAGAGCTAACAATGACTAACATCCTGCATTAATGATTACAAATCAAATCTCTGATCATTTCCTGTCTCCTGGCTTGTACTCGCTGTTGTCTGTGATTGCAATGCAAACGACTGATCTGAAGTAGTTGAATTTCAGTGCCTGAAAGGTAGTGTAGGATTGCAGACAGAACAGCAGCACCTGTAAATAATGGACATGCTCCTGCGTTTTCATTGTTTTTGTGCTCTGGTGCCAGCACTGCCAGATAAGTAAATATTACAAGTAGAAGTAGTAGCTCAGCATCGGTTCTAGCACTGGCCCTGAACCAGCACCTGCTCTAGCTCTGTATAAAATTTGTCTTTTGGTCCTTTGGTTTTAAACCAACTCTCAAATTCTGAAAATATAATTCAGCTACAGTCAGCAGTGTGCATGTCAGCTCGTGGTTTTGGACACAGAAGTTTTTCTGAGTAAGGTTAAACAAACATGTCTGTTTGTCTGATATCTCTCCGAATGGCTGATTTATGACACCGGGTGTGTAAAAAAATTCAGTAGTGTCCTCAAATAGGCTGTTCATCAGAGATTTAAGCATGTAATCAGGAGGAGTTTGTGCATTTGTTGGGCACTATTTTAAGCTGCAGATTAGATCACAGTTGGTGCTGCAGAGAATTTGGGGCAGAACAAAAAAGTTCATCTGATTTAGTCAAACCTGACTTTGGACAGATTATTGGAACAAAATTGTTTTTTCTCATTTCATCACTTCACAGTTCCCAACCCCAGATATCTCCCCCCAAGGAAAAAAGCTCACATGTGCCTTTATTGGCACTCATATTGGCTGGTAGCATGGGCCTCAAGCAACCCCTCTTCAAAAAACAAACAAAAAAATAACAGAACAAACCCTGAACTATGCCTTTGAACCCTCTGTAACGCCCTTTGTGTGACTGCACCCTGCATGTTCTCTTCAGCATGGATCTAGGCAGTGCAATATCTTTTTTTATTTCATGGGCAGAGTTGAATGTTAACTTTTGCATTTTCTATGTAAGAGTTAAATAATTAAAGGTAACATTACATGTAAAATAGAGGTCCCAAATGCAATAATCAGAGTAATGAAGAGCAGGAGGAACATGACAAGAAACAGGACGTTAAAGCAGGAGTGGGCAACTAAGGTCATCCAGAAGGTCGCACACTGAGATTCGAAGGGCCAAACTGCAATCAAAAACAATATATCAATAACACAAGCAGATTGTCTGCATTCCAACAAGGCAATAACTATCTAGTTTTAGCATTTTTTTTTAAATCTCAAAGCTCATTTCAGTAATCTGAAAATAAGATTAAAGCTGATTAAAACTACTTTGTCAATTTAATAAATGAATACATTGCTGTTTATTTTGCTTATTAATGACATTTATTTTACTAGTAAGACTCACTGATTTTGAAAAATTATTTCACAAGAGTTACCTGGTTAAGCTAGCAGCCACAAAAAATATTGGTCATTTATGGTTACCGAAGGCCATTTGACTCAATTTGTCTCATAAATAACAACAATAGATTGGTCTCCTGTTATGGCAGTACGTGATGGTGTGCTCCAGATCACTCTCTGGCTTCAAAAACTCCCATTGAAGTTTTGAAGGCTAAAGTGGAAAGTTAACATGGATCAGTGACTGATAAGATCGCTGAAAGCAGAAGAAAATGCGTGTTGTTCTTCAAACCACCACTTACATTCCATGTTAGCCTTTAGAATTTGTGTTGGAAATAACATGCTCTTAGTCTGCCTCAGTCAATGTGTGTGTGTGTGTGTGTGTGTGTGTGTGTGTGTGTGTGTGTGTGTGTACATACAATGTAATATGTAGGATTTCACTGTTGTCTGTTCGCAGGGCACCACCAAAAAAACCAAGAAACCTGACCGAAAGGAGCGAATCAGTGAGCAGACGTATCAGCTGTCAAGGTGGACTCCGCTTGTCAAGGATCTAATTGAGGTACTTCTAATGACCTTTAAAAATTAACATTTCATATCAACTCACATACAGCAGGGTTTACGGCCTGAAGAAAAGCAGAGGTTGTACTCAGCACTCTTATTAACTGATTAAATAAACATAATGTGTTAGAGTCTGAGTTAGTTCCCATACAAAGTGTGAGTAAAAAACTGACTGTTTGCTTTTGGTATCAGATTTACTCTTGTAAATATGTTTCTTCAGGATGCCATTGAAGACAAACTTGACCCTAAGCAGTACCCATACATTTCCCAGCGACAAGTTTCTGCAAAAGCCAGCGCTCCATCCAGGTAGGTGGTCTTACACACTCATGATCCAGGTGTGTAAAGACCTCTTTAAACATAAAGAGGTAATTTATGGTATAATAATTAAAAATAGAAGGCAGTCATGTTATTCAGTGGACTGTATCTGCTTTTCCTGTAGCAGTGCACGTTATGGTAACTGGCACAAGAACCGTGGCCCCACAGAGATCAAGACAGGGCCAAGGATCATCGTCTTCATCATCGGTGGGATGACCTACAGTGAGATGCGCTGTGTGTACGAGGTCACGCAGGCTAACGGGAAATGGGAGGCCCTGATTGGTGAGTTCAGCTTTCCCACTTTCTTTGCCTGAGTCTTTAATAGTCCATGGCTAGAACATGATGGGACCTCCCCACAGTCATGACTGTGAAACCTCTGCTATTACTTTACAAAAGCCAAGTGACTGGCTAATGCTTCTCCAATAATGGCAAAGGTTGAAGCCCACTGTATGTGTTCTTGTAAGTGAAGTGCCACCCCATGGGGTCACCTTGTAATTGCTTGAAATGGGAATGTTTCATGACTCCTGTTGGCTGGGAAGTGGATGGAACTGGGAAGGCATTCAGCTGGAGCAAAATTAAAGGAGTTGTTTCTGTAAGGATGCGCAGCAAGACAGGATGGTGTTCAGTTCTTAGGACTAGAAAGCACTTGGATAGCGCAAACCTCTGCAAAAATAGCTCACATATTTCTGTTACATCCATGAGCAATAGTTCCATGATAAAGTTACCTTGATTCCTTGACCCTGAAAACACACACCTAGCACTCAGAATCATGTTGATATCATTATTAGACAGTTGTTGATCAAAAACGATTTCAGCAAAATCTGTCCAGCAGTGTTTGCGTAATCTTTCTAAAAAAAAAAAAAACTAACAAAAATACACCTGAATAATTATAACCTCCTTTGCAGGGATAATGTTTGTAAACCTCTCTGAGGTCTTCCTGTGGCATTATAACAATATCAAACAAGAAGCAGTTCAGATCAAGAAACTGTCAAACGTCAAATCAAGCTGAAAAACCACCTGATATCGTTTACCTGGAGGTGTTTTGATCTGCCTCTCTTTCTAGAAGATGCCATGTATAAGGGATGTTTAGCAGAACAGAAAAATACACAAAATAATAATCAAAGTGATAAAAATAAGGATTACTTGGGGACGATAAAAAGGCGGTTTAAAGAAAGCTCAGTGACTTAGAGCTTTTTTAAACTCTCTATATTCACTAGCAAGGACCACACCACACATGTATACGTTTGAAGGTTTACTGAAGGTTTAGGAATATGAGGAATGACAGTGATGAACATGTGACATGAGATTTGTTGAGAGATGAGCCGTTAGGAAGGACGTCCTAAGCCAGGCAGAGCGAGACTCAGTGTGGGGTCCCGTCTCATCGTGTCCTGCCCGAGCTGATCTTGACCCCCTCCTAGGATAAGGTGAGCAAGGAGCTGAGTGGAGAAAGAAAAGGGCATGATTAAGATTGAAGGGTGGGAGGGTGGGTTGAAGAGTTACAGACAAACTGAGCGATGAGGCATGGCTGAGTATAAGTAGGCTTGTCAGCTGATTGGAGGTGTGGTTTGTGGCGTGGTCCAGCTCCCGAACCTAAGTTAACACATTAACTTCATTTCACTAGCAAGGACCACACCACAAATGTATACGTTTGAAGGTTTACTGAAGGTTTAGGAATATGAGGAATGACAGTGATGAACATGTGACATGAGATTTGTTGAGAGATGAGCCGTTAGGAAGGACGTCCTAAGCCAGGCAGAGCGAGACTCAGTGTGGGGGTCCCGTCTCATCGTGTCCTGCCCGAGCTGATCTTGACCCCCAAAAGAGTAATGTTGAATGGAGATCAGCTGAGAATGGACAGACATGGATAATAAGTTGTTTTAATGAATGTGATGAGTTGAGATGTCCCGAGTGGGAATCAGAAGAAGCTATGAATGGTTGCTTTACTTTCAGTAACGTGGATGGAAGTTGATGCTAGGGTAGGGCTGGACGATTATGGTAAAAATAAGAATCCCGATTATTTTAAGTGGTATTGAATCACAATTAATATACACAATTATTAATTTATTTAAAAACTTCAGTATTGATTTAAACGCAATTTAAACAACCAGCAAATGGCATATACAGTGTTATTGATCCACATAAGTCACACACGCTCGCTGTGGCTGCACGTGGAACACAGAAGCGCTATGGTGCGCAGGAACTTGCATACACGGCACACCACACTGTGCGGCATTTTAATCACTTTTCTTCGATGATAATGCTTTTATGATTGTTAGATGGCAAAATTTAAATCAGGATCAAAATCTGATTAATTGTCCAGCCCTATGCTAAGGTGGAGCAGAGGAACTGATAGGAACTCAAATGTCAGTCTGATGTGGACTGAGATTGTGGAGGATTACTTCCTGGAGGTAAACTAAGGTCCATAGCTGTGGGTCTAGCTTGATATTGAAGGTTTGTGAAGGTTGAGGAAGTATAGGCTCTTTGCAAGGAATCTCCTCCACTTCTGAGATGTAGGAGTATGTGAGTATGGACTCCTTGACAATTTTGGCCCCCAAAAGATGGTGGATGTTATCGGGAATGAGTCCAGGCAGATGGTGGAGACTGAAACTCTATCAATTCATCAATATCCTGACTTAACCTGAAGCTTGAAGCCTGAAGCCCTCTTACTAGATGGATTTACCATTTACAATATTTTGATTAGATTGTATTGTTATACCATCACGTAGAACTGAATACGTCAAGTGCATCGTTTAAACCAAGGTTTGGGTTTAGTTGGATGTTAATGATAGATAACATCTGTAAAGTGCTACATAGAGGGACTCGCACGGAGTGGCTTGTGTTAGTCGACATTTCTGGCCACGTCCTGGTGTTAAGTAATGGGGGTGTCAAGGGAGAGGGAAAGGTGGGAGAGTGATTTAGAACCTGGTTCGAGTTGAGGAGGTGGGGAGGGAGGGGGTGATGGAGGGTGGGAGAGTAGAAGAGGGATAAAGTACTGGTTCTTGTAATGGAGGTGGGGAGGGAGGCCGGTGGGAGAAAGATGAAGATTCTGGTAGTTGAGGTGGGGAGGAAGGGAGCAAGGGAAGGTAGGAGAGAAGAAAGGTGGTAGCGTGATCAGAACCTGGTTCTGGGAGTGGAGGTTGATGGGGCAAAAGTTGGGAAGGGATGAAGGCGGGAGGGGTGAATAGTGAGTGGGAGATGGATGAAGAACTGGGTTTGGATAGTGGATGACAGGAGGGGGTGGGGGGGTGGGGAGGAAGAGTGGCTGGCTGTTATTGATTGTATAAGTTTAGCTCTGAATGGAGCCTGGACACTGATTTTGCAACTACGCTTCAACTTTCACTTAGACCAATTTGCAGCTAGTAGCGGCTAATGTATAGGACAACTAAGTCACTACAAATAAGTGAAACACTGCTTCCTTTGGAATCATCTTTTGCTGGATTGGGGAGGTCAGCAAAGACTGCCGCTGGACAGCTTCTGCTTTACGTGGATAATAGCCTACTGCATCGATCTGCGTCATGCGTAGCCCTAATTGAAGCTGTGCTGGAGTAACTGGAGCAGAACTGAGGCTGCTGGAGCCAAGCTGGGGCTGATTGAGCGGGGCTGGGGCTGTTGGAGCCGTGATGGAGCTGTTGGAGCCGTGATGGGGCTGTTGGAGCCGTGATGGGGCTGTTGGAGCCGAGCTGGGGCTGGGCAGAAGGAGATGAGCTGGGGCTGAAGAAGACGAGCTGGGGCTGAAGAAGACGAGCTGGAGCTGAAGAAGACGAGCTGGGGCTGAAGAAGACGAGCTGGGGCTGAAAAAGATGAGCTGGAGCTGAAGAAGACGAGCTGGAGCTGAAGAAGACGAGCTGGGGCTGAAAAAGACGAGCTGGGGCTGAAAAAGACGAGCTGGGGCTGAAGAAGACGAGCTGAGGTTGCTGGAGCAACTAAAGCTGTGCTGGAGCTGCTGGGGCTACTGGGGCCGAACTGAGGCTTCTGGATTAGCTGGAGCTGTGCTATAGCTGTTAAAGCTGGTCTTTAGCTGCTGTAGTTGTGCTGTAGCTGTGCTGTAGTTGTGCTGTAGCTTTGCTGTAGTTGTGCTGTAGCTGGTGGAGCTGTGCTGTAGCTGTAGCTGGTGTAGCTGTGGTGTAGCTGTGCTGTAGCTGTGCTGTAGCTGGGCTGTAGCTGGGCTGTAGCTGGGCTGTAGCTGGTGGAGCTGTGCTGTAGCTGCTGGAGCTGTGTTGTGGCTGTGCTGTAGCTGCTGGAGCTGTGCTGGGGCTGCTGTAGCTGTGTTGTGGCTGTGCTGGGGCTGCAGAAGCTCTGCTGTAGCTGTTGCTGGAGCTGCTGGAGCTGTGCTGGGGCTGCTGGAGCTGTGCTGGAGCTGTGCTGGGGCTGTGCAATAGCTGTTGGAGCTGTGCTTGGGCTGATGTAGCTGGTGGAGCTGTGCTGTAGCTGTGCTGTAGCTGTGCTGGAGCTGTGCTGGAGCTGTGCTGGAGCTGTGCTGGAGCTGCTGGAGTTGTGCTGGAGCTGTTGGAGCTGCTGGAGCTGTGCTGGAGCTGCTGTAGCTGTGCTTGGGCTGCAGAAGCTTTGCTGTAGCTGTGCTGTTGCTGTTGGAGCTGTGCTGGGGCTGCTGGAGCTTCTAGAGCTGTGCTGGAGCTGCTGGAGCTGTGCTCTAGGGCTGCGCTGTAGCTGTGCTGTAGCTGCTGGAGTGTGATTGAGCTGGAGTTGCTAGAGGTGCTCGAGGTGCTGTTGCTGCTGAAGCTGGGGCTGAGCCATTGTAGTGGTTGGGAATGTGGTTGTAGCTGCTGTAGTCGTAATGCTATAGTTGTAACCGCAGTCATGGCTGCTATTGTTGTAGCCACTGTAGTAGTTGAAGAGATTGACAAGACAAAAAAATGCATTTGGGTGATGGGGAAGGGAGGGGGTGGGGAGGGGGAAGGGAGGGGTGACAGGATAGATTAGTTGGAAATGGAGAAGATTGAGAATAGCCGCATTGGTTCATCTGCAATGAGCCATTGGGAGACTCATGAGATTGGCTATGACAGAAGGAAAGGAGCCACGCTGCAAGGTGTGGCTGCTGTGGTGATAGAAAAGAAGAAAGGGATGACGGGATGAAGGGATGCATGTGCACGGGATGCTAGTGAGCCTGCAATCGCAGGGTGAGTCAGTGAGTGAATGTAATACGACCTGATTCTCAGCAGAGGGAGCAGTTGAAGCGCGTTGGCAGCGAGGTCGTCAGCAGCGTCGATGATTGGCTCTGGTGAGAACCCGGAAGCGGGACTGTGAGACGAAGCAGCGGTGTTTATGGAAGTTGAGCAGAGATGGATCAGCCTGGATTATGGTCTATGCGGTGGCATGGAATACCCCTCGTTTTCAGGAGCCAACGAAGGCGAGCGATGGTCGACTTCCTGAAGGCGATCGGTCTGAGAACGTGATGCCGGTCGGGATGAGGGCCCGCGGCGCCGGTATGCACGGTTGAATGGAGATGAGCGGTCGGAGTGTAGCGAGGAGGGCTGCTGTGTGGATCGTCTCCTGTCCGAAGATCTTCGTGGATTTAAGCTTTAAGACCTTGCGGGGGTTGGAGGTATCGTGGTCGTAAGCTGTATGGATGTGGCTGGCAGGCGGTACGCGGACCACAAGGCTCTGTTGTGTATCTCTGGTCAAAATCTGGCTGTTAAAGGAGGGTGCCTGGATCATCGTAAGTCGTCGTCTGAGCCGTGAATATGGGGCTCGGGATCGATGGTAAGTGACTGCTTTTTGGTTCAATGTCTTCTGCGATCGGCGTGCAGCGTGGTCTGTCCGTCTTGAAGAGTTACAGACAAACTGAGCGATGAGGCATGGCTGAGTATAAGTAGGCTTGTCAGCTGATTGGAGGTGTGGTTTGTGGCGAGGTCCAGCTCCCGAACCTAAGTTAACACATTAACTTCATGTAATTGAATTTGCTGCCTTTGCTCCTCTTCCTGCTCTAAAGTACTCTGATTGGGTTGCTCACATTTTTTTTATTTTAACCATTATTTAACCAGATAATGTAACCCCCATGGAGATCAGGATCAAATTAACAACTATACCTGGCCAGGAGGTCAGCAGCACATGTCATAATAAATACAAATTCAAGAAATGATTAAAGGGACTGTGAGGAGTTTCTAAGTAATTGCAAAAAAGTCTCACTTTTAGATATATGCCTGATGGAAATACACACTTTAAGATGAGTTTAATAGCATCAAAATAGGTTATCTATAAATGCTATTCCTTAGCCTTCCTGTTGGGTCGGTCAGGGCTGAACTGGCCTGGATACTCAACTTCGGAAACAAGACAATTAAAACTAGAGCAAATTTATGTTATTTTATTATTTATATTACATGTCTTAGAGCACCGGGCTGTAAGTAGCGATATATAGCGGCTGCAAAACTATGATACTAAGTTTTCCAAAATTTGCTTGTTGTCACACATCAAAAACTACCGCTACTTAACTAGAAAGAGATACATTACCTCGTCGCTTTGCATCCTGTAAGTTGTTGAAGAAAGAAGTTGTAAAGCAATGCAGAGTTCTTAGCAAGGTCCAAGCTGCATTCATTAGCATCACAACAAATACACGCTTTGGATAGCACACGTCTTGTGGTGCGTTCCAGTTGTAGTCAGAAGTAGGAATTTTGAGTTCAAAGTAGGAAACTGCAACTGGAACGTCCCCCAAAGTCAGAATTTCCTCCTGGGAACTCGGTGAAACCTCGCTACCCCTGAGTTGACAATCGAAGATGGATGCCCCAGTGTGAACAGTTATTTAGCTCCTGTAATAATCAATTTATTTGCACTTCTGACTGGGGTGTGTCGCTCTAGATCAGCTGTTTACATAGTATTGTTAGACTTATATTTACAAAAATGCTGCCATAGTGATAATCACATTCTTCGTGTGACATTTGTGAACAACAATGCAGGCATGCTAACAACAGCTAACAATAGCCTGATAGATCGGCATGTTTTTTTCCGACTTCAACTGGAACGCCGATAAGTCAGAGATGATGTCACTCCCAGTTCCGCAGTTACTGGAACGCAGCATTACGCCAGTCGCCGCGCTGGTTCATGGGTAGCAGAGTCTTTTACGTTTCCGGTAATAGATTCTCCTCACAGTCCCTTTAAGGCAGTAAATTACAAACAATAAATATGGAAAAAAAATGTGATAGGTTTAGGGACAGTGACCATTAAAAACACAAGCATTGTTCATAGGATTCTGCTCTTGGTTAAACAGATCTCCAGGGCTTTTACTCATTCAAAATCTTTCAGCATGCACACCTGTAAAGCTATCCTCCAGGATTCTGTCTGAAAGGTTTTTGTTCCTGCAGGTGCCACCCACATCCTCACCCCCACCAAATACCTGAAGGAGCTCCAGCATTCAGATTTTCTGGATCCTAACGCTCCACCAGAGGGCACGGAGGAGCCGCCTGCGGAGTAAAAACCAGTCTGAAGGTACCAACACATGCCATCTCAGGAACTTCTAAACCCTTTGTCAGACCCTGCTGGCAGAGAAGTTACATAGATGAAGTGTATTAAGGACCAGACTGGAAACGGTGGGAAGCAGGAGTTACACAAAGTTAGTTCTTTGGTCTTCTAAACTGGTATCAGCTGAAAACATGACTCTCATAGATGACTGTGTTTAAATACATCAGTCTATTACTGCTGAAAATAATAATAAAAAAAAACACACTGACAACCATTTTACGTACATCGCCCCAAAGGGAATACTTTTTATTTTGATTTTAGTTTGTTTTGTGTTTCATTACCAAAAGTAACATGATATTCATAAGAGCTAATGTTCTGCGTTTAGTTTTTATAATTTAGTTGCCTTTAGTTCTATTTATCTTTTAATAATCTATACTCAACAGACTGTGTAAACACCAAATGTGGTAGGTAGTTATAAGATAGAGATTGGGGCAGTTGTGACTTGTTTCCACATTTTCCCTCTTAACTGACAGATAATCTGAAAACAACCCAGAAAGCACGTTTGCTAATATAGGAAATTGTGTCCACTATTTAAAATTCAGAGGGAAAGTCTGTTTTAATCAATTTAATGTATGAATTAAATGTTTCTATTGATCCTTGTTAAAATATTAGAACTTTAGATTTTAGAAGAAAATGATGTGAATCACATAAAACATGAGTAACCTGTGGAAAAACATTTATTGTATTTAGATTTGTTACTACTTGCCTTTCGGTATGAGTGTGACATTTCTAGCCTTTTTATGACCTAAGAATAGCAGAAGATCAATAAAGTTTGCCATTCTGTTGTCCTCTCCGTCTCATTGTATTTTAGGGATGCCCATACATGCGACTTCATACTTGCCGACCTCGCAGGTGCATTACAGGGATAGTTCATATTTTTTAACGTGGGTTGTGTGAGGCACTTGAGCCTGAACTTGTGCTACAGTGTTACAGCTCAGTGCTCTCTGATAGAAATTTCAGGACAGACACTAATGCTATATCTTCAAAATGAACAATCAGTATGAGGCAAATACTTAGTCTGAAGATGAACTTTCATTCAGCTCCTCTGTTTTGTCCTTGATCTTGTAAAGCAGTGAATCTGATCTGTATGATTATAAATGTCCATTAAATCAACGATGCTCTGCGTGACAAGGTCTGCTCACTGCAAACTAACATATTAAAGCTGACAGTCTCCTCTGATCCTGAGCATCCTGAAACATCCTGAGCTGCTATTTCTTAGTTACATACTTACATTTTATCCAGTTTGATAACATGAGCTCATGATTTATTCACCTAAACAAACAGGTACCGTGTTCTCAGGTCCTCCAGTTCTCACAGCACATTCCTCCTGTTACGGCCTCTGGAGCATAAAAATAACAATCAATCACCAATTAAAGTTATAAGGCTCAACTCAAAGAGACCAGTAGCATATAAAAGGACACAAACAAAGATGTTAGGAGTTTTCAAAAGAATATATATTTTATTCAGCACAAAACAACTTAAATATTTACTTAAGCAAAGGAAAGAAAATAAAAAGGCTGCAGGTGCTGGCGAAAAGAACAAAAGAGGGATGGTGGACATGGCTAACCACACAGTGGGCCATCGAACCAGCCACCACCCCGTAACTAAACTGCCTAACCAAAAAATAACCCTATCTTTAAGAAAATAAGCCGCGGAAATGGGACAACCAGCACACTACAGCCAAACTAAAACAACAAAACCCAGCAATCTGATATTCCTGGGGAAGAAAGAGAAAACAAACACATGATTAAAGGAGGAACATTTAAACGAAAGAAGACCAGTAGAAAACCTCCTCCAAACCTGTCTGCAGGTAAATCTATGTGTGTGTGCAGCCCAGCTTCCCAGCTCTCTCTGCCAAGTTCCTCTCCCTGCTCCACTAAATGCTGACCTGCCACACCTGAGCGCCAAACAGCACACAGGTGCTGCAGCCACACAGGTAGAGGGAAGGGGAAACAGAGAAAGGAAAGCCCAGCTGCTACCACACACATAACACTCCATTTTCAGTGCAGACCTGTTGACTCTCCATCTGATAATCCAGTTTATCCTGTTCGATAGTTTCCTCCTGTGGACACTACCATAAAGATGATAATTACAAGTAAGAATTGGTAATTGCCCTTAACATATAAGGCTAACTTCGACTGTCCTTGTCAACAAAATACTTCTGTTCTTTCTACTGAATAAAACATATCACGTAAAATATTGCTAGTACATGTGTAAATATTGTTAGTGAGTGTATGGTAATACTTTAACAATTTTTCCACAGTGTATTGAAATAGCCTCTGCCAGCACAGAGCTAGTCTGACTTGGGTAACCTTGCAATGATTGCTTTGTGATGACGCCCTTAGTTTCTGATGGTCACCAGTTAGAGAGCTAGAAAGAGTAAATCAGAAGACAAATCAAGCTGTAAGATTGTCACTCTCCTCCAATCTGCCAGCTTCGCCAGCTCTGCCCTGCATCAGGACTGGGATTTTACTTCTAACCACTATGGTATCCACCTGTAAGCTTTGTCAGATGGGTTAAGACCGGTCAATAAATCTCAATCAACTACTCCTGATGCTTTATTTGCAATAGATCAAACAACGTTTTTTTCCTGAATGCATGTAAAGCAGGGGGGTATTCCATGAAGCTGTCTTAGCTCAAAGCCTGGCTAATTTCAGTCAGCTTCACTAACTTCAGTGAGAGTTTGGTTCCACAAATGAGGCTTAGGGCTAGCGGGGATGGTAATCATGGTAGAGCAACAAGACTGGTCCTGGGCAGGCTTACAGTCAAGCTTACCTTGGTTCTGTCTCATAGAAGGTCCAACGGGCTTCCAAAAGACGCCTTGTGAACTGCATGTCTCACATTAAATCAATCTTGATCTGTAATAAATGATATTGTTGTTCAGAAACATAAAATGAGACCTTTTTTAATCAATACTGGAATAACCGTGAATCAAGACATGTCAGATACTGCACTATTTCCCAGATGCTCAAGAAAGTAAGTGGGTGAGTGGTTAGAGTGCAAGCTGTGCTTTTCACTGGGCCATGGGTTTGATCCCACCAGTGATAATTATTTGAAAGTTTATGATTTTCTTTCTTCTGTTACTCTCAAAGTGCAGTCAGCACATAACAGACTGAAGGAACAAATTGTCTGAGAAAAAAAGTAGTAGATGACAAAAGACACAATTTTCCATAAAAATACCTTCCTATTACCAGCGGTCCATTCTGATCATGAGGATAATCTAAAGGAGATGCCAAATAATGAGATAACTACTTTGTTTGTGTACAAGCTCATTTGTGTCTTCTCCCTTATTTAAATGTAGGGCACTGTAGCACTATCATCTCTAATAAAAAATGACATCTCCTCTATACATGTTTTTTTACTGTTTTATTCAGTTTTTGATGAAACATCTTCCCCTTTTTTTCTAAGTTTCCCTTTTTGGGTTTTAGGTGTTAGCTTTGTTGCTGCTTTAGTCATTCATGATGGATATATATTTGTCAAATCAAGAACATAAATCAGGCCTACAAGTAAAGTAGTGAATAGTGAATAGCAAATGCCACCATCACATTACACAAAAACTATGAAACAGACTACGCTGTTTCATCCATGTGTATATGTGTGTATATGTATGTATATGTACAGGTTTTCAACAGCTTTAATTTCATCAAGATCGATCTCCTCTGGGCCACAGTAGTGTGAGGAGCTTCAGGGAGAGAAAAAAAGGTTACCAACACAGCAGAAACTAAATCAGTGTTCAAAATCATGCCCTCTGAAAACGTAAACTTTCAGATGTGTGCGTGTGTACACACAGGCTAAGTGCTTCATTAAAATAAAAAAAATAAAAAAAGGCAGCAATGCTTTGCTGGGCTTCTGCTTTATTAACTGCAACTGGGTTGTCCTTTTTTTTTATTTCCCCTTGTAGTCCTCATACAACTCCATTAGGAGTTTTGCTCCACCAAGGAAGACGTCTTTGCTCTTGGTTTTGACATGATTTCATCATTTCAACAACCGACACATCAGGGCTTTTTATCTCCGCTGGACGCGCACTTAGCCGCAGCTTGGATCATCCTGGCTAGAATAAGCATATCTGAAAAAAAGCTGAGACTCGTCAGTGGAACGAGGTGCACCTGAGATTAAAGTGGTCATTTGTTCAAGTCACGCTGACTGGCGATGGCAAAGCCTTTTTTAGCCAGCTTTGTGAAATACCCCCCAGGTGTATTTGCTGCTACAAGATTCAAAAAGAAAATAATCAGAGACAACAAAATACTTTGTAAGATATGGAAAATGTCCCTGGATTTATTTTGGATGTCAGCTTTGATAAACACCTTGAGTGTGAGATATATGGCTCCTTTACCACGAAGGATGTCAGGGTGTTGTTAAGCCTGCTGAAAGTTGCTGTTCTTCAGTTCCTCTGTTTTCAACTCCAGGGCATCACTGTGATTGGTTTCCTCCTCACTGGCTCCATTTTTGTTTCTCTTTGTAACCATTGTAGTGAATCTGTTTCAACACAAACTCTTTTGGCTATCCTTGCAGAAGGAAATGTCACTTACTGTATTCACTAATGTATTCTTACTCTGTAAAGACTAAATGTTGAAGCAAAATGGTCTTGCTGTGGTATTTCAGTAATGAGACCAAGATTGTTTTTTTAGTTTTGTACTGGTTGTCTACATGCTTCCAAGCCCAGTGAAGTACACCTTATTGGTGCTGTTTGGTCTGTTTTAGCCTTCAGAACTGTGTAAGAGCTGTGGCATAGATTTAGGATCCCTCAGAGATGTTGGTCCATATCTTCATGACAGTATCGCACAGCTGCTGCCAGTTTGTCAGCTAAACAAGCCACTTGAGTCCAGTGAACTCATTGTCATGTTGAAGAACCTAGTTTGGAATGATCTGAGCTTTGGAACATGAAGCATTGTCCCACCTGTTGGAAGATGGTGCACAGTGGTTACAAAAGGATGGACATGGTCAGCAACAATACTCAGGTCTGCTGCAAAGTTCAAACCATGTTCAGGTGGTACTAAGCAGCCCAAAGTGTGCCAAGAATATTCCCCCAACACCATCACCAGCAGCCTGAACTGTGATTCAAGGCAGGGTGGATTCATGCTTTCCTGATGATCACACCAATTTTTTTGTCTTACCATCTCAATGTGGAACAGAAATCCAGACTCATCAGACTACTATCTTTTGTCAAGTTTTAGTGAGTCTGTGTTTTGTAGCCTCAGTTTCCTGCCCTGTTGACAGGAATGGCATCCGGATTGGTTTTCTGCTTCTGTAGTCTACTTGCTTTAAGATTCAACCTTCCTTCAAACCATCAGTCTTTCTGGGTACAGTTGCAAAAATTACACTTGAAATGGGAAAATAATTATCATTCATTATCATTTATTATCATTCTTATAGGGCGGCATACCAGCAGGTAGTGCAGGTGCCTTACAGCATGAAGGATGCTGGTTTAAATGGTAAATGGACTTGAGCTTATATAGCGCTTTTCTAGTCTTTGACTACTCAAAGTGACTTTACACCGCAGGTCACACCTACCCATTCATACCCATTCACACCCATTTGCACTCACATTCACTCACTGATGGTTCAGAGTATCTATGTTAGTTATCCATCAGTATCTCTAACACATTCATGCCCTTTCATGCCCATTTGCACACCACTGACGCAGCAGTGGGAGCAACTTGGGGTTAAGTGTCTTGCCCATCGCCATGTGTCGCCCGGAGCTGGGCTTGAACCTGCAACCTCCCGATCACTGACCAAGCGCACTATCCAACTGCGCCACCGATGCCCCATATACGTCGGTGGCGCATATGTGGCGCCACCGACATATATGCGGTGGTATATGTCGGTGGTATATGTCGATGTCAGGGCCTTTCCACACAGAAAGGCCCTGACATCGTGTTTGTCAGGGCCTTTCTGTGTGGAGGTTCATGTTCTTCTCATGCATACCTGAGTTCTCTCCAGGCACTCTGGTTTCCTCCTACTGACCAAAAACAAGCTCACTAGGTTGACAGGAGACTTCAAATTACCCTCAGGTATGAGTATGTGTTGTTGTCTGTCCCTGTATGTGGCCCTATTCAGGGTGTACCCCGCCTCTTGCTCAATGTCAGCAAGGATTGGCTCCAGGTCTTTGACTTACCACTTAATGACCACATAGTCCACAGTGGGTGCTGCCTCAGTCCCCCTTCAGTGTCCATGAAGCATGTTGATTTGATTCAGGAAAACAAGCTCCCAGAGTCATTTTCCTCCATCAACAAGGCATTTTCATTCAGGAAACTGCCTCTAACCAGATATTTGCTCTTTTTTTAATGCAGCATGTTAAGTTTTTAGATCCCCACTCTCATGTGGACGCATTAGAGAAACTGAGTATGCTGGTTTGTAAAATGAAACAAACTAAGGTCTGAAAACCCTGGTTTAACATCAGTGAACAAAGCCTCAGTTTAAGAAAGCAGCAGCAGCTTGGCTCACAGTCTTATCATTTCGAACTCTTAATTCTGACACACTAACAACCAAACTCATTTTAAATCTTCTCCATTATTTTTTTAAGTTTTTGGACATATTTTGTTGACAGGAGAAAGATTTACAAACAGTGTATAGGCTTGTGAAGGGGGGCAAAAGAGGATAGGGGAAGACATTCTGCAAACAGGCCACAGGCTGGATCCAAACTCTGACCAGCAGAAGTATGTGGATGAGTGCCTGGTTGCTAACCACTCTGCTAAACCTGCACCCAGTCTTCTCCACTCTTATGCTCAATTTGAACTTCAGCAGCTCTTCTTGACCATGTCTACATGTTGTAATGTGTTGAGTTGTAGCCACGATTAACAATTTGCATTAATGAGCTGTTGAATGGGTGAAAGTGGCTGGCGGCTTTGTGTGCCTTGAGTGAGTTAAAAAAGTAGATGGAGATGGCCCAATACTCTTTGCAACATGCCCTACAGACAAAGCTCTTCAGAATGTGGCTTCAGGTCTTCAAAATTCATGTCTGCTACTTTTTTGGCCTCAAAACACCTAAACTGCTAAACCAATTGATGATGATGTTGTTGAAGTGACACCTCCTCTCTCTCTCTTTCAGGATCAGCAGACATTTTTGCCCCCTCTCGCCTTTTACCAGCCCCAAAAAACTGAAGAATGAAGAGCAGACCTTTCCCCTATCCAATCCCCGCCTGCCCCAGCATATATTCATGTTTTATATGATAGTGATTTTTAACTCATGATTCGGACTCCTGTTCACATCATCGTGACATTTCTCAGAAATCACCTGGAAGAGACCAAGTTTGTGTTTGATATTGTTTACTGTATATCGTGAGATGTTCATTGTTTTGAAGAATTAATGTGTCTTTATTAGCAGTCTGCATGAGGCTGAAAGAATACTGGAATGAGTGAGATGATAATGAGTATTATGGGGTAATAATTCAACTGTTATCACAGGAGTAAATGATTTTTCTTCTTTTGTTTAATGAAGGCGTGCTAGTTTAATAGTGTTGTCGATGCATTAGTTACTAAGCCATACCATACAGATCATCTGATTCACAATGATGGGACTGACCCTGGACATAAATGCCAACACAAACCCGATTCGATGGTGTATTTATAGTAGTAGATCAAACATTTGAGCAGAATAATGATGTTTTGTTGGCTTGTCTTTTCGTGCATTGTCTCATTTGTCTGCATTGTTTTTTGACACCTGTAGAGCTCCAGTGTCATCCCCTGTCACCATGATATTTTTTACATGTTGTAATGTGTTGAGTTGTAGCCACGATTAACAATTTGCATTAATGAGCTGTTGAATGGGTGAAAGTGGCTGGCGGCTTTGTGTGCCTTGAGTGAGTTAAAAAAGTAGATGGAGATGGCCCAATACTCTTTGCAACATGCCCTACAGACAAAGCTCTTCAGAATGTGGCTTCAGGTCTTCAAAATTCATGTCTGCTACTTTTTTGGCCTCAAAACACCTAAACTGCTAAACCAATTGATGATGATGTTGTTGAAGTGACACCTCCTCTCTCTCTCTTTCAGGATCAGCAGACATTTTTGCCCCCTCTCGCCTTTTACCAGCCCCAAAAAACTGAAGAATGAAGAGCAGACCTTTCCCCTATCCAATCCCCGCCTGCCCCAGCATATATTCATGTTTTATATGATAGTGGTTTTTAACTCATGAATCGGACTCCTGTTCACATCATCGTGACATTTCTCAGAAATCACCTGGAAGAGACCAAGTTTGTGTTTGATATTGTTTACTGTATATCGTGAGATGTTCATTGTTTTGAAGAATTAATGTGTCTTTATTAGCAGTCTGCAAGAGGCTGAAAGAATACTGGAATGAGTGAGATGATAATGAGTATTATGGGGTAATAATTCAACTGTTATCACAGGAGTAAATGATTTTTCTTCTTTTGTTTAATGAAGGCGTGCTAGTTTAATAGTGTTGTCGATGCATTAGTTACTAAGCCATACCATACAGATCATCTGATTCACAATGATGGGACTGACCCTGGACATAAATGCCAACACAAACCCGATTCGATGGTGTATTTATAGTAGTAGATCAAACATTTGAGCAGAATAATGATGTTTTGTTGGCTTGTCTTTCGTGCATTGTCTCATTTGTCTGCATTGTTTTTGACACCTGTAGAGCTCCAGTGTCATCCCCTGTCACCATGATATTTTTATCTCTGTTGTTTTGTGGCTCCGTATGAATAGTTATCGGTCTGTATAAAGTTTGTGCTCTATGTCCACATGAACAATGCTTGCTGCAGGCTGTGTTCAGTTAATAAAATGACTTCATTTAAACCGTCATTGAGTTTTAATTCAGCTTTTCTCCAACTTTCTGCAAGACTGAAGCTGGAATGTGTATTATATTAAAATAGAACAATGTATTTATTTTTGTCCATCAATTTACAAAATGATACAGTGAATGAACAGCTGAAAAAAATCAATCAAATCAATGATTAGTGTGACCAATGTTTGCCTTTCACTCTCTTTCTAGTCTGTTACACTGGAAAGAAAGTCTGTTACTTCTTTTTCCGTCCCTCCAGGAAATATGAATCCCTGATTGCAACAATTAATGTAAATTCAGCCATTCCTCCTAATTTCTGCTTGGCCAATCACCAGAGCTTATCTTCAGCCTAGGCTGATCATCCCTGTTTACACCTGAGCAGAATTGTGTAAAGCAGCTAAAATCAATGCTAAAGTGTGTAATTACAGCCTCCCAAGGTCTTACATGAAATCAAGAGCAAAGATTCTGGTGGTGCAATGTGTGTAACTGTTGAAAGGAGCTTTAACAGAGTTATGAATTATCACTAAATTACTGCGATGCTTAGTTCACACCGATACTTGTATGAAAAAAAGTATTATTATGAATATGAAGGGGAAAAATCTTTTTTTCATTAACATTTAATACATTAACTGACTTAAAAACCTTTAAGTGTGTTCTAACTTTTTCTCATCTTTATTTATTTCAGTGCCTGTTGAGGAAACTTGTATTAAAATGATCTGAGAATGACAGGTTATGCACTGATTTAAAAGAAGTTTATTTAACATACCCTTGTCATTGTCATGATAACTGTGCTGTCATTATTTTTGATATGATGAAAAGCAATAACAGGATCTTGTAGCACTGCAACATGATGGATCAAATCTAACTTCACAACAAAGCCTCAACTTCTGTTTCATGACCTTTCCTCTCCTCTACATCAGATAAAGTGCTCATGCTTGAGCTTCAGTAAAAGTCTGCCTTCCTGAGATAAGCCAAATATGACAGACTCTAAAAGGAGCTTCACACTTCATCACCAGTTGATGCTAATGTTTATATAAACTCTCAGGTGAGAGAAAGAGACGACTTACTGGTTCAAATGTCTGAAGAGGTGTGACCAGCTTTCAGCATTCTTCATCAGACTGAGCCGAGCTGCTGAGGGAGAAGGCAGCTATCAGGAGAAGACTGCTGAACCACGGATTCAGGATGTTTGAGATGTTGAGCTTCAGCTTCTAACTGAAAGAAAACACTAAGTAGAAAGAGCTTCACTCTGAGGAAGCTGAATTTCTGATCCTCACAGAGATGCCCAGCTTTTATAGGAGCTCCTCATCAAAAGGTCTGTTTGGGGGACAGATGTGACTTTTTACTCAGAATGATGTGAGGCATACTGTAATTTCTCCATCCTTGTCTCACCTCAGAGGGAGATAACAGGCCGTCCATGTTTTTATTATCTTTAGGACTCTACTTAGTCAACCAACAAGCAACGGTCTTTGGCTTGTCCCTAGCTGCCCATGAAGAAGAAACACACAAAGAAGAGTTTTTGAGTTCATATCTAAACTACTGTCAGCATTAACTTCTGTTTCTCCCTCACGATGCAGAATGGCTTCAGTGATTTTTTTATTCATTTTTGTTTTGTTCAGCCCAAGATGACATTTACAGTACATCGTGACACACAATGGGGAGACAATTCCTTGTGCTTGACTCTTGAGAAAGTCAAAATATCAAACATGGCTGCTCAAGAAAAAGAACCAAGGAATGCAATGTGAGCATCTGAGTAGTGTAATTTTCTATGGATTTTGAAATGTGAATAAGAAACGTACATAACATATGGGATTTGTAAAGCAAGACACATGAGAATACAATGAAACAAGCGAGGTCAATGCTAAGCTAACCCTGCTATTCAACCAGCTATCACTTTACATGCTTAGCTCTTCAAACCAGCTTTCTAGTTCTGAGAGTGCCGAGAAAATACCATGATTCATCACTAACTTTATGGGCTGAGACTCAAGGCCACAGTCAAGGGCGTTTGCTCCAAGCTTGTTGCCTTCCTCTTAACATTTTTTCTATGACACAGCAGCACTGGTGCTCTACAGAGCAGTGAATAATTAAACTGAGGAGAGGCTGACAGAAAAGATAGATGGATAGATCATCAGATAGATTTGCAATGGATACCTTAACAAGTCAGCTAGAAAAAGAAGGGAACAAATTAATTAAAGTAAGGTTATGTAGAGCTGTAACTGATGGTGCCCAGGGACATGACTAGTGCTGATGGTGTTATTTGCCTTGAGCTGATTTTACATTCTCGTCTACTAAACAGCTGCAAGCAGGAACATAGTTACACTTACAAAATTTACCTGCATTCAATTGAAATTGTAACTCATGGGATTATGAAGCATCACCTGCAGACTGGGGGTAGCATGGTTGACTGCTCTGAGCTCAGATTTTAAGTGTGCCACAAGGAACTCCAATTTGGCACTATAGAGTGATGACTGGTGAAATGTCTCCTATAAGAGCGCAAAACTGACAACAGACCGATTAAGTCTTCATTTGAACCTTTGGATAAACATTGCAGCTTACATTTCTCCACAAGCAAATTGAAAATGATGGGTATTTAAGGGCAGTTCAGCTCTGCAGAATGGAAATACCTTGCAGTAAACATTCCTAACATGCAAAAAACCCCATTAGTTAGCAAGAGTGAATGGTAAGCAAGCCTAGGGCTGCTAGATCTGAGCATAGCAGAGGCATCCCCTGCAATCAAAAATATTTCTTCCTCTTAAAGCTATGGTCCACAATTTGGAACCTTGGTACATCTTAATAACACCGTTTATAAGGCCGTTATGGTCCTATGGTCCGATCTACGCAATATAAAGACCAAAAAGAACAAAAAAAAAATCCAGTCTTCAGTATATCCTCTGCAAAGCAGCATAATAGTTGACCAATCCGAACCGCCAGGAACGGTCCATGAGTCCATCCAATCCCCTGCTCCGCACTGTCTTGCCCATGGTCCCACCTCCTCCCCACTACCTCTCTCAAGTACCGGTGATCAGCTCGCTGCACAGCTACTGAAGCATCATGGAGCCGGGAGGTCGCTTCTGTTACCCTCCACATTGAAGAGAAGGAAACATAAAAGTTTCGAGGAAAAGGCTGAAGTAAGGAAGAAATATGAGCAATACAGGTCCCAACGGAGACTCAACATTGGAGAATCGTATGATGGAAAAAGCTGCAGAATGATTTGGGATTGTTAAACACTGCGCTGGCCGTCAGCTACCAAACGGCCGGCCGCAGCACCGGCCGCAGCGCTGGCCGCCAGCCGCAGAATTTGCCGCCGGCTGGCAAAAGGCCGCAGCACCAGCCGCCGGCCAACCTTCAGCACCGGCCGTTCCGCCCCTGGTTGAACAGGTAATAACTTTGTTTACTACAGTGGGAGATGTCTGCTGGATAACTCAGGTTATTTTTCACCTGTACTGGCTAATGACTGAACATCGTTGGTCGGAGCGGGTAGGCTCTGCCAATAGATTTTAGCATAAGTTAGCCACGCAGCGTTAGCATTGTAAACTGAGCTGGTGAGGACATGCCGAGAAAGATAAATCCTCGACCACAATTATTGCTCTAATGGAGGGGGCGTGTTGTTAGGAGGCGACACGAGCTTGGGGCGGGATCTTGGAACACAGAGGGGAGGGGTGAGTGAAGGGGGGCAGGCTGCGTTCTTCAAATCTGTCTCAACAGCCAAACTGTTTTTCAGATCGTAGACCCTAGCTTTAACTTAGAGCAGAGCAAAATGTTAACCAACTTATTACCTGCAAGTCCCAGGTCTCTTAAAACTTCCCCACTTTCCCTGACAGGGTCTTGGCTGGTTCTTGGCAGGTCTGTGACAGGGCCTGCCCAACCGGATAGCCATAGATTGTAAACTCTGGGCCATATTTGGGTGAATTTGTGGTGTTAAGTTTCCTCTCAATTGATTTGGCAGCTGATGTACTAACTAATGAAAAGACTGAGGCTCTATCATCTTGTGAGAGATGGGCCATGTCATGAAGACGCCTTGCAAATGCATAAGGTATGCAGAGGCATGTTTTAGGCTTCCAATGGCTGGAAGTTGTCAGGCAGCTGGCAGGGAGGGGAGAATTCAAGCATCTGTGGGTGTTAAGATGGTGCTGGTTCCCTGGACTGCAAGCCTAAGAAAAGCCTGTGGGATTGCTTACTGTGTTTTGGATCATGACTGTCAATGAGGCCTATAAGGAGTACAAAAATATAAAACTTGCTTGTTCTGTTCTTTATGACATCTTAACAAAAGAACCAACCTTTAACTATGTTTCAAGCTTGAACTTCATCAGTGTGAGTGAAAAGCTGTTATCCGAAACCACAATATGGAGGGTCAATTCATGCCACTTCTATATATACAGGGTGTGTTCGAAATGGCGTACTGCCTACTATCTACTTACCTACTCAATCAGTATATACTTCATACTGAATACTCAAAGATGATCTGAGTATGCTGCGGCTGCCCGAGCGTTTACACACAGATGCATACTCAATGCCCCAGAATGCATTTCGTGCCGGCCGGGAAGCAGCACCGGGAAAATTCAAATAGCCCGACCACAAGCAACAGAAAACGACTGCATTCCGGAAAAAATACTAATTCATTCAGTAATAATATATTATCTAGCGAGAAAGTAAGTATTTACATCACGACTATGAGCCCAGTTGTTTGAAATAGCGACTGTTTTTAATTTGTCTCGCCGTTTTCGGAGACCGAAGCATCCGTTGGTCGGTGTTTCCGTCCATGTACCGTAAACACCGGGCAGCAGCGGCCCCCCCTTCACGTTTCCAAGTTATTGCGAAGTGTTTTCATTACCAACAGCTGCATGACACAAACCGAGCGGCACTGGATGAAAAAAATTAACACAAACACCTGTGTATCCATGGTGATCTGTCTCCATTTTGTATTTCATCTTCCCACGTCAGAGGTGCGCAATGCATTGTGGGGCAGAAGCAGTACATGAAGCAAGCTCCGCTCCATACTCAGAAATCGAAGCCGATTGAGTATACATCCGGGCATTTCTCGCATACACAAAATTCGCATACTGTCCAGTGTGAACGCACTGCATACTCAATATGGGGGCGGGGTTAGTATGAGTAGTAAGAGTAGTACGCCATTTCGAACACACCCACAGTGTTTTTAACCCTTTATGTCATGTTGTGAGCTATTCAGTGAAAATGTCCTCTAAAACAAAATACCTCATCATGTTGGTGCTCATGATTGGGGCAATGGTTTATGACTTATTGATTATTAAAAAAAACAATTCTTCCAGTTTGATTTTTTAAAGTCTTTTTAGCAGTTAGTTGGGTTGGTTTAAAACACAACAGTTTTAGATTCAAAAGCAGGCAACAGATGATCTCATGTGTTCATCACAAAACTTTATTTTGGGTATTGATCCAAAACAGGACATCATAAGCTGTAAAGCACATTCCTCCTGCCTTTTCAAATATTTCAGGCCTTTCTGGTGAGAAGTTCTCTTGGTTTGTGCAACAGTGTCCTGCAGCATCTCAATCTAAAGTCATTCTGGTTATCATATTGTTTTAAAAATTATTTTACTTGTTTACTAAGCGAGTAAGAATACCTCTGAGAAATGGTTTTAGTTTATGAACCAGGACAGCTCTTCATATCCCCTAAATCCTCTCTCTTAACTGCTCCACAGAGCAAAAAAAAAGAACCCAACCTGTTCGCAAAAGGGGTTCATCCTTTTCTGAACCAGCAGTTGGGTTAAAATTGGGTTATTTTTTAACCCAACTGTTTTTAGTGTATAGATGAAACTTTTTAACTACATTAATGTTTTTATCACCTTGTGGGAATTTTGTTTTGCAGCAGGTATCAGTACATCAGTACATGATAAAATGTAAAACATACAGGCATTTGGAAATAAGGAAAAATTCTGAGCACAAGTGAAAAGAAAAGGCACTTAAACCACGATAAGTCACAAAGCTAAAGAACCAGACAAAGCACCATAAAGGGAAGTCAGTCTGTAAAGTGCTCTCCAGTAGACAAATAAACTGTAGAGAGACAAGCCGTAAGTAGAGCATGGTTCAGTTTTGCTGATATAGAGGTGACTGTACACCTCTGATGGTCCAGTAATGGATATGACAGACAAGACATCTGTTCAGTCACTCTCCAGTTCATTTTAAAGGTTGCCTCTCTTAAACAGTGTCGGTGGGTTTTTACCCAGACTCAGCCACAGAAACATCTGTATTTTTAATTAAGTTCTGTCTTGAATGATCTTGAATTGTATCTATGATAGTTCCTGCTTCTTCTCTGACACCCTGTGGTACATTTAGGTCATGTCCAGGTGTATGGGTGTTTTAGAAAACGCATCTATTTTGCCCTCTGACCACAAAAAAGGCTTTTATGTCTAAAACATCCCACCCTGTGGTGATCTCACAGATGACGGAAAACTGTGCACATCGTCCTAATTGTTCACATTTGTCAACTGTTGATTAAATATGAATGGAACATATGTTGCAGGTATTTCTACAGAGATGCTGACATAAATCCCACATCCCAGTTCTAAAGTAAAAACGCAGTCACAATGTGTTTAGCTTATTTAATGTGTTAAAATGCTGCATCAAAACTGAGGGATCATCACAAACACAATAATTTCTTGGTGCTTAAACAAAGAAGACAAACTTGTTGAACAGGATAAATAAAGAAGAAGTCCTGTTCCCAAACTACAGACTAATCTGAATTTATTTAATGTTTAAAAAAAAGAAAGAACAATAAGAGAAAATGTTTGCCAAAGAATGACGAGGAAATGGTGTCAAAAATCAGTCAGAAGGTCCTGGAGGTGTCCCTTTTGCAGAAGATGAGAAGAAATCAAAACTGCATAATGCATAATTCCAAATTATTATCAATAAATCTCAGAAAAAAAATAAGAAAATGCAAGTCATCAAGGCTTCACTAAATATTGATTAGTTATCGACAGGAGTTCAATTAATTTTTTTAAATGAAACTAAAAAGTTAAAAAGGGGAAGTCTTTCTGTGGCTTCTTTAACAAACTGTAAAAAACTGAAAGATGGTCTGTACCCTACCCAATAAATTAGGTACTTCACAGGTTCAGATAGTCACTTGAATTTTCCTGATGTTCCAGCACAGTCTTGGCTGGTCCATGAAGGGGACCATCTTTTACTTCTTGTGAAACATTTGTCCTTTGCTTGGCATTCTAAAGGTGAAAAAGGGCGACCTCTCAGGAGCCTAAACATGCTTTTGAGAAGGACAATTTCTTAACAAGGTTTCAATAACACTGATTATGTAAGATGAGGCTTCTGCAGTGCTTACAAGTACTTTAAAATGGTAAGACATATGGGGAATATGGAGGATTTTATGACATTAAAGTAAAATTGGTATAATGATTACAATATTATTAATTATTACAATAAAAATAAAAGTCTACAATGATGCTCCTTCCATATCTGTACCATAGCAAAAACTATCTAGAAACAATACCGTTCTAGCCACAAAAGATATATTGAGGGCTGATCCTTCCTGCATGTTGATGTCTTCTGTTCGCTTTTCTGTTCATTGGAGCACCTGTTTACAGGTATTGCAGCTACAATTCTCTTCCATGTCAGCCTCATTCAGTCTCTTCATCTCTGCCTGTCTCCTTGTCCTTCTCTCCTAAAAATAAATATAGATAATAAATAATATTAAATAAGATTAAAAAAAAGAATAGTATGACACTGACCGATTCTTTGTAAAGCATCTTGAGATAAAATTTGGGACTGTACTAACAAAGATTCATTGATTGATTGATTGAACAACTGATTGGAGAACAGACTTGTGCCATCTCAGGTCAGGTTAGGTTAGTTCAGGTCAGAACTTGTCAGGTCAGGTATGGTATGGGAGCCTCCTGATGGCTTTTTGATATCCTCCACACCAGGCATTTGAACATATAAAATTGCTGATCACCACATTTGTTGAATTTTCACAGGTCTAATCAACTTTGAAACACCTGTGGTGTTCCCAATCAAAAATGACTGGCATAGAAAATGAATGAAAGATTATATTCATCCATTAGATGGAAAACATCCATGCAGACCCACACACCCACAAGCCCCCCCCCCACACACACACACACTCACACACCAGCGTCCTGTCGATCAATGGGTGCAGGCACCCAGTGTATGTTTTTGATGTTGATGGTACTCAGGCTCCCCTCAATCGCCACCGTGGCAGCTTTTGCATTGAGGTTTTGGACGTGGGTGTGACCATGCGGTGGAGCAGTCGTGCCCTGGGCCCTCTTGTGGTTTTCGTCTGTGGAAATTGTCTGGTTTCCATTACTATTGCTATAACAAATGTTTCTACTTTTTTATCATCATGATTTATATAACTGTTATTACTCTTCGATCTCCTGCTTTGTAACACTGCCAGTACCAACCTATATATTATATATTATATATTATATTTGTATTTGTATTATACATGAACACACACAGACACACACCCACACCCAAACACACACCTTCCTGTACAGGCATCGAAGTGAGGACTGAGACAATTCACATTGGAACTGAGGACCACCCTTTCTGCTATACTTAGAGACAAATGGATCTTGCACTTCACCACAAGGTGGCCCCCTAACTCCAGTTTCCACCTCAGCTTTTTAAAAAATACAAAGGAAGAGTATAATGTGAAAAAGTTTTGTACTATTTTAGTGAGGACCTTTTCATATTGGGCCCATTTCTGGTTAGACCATTTCTTTTTATAGCTTGTATTTATTCTTTTCTCCCTTTTTATGTTTTACTTTGGACTCATACTGTAATGATAACTAATTTTAGGTGTGTTTCATTTGAATTGGAGAATTTTAGGTCAACAAATAAGCAGAATATACATAATGTTTTGTCCCGTAAGACTATTGCATCAAAGTACTGTTGTACTTTTATTGTAAAATTACAGTATGGCATAATACTTACCACACAAAATGTTCTATTTTTACTCTGGGGGTCCGTTTGTTTATTCTGGGTGTTTTGTCACTGTGAATTTAGAGGTCATTGCAGCAGTTTGTCTTTTTGACTCAGTTTTTCTACATTTAATTTTTTTTTTCAAAAGGGTGGTCTACGTGAAAGGGTTCTACATTAACTTTTATATATGAAACTTTACTGTGTACATTAATTCCTGTGGACTGTGGATGAACTGGATGTGTTTCAGTAGACCAGCTGCTCAGTCACTTCCTGTTGCCCACAGATATTTTACAAGACAATTAAAAAATGTTCATTTTGGCCCTTCAGTGGAGGAATTGTCAGCATTGTCAAAGACAATGAATTGCTTCTTTGAAAGATTTATCAGAGGAACAAACTACAATATTGAGGATGTGGTTAGATTCTCAGTCAAACATTGCACCAAATTTAGTTTAGTAAAATAATTCTGGATATTAGAGTGTATTCCCAAACAGACTGAAATGCAAAGTTCCCACAATCTCATCAACACACAGCAAACATTTAGGACACCTAAGGGGCCCAGGACCCTGAAAAGGTGTATACAAGCTTCACTCAGTGCCTTCTGGTGAATGAACATAAACACATTTTCTCTTGGGAAGTATTTTACTTATTTAACAGGAAGTGATGACATCATCACTGCACATGGAAAAGATAGATGCATGTACAACAGATCAGCATAGATGCACCAGTACTGAAAGATGCTATGAAGAGTTTTTAAGTAATTATAAAAAAGTCTCACTTTTAGATATATGCCTGATGAAAATACACACTTTAAGATGAGTTTGATAGCATCAAAATAGGTTATCTATAAATGCTATTCCTTAGCTTCACGGTTGGGTCGGACAGGGCTGGACTGGCCTGGATACTCAACTTCAGGAACAAGACAATTAAAACTAGAGCAAATTTATATTATTCAGACACGTCTTAGAGCACCGGGCTGTAAGTAGCCATATATAGCCGGCTACAAAACTACAATAAGTAGTTTTCCAAAAATTGCTTTTTGTCACACATCAAAACGACTGCTATATACCTTGGGTCACGCTCTTTTGGTGTCAGAAGTAGGAATTTCCGAGTAGGAAACTGCAACTGAACGCCCCTGAAGTCTGAATTTCCTACTGGGAACTCGGTGAAACCTCGCCAACCCCGAGTTGACAATCGAAGATGGATGCCCCCAGTATGAACAGTTATTTAGCTCCTGTAATAATCAATTTATTTGCACTTCTGACTGGGATGTGTCAATCTAGATCAGGGATGCACAGATTGACTTCAACCGCTGCTGTCTGCCGATCTGTTCACCTCAGTTTTATGTGTTCGCTGAGATCTGTCGGTATTTGTTGATTCTCAGTTTTAGCTTCATGAAGTATTTTTTGACCTGACTTTCATGTGTTCTGTTAGCATTTTCAGCATTTTTGACTCTATTTCAGCAGTTTTCCTTTATATAGCATTTGCACTTGATGTAATCAGGAAAGTTTGATTCCCATTAATATGGAATGTTTTACTAAGCTGAGGAAGCTGCAGTATTTAGCTTTATTAAAGGTGCTGTGAGGAGAATCTATTACTGGCAACATAAAGACTCTGCTACCCATGAGCACGCGCGGCGACTGTCGTAATGCTGCGTTCCAGTAACCTCAGAACTGGGACTGACATAGGGCTGAACTATTTATTGTTTTCAGATCGAAATCGCAATTTTAGACAATGCAATTTTGTGATCACCAAAGCAGCAATTTTTTGCAGCGCTCCTGACTGACTCAGGATCTGTTGTGTCAAGTATTATACACATACTGTTTTACAAATTTGTAGACAATCTATACATTAAAAGTGCTGGTAAGCAGGTCAACAACACAAAGCCTCTGCTTAGGAGTAGAAGTCAATGAAAACAGATTATTTATCATCACTATTGAAGGTGAATAATGTGTTAAGTGTTTTTCATCATTTATTTCCTTACTGTTGTCTGTACTGTAAACAAAGTGAATTTTGCACTGAAGTCTGATTTGAAAAAAATTGTGAATTGCAATATCTGCCAGAAAAATCAAAATTAGATCTGTTCCTAATATCGTTCAGCCCTACATGTGAATATCCCAAAGCTTGATTTGGAGAAAATCGTTAATCAAATTGAAATCGCAATATCTGCCAGAAAAATCTCAATTCAATCTTTTCCCTAAAATCGTTCAGCCCTAGACTGACATCATCTTCGGCTATTCTGTGTTCCAGTTGAAGTTGGAAAAAAACATGCCCATCTTCCAGGCTATTGTTAGCTGCTGTTAGCACGCCCTGCGTTGTTCACAAATATCACATGAAGAATGTGATTAGAGTTCCTGGTAAAGAGAACTGTCTGCGGGCTATACAAGCCGAGAAAGCCCTGTGTGAAAGGTCATGGAAAAATGTCAAAGACTATGTGTACAACAGAATTGTAACTTTAAACCGCAGATCTGCTACAAGAAAACTGAAGTATTAACGATTAGAGATGCACCATTCCAATTCATAGAGCTGATCTTTCTCCGTCCTGCCACATATTTCTCCAGGTGCTTTTTCACTGACGTCCTTTCTGCGTCACTCCATGGCCTCTGGGTCCCTCTGGGTGGCTCTACAAATGACAAAGAAGGCAATGTAGATTTTGTAATGTTCAAAACATTTGTCAACTAAATCCAACTTTATTGTGACACATGTATTTGCAAATAAGGGCTCAGGAATTTCTGGCAGCCTCATCTCTCTGTTGTTTTTTAGTTAGTAATCTGTAATATTTCCACGCATCAGATTTCACCCATTTTTGCGGGGTTACTGTACCCTGAGCCATCAGCCATGGTCACAGGCTTAGACAGTTCAAAATAAATTCTACAAAATATTAATGCAATGAGATTTTTGAACAGTAATCATCAGCGATCTGGATGATGACTGAAGAGGGAAGACAAATATAAGAATATTAACAGTCTGATAAATTGAGAAAAAAAACCAAGTTTACTGTGATAAAAAATAAAAATTGGAAAAACAGTACACAAGATTGAATATAGTTGCTGATGGCTATGACCCTCCACTGGTCACATGGGGATCTGTGTTTCACATTAAGTCCCAGACAGAAAGTTAACATTATGTTTTCCTCAGATAATTAGAGTGATTTAAGTAAAAGCTAACTATTATGCAACAACTTAACTGGCTTGTTAGGGGCATAATATAAGTGCTGGTTTTAGAATAATGTTAATACAATATTGTGCTGAGTTTTAAGGTAGCTCAGCACAGGTGAAAGCAATGTCTGTTCTGATAGCAGTTCTGGTTGTTGTTATTGAGCTTGAATTAAGAGTAAACCTGCACTATGAGTGTGTTACTTATTTGCTTACTAGGAAGCATCGGTTCACTCAGATAAAAAAGCTTTTTCCATTTGATGATGTTATCAGCTGATTAATCCGTCCTCTGTTTTTTTCCTGCTCTAAACTATCATAAGTATACTGGCCGTTGAACATCGCCCATCGATCAACCTTTAATGACAATATTGAGCTTTTCAGACAGTATTCAGTCTCATGCCATGAAGTGATTTAAATTATATATATTTTAAAGCACTGATTTTAAACAGAGAATACAACAGAGATACTTGACCAACGTAGTGAAGATCGGGTACAGAGGGTGAACTATTTGGTTTTAACTACAGTATTAAATTTTATGGTACAATGCAAACTTAAAATATATAAAACACCTGCTTTCTGTTTAACGGCCCTCCCGACTGGTTCAAACAGGCATTCCTATAATACTGCTGCAGTGTCAAAATTTAGGTATTTGGTTTAAAAAAAGGTGATATTTGATATAGTAACTCAGTCCTTGCATCTATGAAGAGCTCTGGAGGAGAAATATGCAACACACAGTATTATATGGCCAAAAATACCTTGATACAATTTTAAGGCCGTGCCATCCACACCTAGCTTAAAAGGTAAAGTATTTGTTGACTTGTGCATATTTAAAGAGAAATTAAATGATGCAGGGATGCATGCCTTGCATTACTGATCTCATCGGCTGTTATGTTTATGGATGAAATGGGGAATACCAGACATATATTTCTAAGTAAAATAGTACACTACTTTACAATCATCACCAAGGTTATAATAGTTAACTAAAACAAAACTAAAAACGAAAACTAAAATTTAAAATAGATTGCAGTTAACTCAAACTAATAAAAACTAAAAAAGAAAAAAAGGATAAGTAAACTAAAACTGTATATTGTGTTCACAAAACTGAAATTACAAAAAATTATACACAAAATGTCCTTCATTATCATTTTTGACAATATGTATTAGCCTTTAGGATTCAAATGAATCCGACATATTTTCTAAACCAATTTTATGACAGTTTTCAGCAGTGGTCAGCGCCGTGCACTTTCATCATAGCGGCGTACTGGGGCGTGCTTGTTTACTGCACTGACTGGGGGTCTATTTCAAACCGCCCCCTAGACACTTTCCCTGCCCACTAACCCCCTGTTTGCACGTCCACGTGGAGGGTCCGCCACATTAAGGCCATCCCAAACCAATTTGCGGGGAGGGGTAGTGGACTGTAAAACCCTCCACAAGGGAGTCTGCACGGATGCTGACTCGGTGAACACGAGCAGTGCTAAAGTGTGTCCGGTAACAGCCATGGAGGAACCAACAAACAAATGTAAGTACCACGCAAGTTCCTGCACAAACTCTGTTGAACTAAGACAACTATTTCATGATTGTCGTCCAGATGTTTACAACTTAAGTTGTCCATGTCACTGATTATGAAATTAAAGCCTGCCCTGCATTAGTCCACAAAACAGTTTATTTGGTTAAATGTTTTATATTTACAAGGAATGTAACGAAAACCAAATAATTCATAAAAGTGACAGTGAAATATGAAAGCTCTTCAGTAAGAAAAAGAATAATAAAGAATAAGTGAAATAATTGTATTATCCTAGGATAAAAGAAAAGTTTTTAATTACCTGAAACACGTTAATTAGGCTAATATCAGCATTGAGATACAGTAGGCAGATCAAAATCTTGTTGCAGAAAGGTTCTCTACTAATATTGAGGCTACTTCTTATTTTATGATCTACTTGTAGTTTTTTTCATCAACTCAAATAACAGGAGAAAATAGCCTACTGCTTTTTGCTTCTCTGACATTAAAACATATGAAAAAGTAAAACATAACATACCATCAGGGTTCAAGTTCAGTCTAAAAATATTTATAAGACACATTTTTATGCCAGGGTTTAAAATATGATGGGAAACTTTTAATAAATTGATTTTACATTAAATTATGCATTAAAGGATGATTTTTTGTTCAATCTCAAATAATTTAATTAAGATGAATAACATCAACATCCAGAGAGATTTTTTACAGAATGCGTTGGCAACAAAAGTTCAGAGGCTCACATTTCACTGCTGCGTAACCAAACGTAAAGACACCTTTAACCTCTGCACCTTCTGGAGAATCTCATCTTCTCATGTTTCAGTCACTGGTGGATCAATGCAAAAACTGCCGCTTGTGCACGATGCCACTCTGAAACCATGGCAACATCGCTTCCTGTTTCTGTCTGAAGCGAGGAAGTTTTATCCCAGAGCTTACTGCTGTAGTCCTGCCCTTCACCTTGATGAAGTGAACTACATTCAGCTGCAGTGTGACTCCGTGGCCGGAGTGCACTCCATTCTGGAGGAGTGTGTAGGGGCTGGTTTGAAGAAGACCCAATGTGTTGTTGGAACAACTTGGAAGAAATTGCTTGAGTTAGGAGGAGGCGGAGGCAGTGTCCCATTTGGGATTGTTTTGAGTCACGACAGTGAGACAAAAAAATGAACTTGCCTGGCAGAAATTAAAACTGGTGAGATGTTTGGAATTTTAATTTCAATCAATCAATCAATTTTTATTTGTATAAGCGCCAATTCATAACAATTGTTATCTAAAGACACTTTACAATAGAGCATAAAGCTCTTCATTTTATGGATATACATATATCCATAGATACATATATACACTCAACAAAAATATAAGCATAACACTTTTGTTTTTGCTCCCATTTCTCATGAGATGGACTCAAAGATCTAAAATTCATTCCAGATACACAATATTACCATTTCTCTCAAACATTGTTCACAAATCTGTCTAAATGTGTGATAGTGAGCACTTCTGCTTTGCTGAGATAATCCATCCCACCTCACAGGTGTGCCACATCAAGATGCTCATCAGACACCATGATTAGTGCACTGGTGTACCTTAGACTGTCCACAATAAAAGGCCACCCTGAAATGTGCAGTTTTTGCTTTATTGGGGGTCTGGGGACTCAGAACCAGTCAGTATCTGGTGTGACCACCATTTGCCTCATGCAGTGCAACACATCTTCTTCGCATAGAGTTTATCAGATTGTCAATTGTGGCCTGTGGAATGTTGGTCCACTCCTCTTTAATGGCTGTCTTGAAGTTGCTGATATTAGTGGGAACTGGCACACGCTGTGGTATCGCCCGGTCAAGCACATCCCAAACATGCTCAATGGGTGACATGTCCGGTGAGTATGCTGGCCATGCAAGAACTGGGACATTTTCAGCTTCCAAGAATTGTGTACAGATCCTTGCAACATGGGGCCGTGCATTATCTTGCTGAAACATGAGGTGATGTTCATGGATGTATGGCACAACAATGGGCCTCAGGATCTCATCACGGTGTCTGTGTGCATTCAAAATGCCATCAATAAAATGCACCTGTGTTCTTGTTCTGTGGTCTCTGCGGTTGTGAGGCCGGTTGGATGTACTGCCATATTCTCTGAAACGCCTTTGGAGACGGCTTATGGTGGAGAAATGAACATTCAATGCACAGATCTGGTTGACATTTCTGCTGCCGGCATGCCAATTGCACGCTCCCTCAATGCTTGCAGCATCTGTGGCATTTTGCTGTGAGACAAAACTGCACATTTCAGAGTGGCCTTTTATTGTGGGCAGTATAAGGCACACCTGTGCACTAATCATGATGTCAGATCAGCATCTTGATGTGGCACACCTGTGAGGTGGGATGGATTATCTCAGCAAAGCAGAAGTGCTCACTATCAAACATTTAGACAGATTTGTGAACAACATTTGAAAAAAAATGGTAATATTGTTTATCTGGAATGAATTTTAGATCTTTGAGTCCATCTCATGAAAAATGGGAGCAAAAACAAAAGTGTTGCGTTTATATTTTTTTGAGTATACATATAAAATACACATATACATATATATACAAATATATCCATCCAACACCCAACATGAATCCAAATAGCCAATCATGAATCCCTCCATCATGGCTCAAGAAAAAACCTTCTGTTAAGCAGCAGGAAATCTTGAATGTGGATCCCAGTCTCATGATGAACAGGAAATCCACACAATGCTGTGTTGGGTGTGAGGGTGAAGGAAGGGAGGTAGAGGAGACAAGTGGACTAAAGTAACCCCCTTGAAAACGAGATGCTGCATCTCAAGGGGCTATCCTAAATAAATTCAAAATAAATTCAAGTAAGAACTAAAGTTAGGGACAGATCCATGTACCATCGACCTGTCGTCTGATTTATTAGAGGTTAGCCTCTGGAGATGCTACATCTGGTTTTCAGGAGGATCCTCATGTCTAAATGGTTGTGGTGATCATTTTATAGAAGTATAATCATAGATATTCTTACTGAAAATAAGAATTTATGGAAATTTATTTGTATTAAATACATTTTATTTTTATATTAAATTTATGAATTTATTTATTTTATTTATTTTATTTAATATGTGACTATATTTTTTAAATTAAGTGTATATTATTTTCTTGTGTTTAAGGCAGCAGCCAACAGTACAGTATCAGCATTGACTGAGCAGTGGGCACTATGTTGGACTTGAAAATAAACAGTACTACAAAATACTTACTCTGACCTTTTTGAATCCTGCACTTCGCAAATAAGGTATGAAAAAACTAAAACTAAGCCTTGGTGCAATAGTCAAAACTAAAGAAAAACTACAATATCCGCTCTAAAACTAATTAAAACTAAACTGTAATGACAAATCCAAAACTATGATATAACCTTGATCATCACTGATCCTTTTATACTGAGATCTACTCGTGAAAAGAACTTGCAGGGTCCTTTAGGCTAGAGATTAATATAACAGCCAGAAACTTACCATCCACATTGCTGGGGTCTAATCTCTTTCTGGGGAAGGACAGGTCCAGACATCCATCTGAAAACAAAGAAAAGAATGACATAAGTGACATAATGCTGTGGAGTTAAGAAAATTATACTGAAAGCATCAAATGGCATGGAGTTTACCAAGGGTTGTGAAATGTTAAAAAAAGGCAACATTCCTTACAAAAATCATTCAATCAATCAATCAAACTTTATTTGTAGAGCACTTTTCATTAAAAAAATGTAGCAAAAGTGCTTCACATAAATAAAATAAAATAAAAAAGTAGAACAAAAGAATCCACCAACCCTCACACTTCCCATACAACACACACAAGTTAATCAAACACACAAAGAAAAAAGAACATTCCTAAAAGCAAGCAGAATTAAAAGACTGAGAAAACAAGGGGCTAAAACTCAAATTATAATTAAAATCATAAGTATTTAGATTAACAAATACTGTGAGAATGAGAAGGTTAATAAACAGACAAAAACAATATGATAAAATTAGAAATAAAATAATATGGTAGAATGAGATGACCTAAAACCAGATGTTTATAAAAAAGCAACTAAAAGTAGAAAGGTAAAAAGAAAAGCAATTAACAGAGAATACAATCCAAATAATGAATCTGATGTGGATATAGAGATAAAACAAATTTAGACAATTAAAAATACATAAAACATTAGTAAGAATTAATTAAAATAAAAAAATTAAAAAATAACATACCATCAACCATCTCTCCGGCTCTTTCTGGTTCTTTGTGTGACAGTCTCAGAAGTTGATGAGGGATTTTTAGCTGTGAAGATAAAGACCAATATTATTGCTTAAATCCTCACATTTTAAGGCTCTTGTTGGTTAAAAAATGTCATTGTTCCTAGATGTACTGACGTCCCAGAGGAGCTTACATCTCTCCTTTAGCTAGAGTGGAAACAACTGTCCACATTGTCTAATCACAAGGCCAACTAAAGTGTACTGAAATAACTAAGATGTTTGTTTTAACCATTAGTTCTTGTGGTTGACCCTTTCACAGAGGAGTCAGCTCAGGTCTATGATTCATTATAACGGTTATGATGGTGCTCTGCAAGGTAATCAGAGATTTCTTGAATAGTTTTTCAAATAGTTTCAAATTTGAAAATAATTTGAAATAATTTTGAAATAATTTCATTTTTTTTTTTCAATTTTTCTATTTGAAATTAATTTGAAATTATTTCAATTTTTAAATCTACTTTAAAATGATTTGAGCTTTTAAAAAGATTTTATTTCAAAATTAATTTTTAAAAAATCCCAATTTCGTTTTGGATAGTTGTGTCCTCTTCCTGTTCATAAACATGGAGGAGAAGGGATTTCAGGCACCTCTAAATACTGCAGTTCAACAAAACAGTTTCCTCAATAGGTAACTTAATGGACCTAAACATCTTGGATGTTGCACCCAATTACAAAAATATATACAGGTAGACCTAAGAAAGTGAGTCACTAAAACAGATGAGGGCTGCAAGTATTGTTCACTTTCACATTTGATGTAACTTTCCATTAAATATTTTTTGTCTTTAATATGGCATAAAGTTTTGAATTTTTAGTAAAAATCCAAAATCACATAAACAAAAATGAAGGCTTTTGATGAGGCAAAGGTGAAAGGCTTATTTCTTTGACCATTACAGTAAGTCTAAATAAGTATGATATATTGATTTTGTAGGGTTACTTACTTGAGTTGGCCTCTGAGTCATTGTGTTTTGGACCTAACAATTCAGAGAAAAGACAGTATTTCAATGCTAGTGTCTGAAACAGTTTCAACAAATTCTTACTATCACATGTAACTAGTCACCTCAAGAAAGTTATACTACACAGTTATACACTGATATCTTCCTGCTAACATTCATTTTCATCCAACAATAAATAATTGATCAATGCTACATTGTTAAAAAATGCACTGTCATGTATAAAATATGTAAACAACTAAAAAAAGACTTGTCATCATGAAAACATACAATCTACACACTGTGATCTACATGCTTTCATTTGCTGAATTTGGATATAATTAACATAATCAGTAAGTGTTCCTTCAGGAAATGGGCTACTTATGTTTATAAATTACAAATCTTTAATTTTCCATGCAGTCACTTTATGGGCCAGACACAGATCTGCCATCATTTCAGTTTCTGGAGCCTGATTCAAAAACAGGTAGATATAAATATGTGTTTGCTGGTTAGCAAAGTATTTTTTAAAGTTTTTTGTTTGTTCTGAACTACGGTATACTTCAAGGTACTTTTAATAATTTTAACCTGGATTGCTCTTTATCAAACTGACTGATTTTGCATCGTCTGTGTAACACAGGCCTATGTCTGATTGTCTTATTAAAACAGCAGCTGCACTGCATCTCCCTCAGTGTTTCAGAAGAACTACATGGTGAGTGGGGCAGAGCTGTGCACCAACACAGGAGAGGTACAGCTGCAGGGCTTTACTGAAAATTATGTCAAACACCTTGACCATACATGATAAATGGAATTGTCCTATACTTCACTACAGAATTTACTGATACACTTTATCTTGGAAAAGTTGTCTCTTCACAGAGCCTTCATTACAGTGAAAATACAGTAGCCTTTGCAAACACACTTTCAGCATCAGGGACATGTAGGCAGGTGCTCCAGCATCATTAGTTACCCTCTGTATGAGCATCATGTAAAGCAGAAGATTGTACACATGTATCTTATGAATTAATTGCTGACAATTGGTAGACTGTTAATGTTTTCTGGGAAATCATTTGCGGATTTATAGCAATATGTGCTTTATGTAATTTAAGAAACAGCATGTTATTCCATCTTAAGATCACACAAGATCACATTTTCTTTAGTTCAGATCTAAAGATCAAATCACATTAAGTGACAGCTGTCATCTGTGTTACAGGATGTAGTTCACACCTACATACCCTGAGCACTGTGATAACTGAACTGACAGTCACATGGTTTGTCTCCTAAAAGCATATTTTAAGTTGAGTTAAAAATATTTCATAACAGAAGCAACATGTTACAAACACATTTGCCACAATTTTTCTGTTTAATTGTGAAATGCCTCTAGATTTCTAAAAGACAAAATAAAAATGTATTGTAACAAAGAATTAAAAAACACTAAAGACTGAAAGACATACACCTTAATCACAAGCACCTAAATGTATTTTCTCAAACTGAGAGAAGTATAAACTAGGAGTGGACATACTTTAAGAGCTTGCTTTAAATGAAGGTTAGAACCAACATTTTATCATTTCATTTGTCAGAAAATCTGATGAGTAAACTATATACTGCAGCAGTTATCTGTCTTCAGCTTTTGTTCAGCTTTATTGTCACATACATAAATACAGTGACATTTACCTTTTTCAGCCTAAAGTTAAGCATAACTTGATATGTCCATCTTGCAGTTTAGGAAGTTTGAATCACGACATTTTTCTAAATCACAAAGTAATAGTACACACCCAGCATAAATTGACACGTAAAAGATGAAATTAAAAATATTTTAACACTTACCTGCTAGCCGATTCTTTGCCAAAAACGTCGTTCGCCGTTTCGTGATGACGCCGTAATTGCTAAACTCTCCAGACTACTTCCTCTGTCCTCCATCTTGCAGCAGCAAAGGTGAAGCAGCTAGCTGTGCTCAGGCTGTGCTGACTGCCCATCCCCCACTCACTCACAGCCAGGTGCGGGGGGGTGAGCAGCCCCTCCCCCTGATGGGCCATTAAAGCTGCAGAGTGCAGAGCTCAGTGCACCACAATATCAGCCCTGACTCTCAGGCCTCTTTACAGGCTGTAAACTTACATTAAAGTACAAGAACTTTATATATCTGCACAAAGAAGTGGAAGAAGTGACCCCACAATGTTTATATACTGTTATATTTCTAAAAAAAATCCTGCATTAAAATTGATTGGCAATAAAAAAGTAGTAAGTATCAGAAGTAAAATACTGAGCCTCTCTCAGAATATACCCTGCTTGTACTATATTTGTATTCTGTTTTGTATTCATCATTTTATATTTTATTTTTAATATTTTATTTTAGATGTTATCAATAATGCATTAATGTTTTATTGTAGTGTTTCATATGGAAAAGAGACTATTAACTGCTGAATTCCTCCTGTGATAAATTACATTTTATGTAAATTAAGTATGATTAAATAAAGTTTAAACCCATAAAAATACTACAAAGTTTCTGTGTTGATTTTGTAGAATTATTTAGAATTTCCAGAAGAACAGTGATCAGCAAAATCTAGAAAGTACATTTACTTCTGAAGTGTACCATAGAAAACAGAATCCTAAATTTAAAGTAACTTAAATCTTTAATGCAGTAAAGTTGCAATAGTAGTACAGCAAATGGGCAATATATCAATATCATATAAATTTATATTATTCCGTTATCAAGCTATGAGATACACTGTCTTAAATTTATATAGCAGTAATAGTGTTGTTTCCCGGTTTTAAAGACTGAAAGACTGAAAAAGACTGAAATACATTAGTAATTTAAGTTATCAACTTACAGGACTGTTTTGCTTGTTTCAGTGCTTTCCTTGACTCAAATAGTAATCATAATATCATATTCACATCATTGATAATACTTTATTTAAAATCCTATTGTGTTAATATTATGAGGAAAATATAATCATATCATCATTAAATATCATGTCATGGTATCTTTCATTGTGTCTCCCAGTCCAACATTCAACATTAATTAAAGGCTTTTAAGGACATTTCAAAAAGATTACCCACCCCTTCTCCCCTGGTGGGGGTGGGGGCTGTTCATCCTCTTCAGCTCGGTTCCTCGAGGCCTGGGAACCATCTTGCTAGCGCCTCACAACCTGGAAGTAGCTCCAGGAACAACCTAGACACTTGCCCTTGAAATCAATTGTTTGGAGGTGAGCTCATTTATGGGGCATCAAAGTCCAAAAATGTGAAATTTTGACATGGCGCCAGGGGTCACAGGAAGGTCACAGAGACACCAAACCCCCACAAATCCATTCCAAATATATCCTAGTATAACATACTATAAGATCAGTCCTGGGGTCTCAGCAGAAAAAAAATGTAACCCCTGACCTTTCTGGAAACATTTGTGCTACATATTAAGCCACATCACAGTGAAGTAGAGGTCTGACATGTTGTGGGGGTTTTCAGGGCAGTGACATGAAGCACTTTATTAGTTTTCAAGCATCTAAATCCATGGGAACCCACACTTTCCAGCAGTGAGGCCTACTAGTAGTGATGAAGCCTGACTTCTTCAAACATGTAAAAATAAGGTGTGCTCCCTTATTTATGAGTTTGTTTATACCAAATCAGAGACACAACTACTAGGCCTCCCCCTGGATTTCCGAATTAATTTTCAAGGCCATAGCTGGAAAGGGGCCCAAGCAAGGGCATTTTTTCACTTGATGATGAACTCTTTATTGTCCAAATAGGCCCAAATGGCCAAAAACCTGGGATCTGGGACCTCTGAAAACTCTAAAATCATACTGTTCTAAAACCGTCTTGCTAGCCCCTCTCAAACAGGAAGTAGCTCCATGATTGACCTAGAGACTTGCTCTTACAATCAATTGTTCATGGAGGTTAGCTAAATCACCTTTTAAAGTTTCAGCCCATTTCATGCAAAAATCACTGATTTATGGGGCTTCAAAGTCCAGAAATGTGAAATTTCAAGATGGCGCCAAGGGTCACAGGAAGGTCACAGAGACACCAAACCACCACAGTTCCTCTCCAAATATAGCCTAGTATAACATACTATAAGATCAGCCCTGGGGTCTCAGCAGAAAAAAAATTGACCTTGGTCCCTCTTTGAAAATCCTGTCCTGTTAGAATCTTAGACTCTGAGACCATCCTGCCACTGGAAATAGACCCTGGACCTAATTTTTTATCTGATTGGAACCAAATCTTTACCACAAGTACTAAGGGCCCCTGTGAGTCAGTATCTACGATATCAGCCTCCTAGACCAACAGGAGGCCACATGGCAAAGGTTTGGAGTTTGGAGGTATGTCCCTTTGATGCCCAAAAGGCCATAAAATGTCAAAATCTCACAGATTCTTCATCGGATTTGGACCAAACGGCACATGCTTGATGTTGTGTTCTAGGTCAATGCTGGTGTACTTTTTCAGACCCATAGGAGCTAGAATATCAACAAGGGAGCAAAAAAGACAGGGGAGCAGCGGCCTTTTTTCATATAATGCTATAAAACCAATGAAGAACACAGCAAAAACACAAAACAAAGTGAACCAAACTGCACAAAGTCATCTAAGAGGGTGTACTAAATGCTCTGGGAGCAGGTCTGTGGTGAAAAAGACTACTGAAGGGGTCAAGGGTCACTCAAAATGCTGACTTCCATTAGGGCTATTAAAGGAGACATTTTGTGCAACTTATCGTGTGACATAAAATTCATTCCCAGTTGAGTCTAATTCTGAGAGGTAGTGGGGCTATTCAGGGCAGTCACATGAAGCACTGTATGTATTTTCATGGGTCTAGTCCGATGGGAACCTCCTCTTTTCAGCAATGAGGCCTACTAGTAGTGATGAAGCCTAAGGCCTCAAACATGTAAAAAAAAATTTCCTGCTCTTTCATTTATGGGTCTATTGACACCAAATCGGAGAGTGTAATACTAGGCCACCCCCTGTCTTTCCATATTTTTTTTCAGAGTGCTAGCTCCAAAGGGGCCCGAGCATTGGCCTGTTTCTCACTTGACGATTAACTCTTTATTGTCCAAATAGGCCAAAAAAGGTCAATATCTCACACATTCCATAACCAAAATGCATTAAACTTAACAGGTTATATATAGAGGTTAATGTGGATACTCATGCTCGTTTACAGACCTCCAGGGGCCTTTAGGCATGAACCAGACCCAAAAAGACATGTTTTTTTCACCACTGTTGCTTTATTGCTCTCATGTCACCTCTGTGACACTTAGAGAGCTGAAACCTGGGATCTGGGACCTCTGAAAACTCTAAAATCATACTGTTCTAAAACCGTCTTGCTAGCCCCTCTCAAACAGGAAGTAGCTCCATGATTGACCTAGAGACTTGCTCTTACAATCAATTGTTCATGGAGGTTAGCTAAATCACCTTTTAAAGTTTCAGCCCATTTCATGCAAAAATCACTGGTTTATGGGGCTTTAAAGTCCAAAAATGTGAAATTTCAAGATGGCGCCAAGGGTCACAGGAAGGTCACAGAGACACCAAACCACCACAGTTCCTCTCCAAATATAGCCTAGTATAACATACTATAAGATCAGCCCTGGGGTCTCAGCAGAAAAAAAATTGACCTTGGTCCCTCTTTGAAAATCCTGTCCTGTTAGAATCTTAGACTCTGAGACCATCCTGCCACTGGAAATAGACCCTGGACCTAATTTTTTATCTGATTGGAACCAAATCTTTACCACAAGTACTAAGAGACCCTGTGAGTCAGTATCTCGATATCAGCCTCCTAGACCAACAGGAGGCCACATGGCAAAGGTTTGGAGTTTGGAGGTATGTCCCTTTGAAAGGCCATAAAATGTCAAAATCTCACAGATTCTTCATCGGATTTGGACCAAACGGCACATGCTTGATGTTGTGTTCTAGGTCAATGCTGGTGTACTTTTTCAGACCGATAGGAGCTAGAATATCAACAAGAGAGCAAAAAAGACAGGGGAGCAGGGGCCTTTTTTCATATAATGCTATAAAACCAATGAAGAACACAGCAAAAACACAAAACAAAGTGAACCAAACTGCACAAAGTCATCTAAGAGGGCGCACTAAATGCTCTGGGAGCAGGTCTGTGGTGAAAAAGACTACTGAAGGGGTCAAGGGTCACTCAAAATGCTGACTTCCATTAGGGCTATTAAAGGAGACATTTTGTGCAACTTATCGTGTGACATAAAATTCATTCCCAGTTGAGTCTAATTCTGGGAGGTAGTGGGGCTATTCAGGGCAGTCACATGAAGCACTGTATGTATTTTCATGGGTCTAGTCCGATGGGAACCTCCTCTTTTCAGCAATGAGGCCTACTAGTAGTGATGAAGCCTAAGGCCTCAAACATGTAAAAAAAAATTTCCTGCTCTTTCATTTATGGGTCTATTGACACCAAATCGGAGAGTGTAATACTAGGCCACCCCCTGTCTTTCCATATTTTTTTCAGAGTGCTAGCTCCAAAGGGGCCCGAGCATTGGCCTGTTTCTCACTTGACGATTAACTCTTTATTGTCCAAATAGGCCAAAAAAGGTCAATATCTCACACATTCCATAACCAAAATGCATTAAACTTAACAGGTTATATATAGAGGTTAATGTGGATACTCATGCTCGTTTACAGACCTCCAGGGGCCTTTAGGCATGAACCAGACCCAAAAAGACATGTTTTTTTCACCACTGTTGCTTTATTGCTCTCATGTCACCTCTGTGACACTTAGAAACTGAAACCTGGGATCTGGGACCTCTGAAAACTCTAAAATCATACTGTTCTAAAACCGTCTTGCTAGCCCCTCTCAAACAGGAAGTAGCTCCATGATTGACCTAGAGACTTGCTCTTACAATCAATTGTTCATGGAGGTTAGCTAAATCACCTTTTAAAGTTTCAGCCCATTTCATTCAAAAATCACTGGTTTATGGGGCTTTAAAGTCCAAAAATGTGAAATTTCAAGATGGCGCCAAGGGTCACAGGAAGGTCACAGAGACACCAAACCACCACAGTTCCTCTCCAAATATAGCCTAGTATAACATACTATAAAATCAGCCCTGGGGTCTCAGCAGAAAAAAAATTGACCTTGGTCCCTCTTTGAAAATCCTGTCCTGTTAGAATCTTAGACTCTGAGACCATCCTGCCACTGGAAATAGACCCTGGACCTAATTTTTTATCTGATTGGAACCAAATCTTTACCACAAGTACTAAGAGCCCCTGTGAGTCAGTATCTACGATATCAGCCTCCTAGACCAACAGGAGGCCACATGGCAAAGGTTTGGAGTTTGGAGGTGTGTCCTTTTAATGCCCAAAAGGCCATAAAATGTCAAAATCTCACAGATTCTTCATCGGATTTGGACCAAATGGCACATGCTTGATTGATGTGTTCTAGGTCAATGCTGGTGTAATTTTTCAGACCCATAGGAGCTAGAATATCAACAAGGGAGCAAAAAAGACAGGGGAGCAGCGGCCTTTTTTCATATAATGCTATAAAACTAATGCAGAACACAGCAAAAACACAAAACAAAGTGAACCAAACTGCACAAAGTCATCTAAGAGGGCGTACTGAATGCTCTGGGAGCAGGTCTGTGGTGAAAAAGACTACTGAAGGGGTCAAGGGTCACTCAAAATGCTGACTTCCATTAGGGCTATTGAAGGAGACATTTTGTGCAACTTATCGTGTGACATAAAATTCATTCCCAGTTGAGTCTAATTCTGAGAGGTAGTGGGGCTATTCAGGGCAGTCACATGAAGCACTGTATGTATTTTCATGGGTCTAGCCTGATGGGAACCTCCTCTTTTCAGCAATGAGGCCTACTAGTAGTGATGAAGCCTGAGGCCTCAAACATGTAAAAAATTTCTTGCTCTTTCATTTATGGGTCTATAGACACCAAACCAGAGAGTGTAATACTAGGCCACCCCCTGTCTTTCCATATTTTTTTCAGAGTGCTAGCTCCAAAGGGGCCCGAGCATTGGCCTGTTTCTCACTTGACGATTAACTCTTTATTGTCCAAAGAGGCCCGAATGGCCATGCATTAAACTGCATCCCAAGAGGGAGTCATGGAAGGGGTCCCAGGGTCATTTTGGGACACTTTTCTTCAATTTGGGGAAGTTCGAGAGAGACTACTAACATATCATATATGACATGATGTAATATAATGTGATATAATATAAAATACTGTTATATGATGTTATATCATATAATGTGATGCAGTGTATTATATTATATGATATAGAAACATATCTCAAAATTTTGCACAAGCTCAAATACCATGAAAAATTTGTGGACAAATCTTTTTGTGTTTCAAAAGATGTGGCTGCATTAGACAGACATAAACAAGTACAAATTAGATGTTATGTTGATTGTTGACAAGAAAAAGTAACAAAATTAAATTCTTGACAGTTTCAGTATGTCAGTTCTCAAAAGAATGTGTTCAAAACTTTAACAGTTACTGTTAAGTTACTAGTTACTGGAGGAAATCTGTATGAAGGGAAACTATTACTCTCATTTGATTAGCTACATAGAAAATATCACATACCCAAAACTGACTTTTGTAGATATTGTTAATAATCCTTGAAGTGGTTGCATTATGTTCATGGTGCTTTTATTCTGAAGAGGATATTTTATTTTGAAGGGGTTAGATGTTGTTTCCTGTTTCCTCTTTGCTCTGTTCTCCTTTCATGACAGTCAGCAGCAGTACAGAAGTCACAGATGATGTAAGTTAAACAAATTGATGTAAATAGATGAGTTGTAACATGTATATATATATGTGTTGGAAGCATTTAATGTGTGATTTCAACCTAGCAATCTTTATTTTATAGTTGTTGGCTTCATCGGAAATTAGCATTATTAGAGTTAACTGATTTATTCCTGTTTGAAGCTTGCTAATGTTCTGTTAGCATGTCCAGGGTGACAGTAAGATGCAATAATTTACCCTTTTATATAAGGTTATTATATAAAATATATATAGATATATTATATTATAAAGTTATAATTTAACCTTATAAGCATACATATAAGGTTGTACAATTTCTTTACATTCAAATTGTTTTCTACTACATTTACAACAGTGGTAATCACTAAATACTTCATTTTTTTGTATTATTTCAGATACAGTTGTATGCTGTTTATGAAGGAAAAGCATTTCTGTACTAACAACAAGAGAAAAATTTCTGTACAAATCTTTACACTTGATGTTTTGAATATGAAACCTCATCAATTCACTATTCTTTGTCAACTTATCATATTACTCATGGAAAATTAGCCAAAAATCTTTCTTTAGGGTCACAGTGACCTTGACCTTTTATATGTGACACCCAACTCTCTTCAATCCATCCTTGGGTCTTAATAGACATGACTTTCAGACATGGAGAAACTCCCCCAAACCATTTTTGAAATATCACATTCATGAATTACCTCTCACCTGTGAAAATCCAATCAGTTAATCCTTGAGTCTTAGTGAAGTGGTCTCAGTTCCACTAATTCTATCAAAACATTAACTATGTATAACATGAGCACAGTGTGCTGCTGGCTGAACATGAATGTGCACCTATGTTGTACACTTATTTGAAGCAGAGTAGAAAAATTAAGACTGAAACAGTTTTATCTGTTCTGACCAGCTGTAATATCAGATAAAACTCAAGTAGGTAAATTAGCTTTATAAAGATGGCAACAAGTTAAAGTTAAAAAAAAGGAAATAAATAAAGTAGATTTCAGGCAGGGTCTATGATCTTTTTTTTCTGTGAATTTAATGTAATGATATACTATATCCTAAAAAAGGAGCATTTTTTTCGACGAAAAAAGCTTTAACCAAAAAATGTTTTTTTTTGCAATTTTAAATATTGTAAGAATACAAAACAAAAGTGAAAATCTACATAATGTGTCTTATTTTAACTCTTGAGCACTTGGATACTGTCATTTCTTAAGTTTAAGACCTTCTGGTGCAATAATCAAAAACTACCAGAGGGGGCGATGAAGAGCGAAATGTGTGTGTTTTCAAACTGTGCACACTTAGGGATTTTGTGTGTATTTTTTCTCAGTTTTATATTTTTCTGAGGACCTCTCTGAAACTTTGAGAGAAGCATGTTTGCAGCCTCTGGAGGCTATTACAGTGAAAATCTTGTGAGGACCGGCCTAAATGTCCTCACTTTCAAAAATTGTCCTCACTCGAAAGGTCTAAAACCCGCGATGGTCCTCACAATGATAGCAGTACAAACACACACCCACACACGCACACACACACACACACACACACACACACACACACACACACACACACACACACACACACACACACACACACACACACACAGCTGACTACTCATGCCTTTAGAGGCCCAGCTGTACTGACCTTTCCTGATGTTAGGTAAGAACCACATTAACCTCTGCTGGTCTGTGGGTTGAAGGGGGTCTTAGGTGTCCTGTGTTTGTATGATCTCTGAGGACACTGTGTGGTTTTAAAACCAAACACTGCAGATCTGTTACTTCTATTCTGTAATATACAAGACGGGGACTGATTGAGCACAGATAGTGCACCAGTCAAATTCAAACACAAAAAATGTTTCAGACAACTGAGATCATCTCTGACCCACAGGCCATGGGTCAAAGATGATCTCAGCTGATGATTAGTTCAGATAGTATATCTAATCTAAGTTTTGTTTATCCATAAATACAGTAAGTCAATTTCCATGAGATTAAGCAAACTGTCTCTGAAGCAGAGACCATAACTAAGTCATCAGTTGAGTGTTGATATCTGATAAAGCTGTCTGAGCAACAAGTGAAACCCTAAAAGCAAAAAAACCCCAGAAAAGTTAGGCAAAACATTCCTGTTTATCAATGTTTGTCTCTTTCAGTTTATTCTCTCCATGTCTTTCATACTGCTGGCTCAGTGTGGGGACGGAAGTTGTTTGAAGATTTGTCAGCCTCAGTTGTGAGACTAACCAATCAGGAGGCGTCTTACAGTTTCAGAGGAGGACCTGCCCATGAAGAAATGCAAGCAAAACTTTTAGAAATTCAAATAAAACTTTAGGAAATGCAAACATCTGTGGTTCATGAGAGCAACCATTTGTTTTGAAAACAAAACCTGTGGAAGATACAATCTACAAGATACATTTTTAATCACAAATATTTGTAACTTGTTCAACTGCATATTTTTGTATTTTTGAAATCATAAATTAGTTTGCAAATTCATTTTTGTTTTCAAATCTATTCTTTTTGATTGCATCATAAAGAAACAGAATTCTCTCCATTATTATATAAATTAGTCTATTTAATGTTGAAAACACAAGATCCATAGTGCATATTGTTTATAAAAACAGTTAAGCACAAAATAATATTAATTAATGACTGCATTTACAAGGACTACAAGAATGGCTGAGAACCCAATACAGTCATCATATCTGATAGATTGTTAGAGGTGGATTGATTTTTCAAAGTCTGGTGGGTTGTAGTTTTTGTTTTATTTTTTCCATGGTAACAAAATTACTGAAAAATATGCTGAAAAATGTGCTTTTAGCCGAGGAAACAGCACAATAGGAACTTCGGGGCTGGCCAACAAAAAGAGTGATACCTGCACTGTTTTTGAGTCAGAATGGACAGTTGTGCAAAGTTAGATAGCACGTTCACAAGCAATGGATGGCCATGGGACTATTTGACCTTGACCTTTGACCACAAAATTGAACCATTTATCATTAAAGCCAAGTGGTCATGTAGTCAAAGTTTAAAGAAACCCCTTTAAGGCTTTTTGAGATATACAGTATATGATGCCCTGCCCCCGCAGTAGTCCAGGTCTTAGCAGGTGTTCTGCCATAGGGCAAGGCCACACAAAACACTTTTAGGGGTTAAAACTGTAAGGCATGCTTAAAACCACTTGAATGGCTGCACTGAGAAAGTGATTCATTTTTTGAGGCCCAAAAGTCCCAGGGACTACCCTCCCCTCCCAAAACCTCAATTGCATGTGGTTTCTAAGCAGAGATGTGATTACTTCTCCGTGTATGAATGTTGATTTAGAAGCTCATTTTCTGTACCCAGTGTTTGTTTACTTTAATCATTATCCTCGAACCTCCCATGAATTATAATGCTATGAACCAGCCAAAATGACTGTCCAAACATAGAGCTGTGGTTCTTTATGGAGCCACTGGAGGGTGCAGAACAAACATGAAAGCTGCTCAGAGTGAGGGTCAGATGAAACTCCAAAGGAGCTCTGATACAGCTGAGATGGAGCAGCTGTTTTTAGAAACATTTTCCATTGATTTTTTTTTTTTATCAGGGGGATATTTCTAGTTAATGAAAAAGTGGGAATAAGAAGCAGAGAGCCGCTCAGGGTCAAACCTTACAAGTGGAAGAATCAAATCCTGACTGACTAGTACTCTACCTGCAGGGAACAATCCTCTTCTATAAGAGGGAGCATAAACACCATTATGCTTCCTTGCAAGGCCTAATGCTCGAGTGTATAGGCCCCTTCAAGGCTTCAGGCAGGAGTCATTTCAGTGCTATGGAAATAATGGAGCCCAGAGCAGACGAACAAGCTTATAATCACACATCATAAGATCACATAAGACCTATCTAAACAGATTTTACCTTTCTACTCCTCTCTGAGGTGTGCTCTATTTGCTGCATTACAAATGAAATGAGTCGACTGAAGAGGGAGTGTTGCACAGTCCACTATGAAAAAGTCTGAAACTGATATCAGTGATCTCAACTCAAATTTGGAGTACATGCACTTAATTTTTGTCAACTAGTACGCAAGTAGACTTTACAAGTGATGCAAAAAGTGTCAGGAGTACTCTTATGAAGCCTTATAATAAGGGGGTGGAGATAGTACATTCAGGCTTCTTAATTCTGTCTTTTAAAGCAGGGGTAGGCGATTTTGGAAAACTAGCATGAATTTGAAAGTAGCATCTCCTCAGGGCTCCACCTAGCCCCACCCCCCGCTCACATGCACGCGCGCAGCTGCTATATACAGAAGACTGATTCAACCAAACCCTCAGCACAACGTGTTTGTTTCATACTACACCAAGTCATGTCTCAGTCAGCACGAAGAAAACACCAAACAAACATGTAAAGTCAGTTAGTACTCACAGCCGATGTTGATCGGCGTATAGGTAGTTCCTCTGACATTCTCCATATAGCTGTCAAATCTCCTGTTTTGGCCATGAAACTACCATATTTTCCGTATTTTCTCCTCTTTTCTCCCGTCCTCCTGTATCAGTATTCTCCTGTAAATCTCCCGTGTGACGATATAATAATAAAAACATTCCTCTGCCTCTCCAAACTGAGCTCTGTCTCTAGCCTGAATGGGGCGGTAATGCTCCAAAATGATGGATGCGGACCACTGAAGAAGAAGAAGTCTCGCGAGAACTGCCACCAGCAGTAGCATGGATGGCAGTTCTCACTAGATTAGAGCCAACAGCGGAACAAACTTAGAAAAATAAAGAGTTTGTTTTAGATTTCTTGTACATCTGTCTTAAATGTGAGGGATACTGGAGCTTGGTTGGGGTTGTGGGACAGCTCACTTTTTGTCTTTTCAAAGACAAAACTTGAAAGGTAAGCATTCTCCAGCAGAGTCTGTTCCCTACACGCTACATGCTACATGCTACACGCACTGTCTGTGCACGCCGGTAAAATGCACGAGCAGCAGGCACGCAGAATGGCGACAGGATTTGATTGGTGTAAAAAAAGGTATCCCGGCAAGATTATTGGTTGGTGTTTTCCCTGTTTTACTCCAGCTGTAGATAGCGGATATTTTTTGCTCTGTTTTAAGAACACATTATGAGTTGATTACCATCGGGTCATAAAGACCATTTTAACCAGTATTTCAAAAAGTGTATCTAAATCAGATCGCCAACCCCAGCTTTAAAACTGTGATGACCAATCGGGGTGCTGGATTTGGTTATAATCCCACCTACTTATAAATGTTAGGTTTGCTAGTACTAATAGTAAATCCTTTGGCTTTATCAGCACTACTAGGAGACTACAAAATGTAGGAGAAAACAAGCCACAAGAACAGCATGGGGTCATCACACACAACAATTTATTTACATCCATTTGAGTTTCCACAACCAAGCTGCTTTGATTAGGTACCATTTAGAAACATGGCACAGCCTATCTTGCCTTCTACAAAGGAAGTTTAATTGAACACAACATAATTTGTCATTAAATTATAAATATAACTGGTGACAACATCTATTTATACCACACAGTAATAATCTGTCAGCAGCACCTGTCCCCATTCAATGCAGGGGGTTTTACAATATATCACGTAATTAATATTGTAACTACATAGTATAAGTATGGCGGGAACCATCCTTTTTCTTTGGCTCTGCACATGGTCTGAGGCATCTTTAAGATTGGCCGCTTTAAAGGTGTGGTCAGCGATGTGGGAGAAAACGAGTGGAGAGGTTGTTTATAAACAAATTTAGACCCGCCTCTCCCTTCATACCTCACCCCTGGCTCCACCCCCGAAAGCTGATGGACGTGCATCGTCGTGGAAACGGCCGTAGAAACTGTGTAGCTGACCAACGTAGCTAAGATAGCCCCGACTCGTCAGACAACTCGACTGACAATACTGATAACATCACAACAACAGTACATTCTGGCAGATCAGACAATGAGATGAATGCCCGATGGCTGTTACTGTTATGTGAAGCACCATGAAGCTAATGTCGCTTACCTGTCCAGCACGAAGACGGCGACATCCGCGTCCATTTTCAGGTATTTCAATTTCCGGAGTTCCCTCCACCATCGGAAAGCAACACCAATGTTGACCCGGGTCTTGGCTCTTTCATGGTCATAGCCCTTCTTTTTTTTTTTTTACTTTTCATTCCTCTGACCTTTTTCTTTTGGACTGTTTTTCAGCCATTGCTACTGCACCTATTGTATCTCTCTCTTACGCTAACTGCACACACCACGCAACCTACTACTCCCCCTCCCCTGATGATCGCCCCCTGAATGTGGGGGGTGTACCCTGTTTTGGTGACTGAGCCCAAGCCACAGAATTTACCTGCTGAAATTCAGAGCCAAGGCTGTGTATTGAAACCAGACTTTTTTTTCAACATGCTATCGGTGGGGACATCTTGTGGATGGAGAGGAGAAATACGGTGAATTTGACAAATACTGCATTAGATTAGAAGATTAGACGATCGCTGACTACACCTCTAAGTGCCTGCGAGGCGCAGAGAAGTGCGCCCTGCACACTCCCACTTTGACTTACAGCCAACTGTCAATCATATCAACGTGTCACCGCAGCAACGCTGTATTTACTCATGAGCAGCCATCTCACGTGCCCTCTGTCCAACCAATACTCCCATGCACCAAATGGGCGTCGGGTTCTCGGTCCAGAGAACCATCAGAAGATTGCAGAAGAGGTTAGAAGTTTTCCCTTTTATGTCACATATGGCACTAAACTGTAGAATAGGAGCCACAAACTGAGTTTGCCAAGAGGATATAAATTCTAAGTTCAGTAGATAATTATTATTTTGCAGATTCAAGTTTAAAAAAAATCTATATAGCTATTTAGTTCTCCCATATTTTTTTTGTACAAAACAACATATTTTTTTCAGGAAATGGGGCTTTTAATGAGTGGCTAAGTTTGTTTTTTCCCCAGTAGAAATTCATTTTAAATTTAATTGACAAAAAAGATATATTATTTTGTTGAAAATATTATATTACTGGACCTATAAAAATATGCTTTCCAAAATCATGGCAAAGCAGGAACGATGCACCCTAATGAAAAGTAAAAATAGATACACACAAAGCCTGCAGTTCAAAGAAACATACTACAGGTATGACAAACTGTAATTTTAATATTATACACAAATGCATGCAAATATTGCTGAGGTTTATTGCACTGCTCATTAAATATTACTGTTACATTGTGTGAAAGCCTTTGAAAATATTCAAAAAGAAGAATTGATAATCCTAACTAGTTGTGTGTTGCAATTTATGGGTTAAAATTATGCTTTTTTGTCCCAAAAGTTTAAACAACACATTATTTACCTTTAAGGTGTTTCACAAAGCTTATAACCTCTTCCAAAATTCTTACATCTTACAAATTACATTGGTACATAAGATTCTGTTTCTGTTTACAATCTTGAGACAAAAAAAGATGTGTATAAGATAAAACACTGTTCAGTTGGCACAAGAAATGTTCTTAAATGGGGAAAATGACATAAATTACAACTTTATTTTCCTGGTGCAAGTTAAACTTTGGCTGTTTTATGGTTCTTTTTTCAGTAAATACTGACATTTACTATATATAGATGTTTTTTTATTGCTTCTTTTATTCTTCTGTAGCTCTAAACACTATATTGAGGGAAGGATTGTCTTCACTGTCCTTCATCATTGCCACTTTGCTGCAGGGTGACCCTGAAATGTTTTTTTCTCTTGAAATTCCCCACATGATGCAGAGATGCTGGCCTCATCTGTAGGAGTATGTGGCTCTGTCTTGCAAAACTGATCTCAGCCATTGTGACCAATGTTTCTTCTGTTGACACAAACCTCATACAACCCCTCTTCAGTCTTCAGATGGGATAAAACTGTTAACTTTTACAGTCTCACAGGTTCTTATTATACATCAGTCACATATCTCAGAGTGTTTAGAGTGAGGATGTGGTATCCGTTCTGCAGAGTCTATTACAGATTAGTACACCCATGGCTGCTGAAGTCTGATCCAGATTCAGTTCTCTGGGCTCTGCAGCATTTGGTGAACTCAGCAGGCTGCTAATGGAAGAGGGGATGTAAGCCAAATCAATATGAACTAGACTGTTGAGCTTCTTTTAAGCAGCATATGTGCTGCATTTAAAAGAACTTGAACAGCCCTAATTCCTCTGCAGAGGAATAACTCACTCTCATTGGTTTAAGGTACTTTGTACAAACTTGTTGAAATGAATCAAGTGAAGTATTTACCTGAATTCACATCAAAGAGCAATAAGACATAAAGCCACCCGAAAGACCAAATCAAACAGTGTTTATATTTTTACAAGACTTATTGTTGAACCAGAAAAGCACTCAGAGAGTGCAGACCTCCGCCAGCGCCACAGTCCTCACCCATATTGTGATTTTCACTATTAACTATAGTCCTACTTTTATTTCATTCAATATTTAGATTCCTTGACCATGAAAACATACCAGCAGGCCAGCAGGGACGTTGTTTCGGAAGGAATCCAGTGACCTTGTCTTAGCTCTGACCTCACAAAGTCTCTATTGTCCGATAAGATGACTGTACGGCCTTGAGAGAGAGAGTTTCTGTTCCAGAGCAAAGTTCACAGGATGAGGGAGTGGAGGGAGGGGATCGAGCCTCTGTTAGCAAAACATTCCAGGAGATAGTAGATGTGTCTGCTCAAGGATAGACGGACAGGACGCCATAACAAAAAGAGATAAGGAATAGTTTGGATCAGAGCGACTGTAATTTTCCATCAGCCTTTCTAGTCTTTTGGTCTCTCACGATGATGTTCCAAATCCGTGGGCCCATTCAACCGAGCCGAGCTGTCAACTTCTCCAAGGTGTTGTCCTGCTTGCAAACAAGTTCGAGAATCGCATCAAGCTTGCGATTGAGCTCACGAGTGGCTTGAGTCTGGGTGTTGACAGCCCTGCACATTCCTTCAGTCATGACAGGCAGCTTCTCAAGAGCAAAAAGTGCTGTCATTGTCTTCTTAACTGCGTGATAGATCAGGAAACTGCTAACTCCAAACACAAGGAAACCTGTTATCATAAATCCAATTATGTAGGCATCTTCCACATCCTTGGTGGACAGAATCAACGGGCAAATGATCCTCCACTTCTCCCAGGAGTCCATCGTGTACCCAGCCGGGAAAGTACCATTAGGACAGTTCTCCTTTACACGCTGTTTTCATCGAGAAAGTTTGGTCGATGGCATTGAGAGACCAGCTGATTAATTCCATGATTTTAGATTTCGGAAAGAAATGCAGAGAGGCTGCAATAGACACAGACAGCAAAGCAAGGCAGATAAGGGCAGGGAGCAAAAAGAAAAGCATCAGCCCCTGTTGAGAAGCAGAAGAGAAAGCCCATATCTGCATCATGTAGCTACAGTATTTATGCAATGTAGGGCTCGTTTGCATGGAGATTAATTAAGTTGTATTAGCACAAGTTTTAAATTGTAGCAGCATTTGACTGGCCTTGTGTTTCCATGTGGACAATGATAAAGGGCAGCTTCAGAAACAATGACGTCACAGCCCCATCTTTGGCTTCAAACGCATGCTCAAACCCTGACAACAATGGCAGAATATGGTGTTTTACAAACTACAAGGACAAAACAGGAGCTGAATGAAGGTCTATCAGAGTAAGTGTTCCGATTACACTGATTGTTCATTTTGCCGTAATTTGTATAATCAATACTCAATGATAACCTTGTATAATCAATACTCAATGATAACCTCTTGTGCGTTGTTGTGGAGGTAAACTGGACTAGAATAACAGTCTTTGTTTGAGAATGTTATTAACTAAAAAAAAAGATGGTGGCTTCATGTGCAGCTTCAGCTTTTGTGCTAACTACAGGGTATGCATTAATGCATTAATGTCACACTTTGTGCAATGGACCAGGTTGTTTTCTGCCACTCACTCACTGAGAGGCAGAAAACAACCTGAAGAAAAATGTATTGACAGTAAAATGCTATAAAATTCAAATTATCTGAAAAGTGCAGAGTTTTTGTCATTATCAGAAGGTCTGATTATTTTTTTATCATGTACATTATGGAGAATGTAGAATTGATGATTTCTATAGATGATGGAACTAAACCTTAGGAACCATAAAGTTTCATTTATAATGAAGTGTTCATCTGTGAGGGAAGCCTTAAACAGGAGCAAAAATGGTGTAGACCGCCCCCTTTAAAGGAGGATTATGAGGTCCTTTGACTGTCATCATGGAGAGTTTGGGAGAGCAGAAAAACAAAGCTCCGTGGCAAAGTTTGAAGCCATGGAGTTAGAGACAAATAAACACACTTGTGGTTATCTGTTCTGCTCACTGTCATATTGATGGACAAGGTCATCACTTTTCCCTCAACTCATACCATATTTCTATCCATCATTTTTATTTTTTATTTTCTGATTGCAATAAAACATTATCAAACATGACAGCATTCACATATTCACTGTATGTGCGTCTGCATGAGTATGAAGCCCCACTGAATTGTCCGTCTTTTTCCAGTCCATCATAATGACACACAGCCTCCAAGTCTTTCTGTTTTTCATCAATAAATCCAGTCAGTGATGGAAATTATTCCCTTTATGAGACCCGTTTCTTGCCATGATGACCACAGCCCTCTGTGCATTAAGCTGTGCCTTTTTCTGCTTTTCAAATATAAAAAATGTAGATGCAAAAACACTGCACACAATCATTTGCAGGTTCGATAAATATCATTGCAGATGCTAAATGATTACATTTGCTTCTCCTCCTCCCAGTATTTTGCACGTTCTGATGATCTGCGTGTATTCTGCATATTATGAGAGCAAACACATTAAATGTACTACGTGTACTATTTTGCTCATTTGACAGATGCAATCCTCGGTGCACCTTGTTCGTAGATCAGCGATATAAAGTTTGCACGTACTTTTATACACCCAAACCTTTAGTAGATCAGGCCATAAGTGCTCTAACCTGCATTAACAATTAACAAGCATGACATCATTCAACGTAAATTCCTATCAGTCAAACTCAATTAAATGACAGTTCAGCTAGATGCTGCTATATTAGTCAACATCATACCTCTCCATTTTTTAATCATTACAGATAGTAATGTTAACATCAGAATGATCTTTCTGTCCATTTTCGTGTTGGTTATAATCCATAATAACTATGTATAGACATGAGGTCCTCCTGAAAATTAGATATTACATTTCAAAGGGCCTACCTTTAATACATTTATATTCAACAAAGGCAAATATGATGAGTACAGATCTATTATCTGGGCATCCATGGGTTTGTAGCTATTGTAAATTTTTAGTCCCTTATTCTCTGTCTGGATGGACACATCACTGGATATGTGTATGTTTATATACAAATATATTTATTTTATGTATTTGATATATGCACATATGTGTATCTATAAATGAAGAGTATGCCTTCAGACTGCTCTATTGTAAAGTGCCTTGAGATAACACTTGTTATGAATTGGCACTGTACAAATACAGTTTGATTGAGGTTGTTGTATCCAGGCTTTTTCTGAGTGTACAGTTTTAGCAGATGGGTCAACAGGAATGATGAATGGCGAAGTGTGGACCCCCCATGTGCTCCTGAACCTGTTGTTTCTCCTGTTTATTTGACACATCAACAGGTCAGATAATTTCATTTCATGTAAAATAGCATAATTATTGGCTGAATGGAAGTCTTATTAGTATAATCATTTCATCAATTTGTGTTGAACATGTTTTATGTCGGCTACAAGCATAAAATCATGATCTGTTGTCTTGAGTCCCTTGTTATTTAAGATACTGACATTTGATTTTATGAAAAAACAAGCAAAAAACTAAAATCACAGCACAGAAAGAGAAGGGGTTCATATTCATCATTACCTAGATCCGTATGGGCTCTGGGATTTCAAACCCTGATCTTGTAGCATCTTGTCTATATTATAAACCTGATGCTACAAATGTTTCAACAAGTTCTGCTGAGGATTTTAGCTCCCTGCCATGAACATTATTAAATAATAAAATCAAAAAACTTGACTCCACTCACTCAGGCTGACTGTGGAATCGTGTGCATACTCTCTATTTTTGTGCAGATACAGAGCTGATCTGGAGCTGTGGCTAATGTTGTGGCTAATGCCATGTACCTCACACAACCCTAAGTATAACTGTCCCTTTCAGCAAACAAAGGACAGACACAATTTTACTTCATTTTTTCATACATTTTTATTGTGTCTTCAGGAAATCTGCTTTGGGAACGTGGAAGTATTTCATCTTTCTAGTAGCTGAAAAGAAGACAGACAAAAGAAAGAGTAAATTTGTCTAAGGGTATTTGTCTGTGGTGAGCGGGTGTTAAGGAAAAGAAACACAGGAGAGATGTTAGTGCTTACATTAGCCACAAAGGGGGTTATATAATTCAACAAAATCCTCTAACATCTGACTCATAATGCATATATACATCTCTATAAATCTAAGTGCCTTTTCTGTACAAGATATATTTGCACAGTTTGCCTCCATAGGAAAACAAAATTCATCTAACTTTACAGTTTTAACAGCACAGACTTGTCAACCTTTCACTCTGCCATCCACACTTTAGCCTTTTATTACTCACACATCTCATCATCACACTCCTACAATTGTCTCATAATTGCTATTACATCACTGCAGTACCTTTATGTCACTCCATTAAAAAAATATAATGTAAGCATCATCATAAATAGAATCAGATGAAAATACATTTCTGACAGCATGTTTTCTCACTTAAGATTACTTGGCTGTACTGATTTATGTTGGTCATGTAACAGAAATAAAATAATGAGAGTTAAAATGTGTTTGTGACAGAAAGAAAACATTTAAAGGGAAAAATATCCACATAGAAGACAGACTGATTCGTTCATCTTCTACAGCCAAGGTTGACAGACACTGAAATCTCATTTTTGGCAGATGATGATGAAGAAAACTTCATGGATTATTGCTGAAAAAATAAACACTAAACACTGTTTACTAACAGATTTTGTTAGTAAAGCGGGCTCCACACATGAGGATTTTTCACAATCTGAAGAGATTTTTATCTGTTTGAAACCCAGGACATGATGATAAAAATCAGGCATAAAACAGTTTTGATCGTGTTGTGTGTGTGGTGTGCTCTGATAATCTCTACACAGCACACCACACACAGAACATCTGTTTGTGTGATGTCCCACCACTGACCTAGAATCTTTTCCTCCAAGACAGAAATCTCACGTGATCAAATGTGATCCAACAAAAAAAGACAGAAGAAGAAGCATAGCAACCATCGGAAACATATACAATATGTTCTATGCGTCAACCTGAAAACACAATATGCAACATGGGAGAGGACATACGAGGAGAGGAATAATGGTGGTCTTTGGACTATTTTTGACATATAAATCAGAAACTAAGTAAAAGAAAGACTGGAAAAATCCTGTAGACAGCGTGAACACATGAGCTGGTCCACCGTTTCTGAGGTCCACTGAACTTTATGCTTATATTTCAGGTTAGCCATGCTTGTTTTTATTTTATCAGCTCACTTCTTAAATGGCTACATTCTTTTCCATATCACAATTCATGGAGTCATGACTCAGGAGTCGTTGGCTTTCCCTGCACACATGAAGATTTTAAATATTGGAAAAGATTTATATCTACGATCATCGGTCCTGACCCGTTTCAGAGCCAATTATCAAACAAATTAGCTCTTAATACACCTCAGACCACAGGATAATCTTATAAAACAAAAGATAATCTGGCATTTGTCGTCCTTGGTCTGGAAGGGGCAAAATCGGGACATAAACAGCCCAATAATCTTTATGTGTGTGTCCCCACTTAAGCTTATCTTTACATACCAACACTATTAAATTTTTCTATCTGTAAATATATTAATGGTCAAAGGCAAATATTTACTTCTCAAAGAACTACACCGTGACCAACAAGAGAACGGCATATGCCAGTGTTTATTAAGTAACTTTTCCTATCCATTTCTGTACTTGGGAAAGTCTGTATAACAAATCATGGGTCCATGATGACAAACCCCCACAGATCAGGAAACAGGTCCACTGTTACCTCCATGCCCATGTTGTAAGGCTGTGTGAGTTATGTTGCATAATTCACACAGCCTTTCTATGAGGTATGATGAAAATGTACCAAAACTGTCAAAGACGAGCAACAGATGGGTCATCTACCAAAAAACTCTGAACTTCAGGATTTAATCTTTAGCTTTTAAACTGTTTTTTTTTTTTTCAGGTCTGACAGTTTTAATTCATTATGGCTTTCTTTACTGGTTCATAGTGAGCAGTGACTCTCAGTTCATGCAGGACATAGTGCTTCGGCTCATTAAATGAACCCTTCATCGATCCTGTTAGCGTGTCGAGCTGGGCACATGCTGCACTTTCATTGATAGAGAAAAGACATGAAATAAAATATGAGCAATGTAAAGCAGTATTATAATCTTTAAAAATATTAAATATTCCTCTACTGATAACTATTTGATATTATAAAAAAGTTATAGAGAATCGTTTTTGTTAGGAGTATCTGTAAGCTACACTATATACATTGTTTAAGATTTCTTAACCACGTGTAGCTTCGTCTTTAGAGTGCTGCAAAATATAATAACTCATAATTATAGTAAATTAACATTTCTTCTCTAAAAATAAATAACTTTGAGGGCTAAAATAAAGGAGCTTCCAAGAAATAAAGTTATGTAAATTTCTTTCTTTTTCATTTTTAATGATAAGTGATCAATGATAAGAATTCACCCAATCATTTGATAACTGATGTTTTAAGGCAGGTCAACTGGAGGAATCACAATTCCTTTCCAACAGCAACCACAGGAATCTTCATTATGAAAAACATGTCGAACACTAAACAAAATTAACACTTTTGGATTATAGGGAGTCAGAAATGAGCAATTGTAAAATTTATGCTTGAATTAATTCATAGAGGGTATGCACTGACGTCACTTTTACACCTGAATATGTCCCTCAGTCCAGGTGACAAAGCATCCAGCAGCACAGCGTCCGTCAGTGGAGAAATAAAAAAAATCATTAAATGAAGAGTATACCTCCACAAAGAAGCGCAACAGAGGGCTGCACAATTTACCTGAAAGAGTTTTAAATCTGGTATCTCTATGGTCCAGCCTCCCCCCAAGGACAAAAAATCAACAGGTAAGGTCAAATTAATGAATGAATTGATTCTGTTCACACTGGCAAAAACAACCCTGAAATTATCTGGATTTTAATTTTCTTGTGTCAGCCTAGTATTTTGTCAGGGTGAAGTCTGAGTGAGTAGAAGTGAGAAAGTAGCAGTAAATAGCCCAGGTAATTCACTGAGAAGGGCTGGGGAAAGCAGTGCAAAACCGGGAAAGGGAGACTTGACAGGATGGATAAAAACAACCACAATTTATGTCTTTCGAAAGAGTTGTTTCCACTGCTCATAACTATGTTCTAAAGAACATTTGCTCTAAAATGATCACAACTGTGTCTCCGGCAACCCCCTGTTTTAGTTAGGTCCTTTGATCTGCTTCAGAGTTCATGTGAGCTGTCACACCACACCGAATCAGTTGGACTTCCCTAAAAAGTGAACCAGGATTTGTTTGGTCCAGATATAATGTGTTGGGTACAAAAGAGCCATGGGCGAGAATGGGCTCCCCCAGCTAGAGTGCAGCTCTTTTATAAAATGTGAGTTGTCCATGCTGACGTTGAGTGTGGATCATCTCCCTGGATCTGGCACACTTTTGGACCCTGGCATGACATGAAGGGACTGCTCCTCGTGGTGATCCCTTCAACTGTGGACCTCTAACGTGTTAACTTGTGCTGATGTTTTACTCTTATAAAAATAACTTAGTGAGAAAATGGTGCGTGAGTGCACAGGCATTAGCATCAGCGCTCAAGTTATCACTGCTAATCTGTGGGAATAGTTGCTCTGCCTGTTTTGATGTACAGTGTAAATCCTCTGTTCATTTAACAGGGGGCAGGGTGAATTTCAAATTACTTTGTTTGCCTCTTGAGCAACTCTGCATCTTTTATAATATCTGGAGAATAACAAAAACTTCTGATTTGATAATTTGGGGTGAAAGGCATATCATCAGTTTCTCTGGTGAAACAGGCAAAAGTACTGAGGGTTCAAAAACCAAAGAATCTTCAACTAAGGAGTTGCAAAAGAACATCTTACCCAGATATGGTGGTCTTGACTAATCAATAAAGTCTCTTAATTTAAATTGTGCAAATCTCTGTGAAGTGCAATCAGTATAAACCCCAAATATTCCTTCCATTTCTTTGCGCTGTGATAATACATTACCATAATGTAGAGTTCACACAGTTCCCTCATAATTATAAAACAGAGTCTTCTTCTATCCAAATGCAAAGTCCTACTAAAGTCCTGGTTCAATCACTAGGAAGTCAATGTGGTCCTTCTCTTTGGTCTTGAAGGCCTCAGCGATGATGCGGGCAGCATCTTTATGCTCCCGACCACTCAGGGAAATGCCGTTGACCTCCAAGATGACCTGACCCACCTTCATTTGGCCGCAGTTATGAGCGGAGCCACCTTTCTGTTAACACAAGAGGGAAACACAAACAAATATTTTATACTGACAATAAAAAGATGTGATGATCTGTGGAGAAAAGTGATGTTCTACTACACAGAGAACGATGCTGTTGAATCAACACCATAACTACCTTGCAGTAGTTGATCACTTCATCAGTGTTGCCTGGTAGACATAATTCAGTTTTTCCTTACTGCTGCTTCTCACATTACTACAGCAGTGTTTGTATTGCAGGGTCAATTATGAATTTGACTTTGATTGGAAGAGATCTGGGGCAACCTCTTTCAGGTGAGGTTGGCGCAGTAGTTTGCTCATTTACATTCAGACAAGCCATCCTGAACAAGAAACGTCACTTGTCTGAGTGTTAATGAACACAGCAATCAATATCAATCAATTAGTCTCCAAATGATCTTGGTGTGAAAGCCACATCAGTCTAATGCCAGATCAGAGTCCATGGTGTTTTTCATCAGTAACAAGGGCCAGAAAAGTGGGGTACACACATAAGGATTTTCTAAATCTGGAGATTTTATTTTATCAGTGATGATTTTGATCAAATGTGGTGTGCTTCGATAATCTCAATACAGCATACTACACACAGAACCACTCTGTCCCACCACCGATCTAGAATCTAGTCCTCCAAGACAGAAATCTGACCAAACATGATCTAACAAAAACTGTACATAGCAACAACAAGAAAGACTGAAAAAAATCCTGGAGACAGCGTGAACATGTGAGCTGGTCTTCCATTTCTGAGGTCCATCAAACTTTATGTTTCAGGTCAGCCATGCTTGCTTCTATTCATGTCCGCGTCCTTGATCTTCAGTCAGCTCTCTTCTTGAATGGCCACATTCACATCACAATTCCAGGAGGCTATGTCTTTGGCGTTGTTACAGTGCCACTTACAGACCTGGCTGTCTGTGGCACAGGGTTTTCATCTCTGTGTGGACAGGGCCTTAATCATGTCTTGAAAGGGCTCTTACTAAGTCTTTCAGAGGCCCAGCCATTTCTGTGTTTGCCCTTTGCACATGACTTTAATACCAGACATTGAAAGGCTAACATCATTTAAATAACATCAAAGTAGAGCTTTGTTAATTTGACGCCAGTTCAACAGAGATTAAAGAATGTAAAAAGTTGCAAACACTAAACACGAAAACTGAGAAATCTTCAAAGCTAGAGATGGAACACGAACTCTAAGACCATCTCTATGTATTTTTTAACCCTGTAAGGCCCAAGACCATAGATTAAAGCCAGAAAATTCTAATTTTTTGGAGATTCAATTTTTAATTCACTTTCTGCTAAAATCCTACAAAAATCAAAATGTCCATAAAATTCAACATATCGATTTTTCGTATCTCATTTGATATATTAGGTGTTTTTGTCAACTGATAATCCATTTGAGGACATTTATATCATTTATTTGATTGTATTCAGATGTTTTTTGTTTTTTTTTTGTAAATTTTTGATCATATTGAGCAGATAGAGGTATTACAAAAGTATGTATCAAATATGATACAATTGGCATCATAGGGTTAAGATGTGAGTGGAAGTGAATCACACAAAAACAAATGATTTATTTTCTAACAATCTTCAGTCATAAAGAATAGAATTTATTGTAATTGTGATATGTAAAAATGCACAGTGAAATTAAAAAGTGCCATCAAGTCTGTGCAAATACAAACTACAACAAAAAAAGCCATCAGCTATCAAACAAAAGTAAGGCTGAAGTAAGTCAGCTCTGCGGCAGTAATACATAAATAAATATAAGGATAGAAATAAAAATGAACCATACAAAGCACCGAATGAATGAGCACTGAGCCGCTGCAACTGTGTGCGCCGCCATCATCCAACTACTGACCTGGCATGGAGTTATTGTGTTTTCGTCATTCTTTTTTCGTCATAAAAGATCTCTGCAGAACTGGTGACAGAGCAAAATGTCAGAAGATTCCTCTTTTGCTGGATACTAAACAGTTAATGCAATTTTATTTGAAATGAGCCTTTGTCTTGACCCACTGTCTTCTGTCCATGCCTCGATCACATGTATGACTTCGATGACTTCTATGACTGGCTTTTTTTTTCTTTCCTAGTAAAACATGTTTATTACGTTTACGTTTTTATAGAACATGAACATGTTGGACATTCATATGACTCTATGCCATTGTACCCTTGACGGAACTTAATCTGTAATCTGACTTAAAAGGATTCCTGTTTGGCACAAAAAGTTAACATCTCATTGTCAGCAATAATAGTATTAGTTAAATAAAGAAGTAATGACAGGGGTCCACCATCTGTATTATTTTGTCAGAGCTGCAGAGGATTCCCCAAGAAGTTTCCCAAAAACGTTATCAGCTTCACAAATCTGCTCTGTTGCTTATTATCCTCTATGCACAGTAATTGTCAAAGTCATCCTGTTGATGGTGTGGTTATGGTGATGGGTGGGAGATATACTGTATGACCTCTGTGTAATATCATTTGTTACCATTTATGCTTAATGCCTCTAATTATCTTATATACAAATCCTTGAGCAAGCTGCTCTTTGCTTACCATCCCTAGGTATGGTTGTTGATGCCGGACATGCTGGTCTGTGTTTTTATAGGTGGCAGAAAAACATAAGAAGAGGACAAGGGCATGTGTGTGTATATACAGTAGATTAATAGTCTTCAGTAGACCATCAAAAAGTCACTATGCTGAGGTGCATAGTGCGATGAGGTCCCCAACTTTCTGCAGCGTAAATCACTACAGACCTCCAAACTTCATGTGGCCTTCAGATTAGCTCAAGAGCAGTGCAGAGAGCTTCATGGATGGGTTTCCATGGCCTAGCAGCTGCATTCAAGCCATACATCACCAAGTGCAATGCAAAGCATCGGATGCAGTGGTGTAAAGCACGCCGCCACTGGACTCTGGAGCAGTGGAGACGCGTTCTCTGGAGCGACGAATCGTGCCTCCCATCTGACAATCTGATGGATGAGTCTGGGTTTGGCAGTTGCCAGGAGAACGATACTTGTGGGACTGCATTGTGCCAAGTGTAAAGTTTGGTGGAGGGGGGCTTATGGTGTGGGGGTGTTTTTCAGGAGGTGGGCTTGGCCCCTTAGTTCCAGTGAAAGGAACTCTGAATGCTTCAGCATACCTAGACATTTTGGACAATTCCATGCTCCCAACTTTATGGGAACAGTTTGGAGCTGGCCCCTTCCTCTTCCAACATGACTGTGCATCAGTGCACAAAGCAGGTCCATAAAGACATGGATGACAAAGTCTGGTGTGGATGAACTTGACTGTCTTGCCAAAGTCCTGACCTCGACCCTATAGAATACCTTTGGGATGAATTAGAGCGGAGACTGAGAGCCAGGCCTTCTCGTCCAACATCAGTGTGTGACCTCACAAATGTGCTTCTGGAAGAATGGTCAAAAATTCCCATTAACACTCCTAAACCTTGTGGACAGCCTTCCCAGAAGAGTTGAAGCTGTTATAGCTGCAAAGGGTGGACTGATGTCATATTGAACCCTATGGATTAGGAACTTAGTCAATTAAGTTCATATGAGAGTCAAGGCAGGTGAGCAAATACTTTTGGCAATATATTGTATTTTAGTTCAATAGTAATTCACGAAAATCACATTTTTCACCATGGCGGTTTATTGTGATCCAGATAACTCCCAAAATCGTATAATTTGTTGCTTGTTCTAATCTGGACATTTCCTGAAAATTCAATCAAAATCCGTCCAAAACTTTTTGAGTTATGTTGCTCACAGAGAAACAAACAACCAGAAACCACCAGAAATAACATAACCTCCTTGGTGGAGGTAATAAAAACAAGTATGGCAGACCTGAAACAAAGCTTGGTGGATCTCAGAAATGGAGGGCCAGCTAACATGTTCTCACTGTCTCCAGGATTTTTCCACAGTCTTTTCTTTTTTCCATCAAAATAGTCAGAAGATAACCATAATTCATTCCTCCTCCCATGTTGTGTGTTGTGTATTCAGGCTGCTGCCTTTATGGTTGCTGCTATGTTTCTTCTTCGTTTTTTGATCCCATTTGATCATAAGAGATTTCTATCTTGGAGGACTAGATTCAAGATCGCTGGTAGGAGAGAATGGTAATGTGTGTGGTGTGCTGTATGATTATTGGAGCACACCACATAATACTATCAAAACTATTCAAACCTGCTATTTTATCTCCATGTTTGGGTCTGTAACACATAAAAAAAATATCTTCAGATTTATACAATTCTTTTGCATGTATCTACTTTACTAATGTCAATGCCACAGCAAACAAGCATCCAGTTCGAGAGCAGAGAGGATGTCTGTCCTCTTTTTTCTGTTTTCCGAGTTAAAATGGAAACAAAACTTTCAAGTTTCCTTCTCAATCTTTCCCAGCACACGTATCCAAAAGTAAAAGTTCTGTTTAGACCTAATGGGTGTGAACTTTTGGTAAAAACATACAAAATAAATGTTTTTGCAGATGTTATTCACTGTCAGAGATGCAACATTTGTCACTGTGTCAGTGGGTTTATGTGCGAGTGTCTCTGAGTGAATTTATGTTGTGTTCATTTGTGCGCGGTGTAACATGACCTTTCCTCATCTTCTCCTGAGCGGTCTAAGAGCCACGTGGTTAATCCACCCATTGATCCCTACATCACTCAGGACAAACAGGACAAATTGCCCAGTTCAATTTAATCCTCAGAGCTAAACATTTTTATTAGCTGTGACATTCAATTACAGCCCAGCAGCTGAAAACATCGCCACAGGCCCTCCAGGCCAAAGTTAATGAATTCTTACTCTGCAGCCCGGCCAGCAGACTCTGAGGAGAGTTATGAATCAGACACACTAACTACCAAACTTCAGCCATTATTAATGTGCCCATGAGCAGGGCATTAACCTCTGCCTGCTCTCCTGCAGTCACTCCTTCAGCCAGAGGAGGCTGAGGTCATCAGCAGCACAGTCCTCTGAACTACAAAACAAACCAAAGGCTGTCAGCTTTCGGTAGTCAGATTGACCTTTGTATCTGTTTCTTTAGGTCACAAAAGTTGATGTCTTCTTAAAGACAGGTGCCACCAAACGTCATCACAAAGAAAAATGTTATGATGACGAGTGCAGCCGTAGAGATCATACTGCACCAAACCTGACGCTGTTTACGATGCCCCACAGTCATTGTCTTTATTAGTGATGAGCCATACCACTGATTTTCATTCTGATATGGTACCAAGTAATGTTTGAGTTGGTATCGCCGGTACCCATACCTTGTTAAATAATTAAACATGTTTGTAAAATTAGACTATGAAGGATCATATTTATAATTATAGCTTCATAATGAATGCAAGGCATTGGCCCACTTGTCACTTGCCACTTTAATGATGAAGAATTATTATACATGTTATTTGACAGCATCTGAACATAACATATTGCATATTTAATATACATATATTTATATATAATGTATATTATGAAATACAATATATTTCACAATATACATTTGAACATAATTTGATTCTGTAGTCTTTAGAATGCAGAAAATTCCAGTTGGTTGAACAATTAAAGACAAATATCATTTTCCAGAAATTCAGGGACATCACCAACAGCTCCTCATATTTTCTAACTTTTATTTATCCATCATTTTCTCTATCTGTAACTGAATAGTGTTGCCTCCAGTTCCTGCAGCAGTAAAGGACTCAGAGAGTGATGTCTGTCTCACCCTAGCAGCACCTGTCTCTCTCCTCTCCGTATGGCCTCATCATTGCCTCATCATATTCTGTTTTATGGTTAATTCTCAGATGTTTGAAAAAGATTGTAGTGTTTCCACAATATTTCACTGTCTTCCCACACACAACACATGCCGTGTTGTTGCTGTTTTTGGGGATAAACAAGCCCCACCCTTGAAATGTGCTGCGGAGCACTTTGCTCCCATTGTAGTCTATCAGGCAAATTCCGCTGTACGCAATGCGGCGCGCACCAAGGGGCGAGAGATACGCTTCAGGTCTATTTTCTGCGTGGCCGCTTCCAAACCTCGTAAATTCATTGTCGTTAAGAAAGCACTAGACAGGAAGTCACTGTGTGAAGTATCCAGAAAGTGGTTGGGACCGGCAAAGAGACCTTAGACAAGTGAAGTGAGGTGTTGCTTGTTTCTTCTCTCAGTCTATAACATGCTTTATGAGCGTGTGACATCTCTATACTCATGAGCCTGTGGCTCTCAGGGGATCAGCCCTCCCCCTCCGTGGCTGTGCGCCGCGGCTGTGCGCGCTGCTTTCAGTGGGTTTTTTTCCTGTCAGAGCAAGACCGCGGTGCTGCGCCTCGCTTCGCGGTGCTTTCGCATGCAGTGGAATTTGAGGGTTAGAGTTCACACTAGCACTGTTACTTTCCATTGTATTCCTATTTATGTTTAACTGCATATTTACCCCAAATTTTTAAAATATTGATATTTTTACATGAGAATCCTGAACATCCTGAGGTGGTTTTTCTTTGTCACACTCTTATTTCATCCAGTTTGAAGACATTAGCTCACGATTATCTTCACTTGACTCAACAGGTATCATGTGATTTTACAGTCTTCCAGTTCTCAGAACAGCCCGTTGACTATCTACAAAAGTTCATCCTGTGAACTCCTATTTACGGAAGCCCTAAAGGCCATGGTTTTTCCATGTTTTTTTAGCACCGTTTCTCGTGATAACGACTTAATTTCAGTCGTTTTCCCGAGATCTCAAGTTATTTATGTCGTTATCACGGGATAACGAAGCTTGTTTTCTCGAGATCTCGACTTATTTATGTCGTCATCCCGTGATAACGACTATTTTCTTAATAGTTAAAACATCTTTAAAGTATTCCAGGGATACACATGAGCAGATTTTCCATCATGTAGTCATGCTCATCATTCAGAGGAAGTCTTTGGTACAAACTTCAAACCCCGTTAGTATAAAGGCTCTGCTGCAGCTTACTGAGGTCCAGCTTGGACATGATGGTTTTACATTGCTCAAAGCTCTTCAGGGAAGAAAAAAGCTTGGGTAAAAGGGAAATATCCAATCACAACGGAAGGAAAAACTTGCCTTCTTCATTTTTTTATCTTACTTGTCTGAACAGGCCTGTATTTGGATTAATATCTTCCAGCTGGTGGGAATGATTTTAGTAGGCGGTGAATGTGTGCCATGGCAAGCGTCTATGATATTTGGAAGCTTTAAGAAGACATATGACGGCATCACTTAATCACGGTGTAGGGATAATGTATCTTGTCTGGGAGCAAGTTGCAGAATAACGAGGGGGGGGGGGGGTGGTGGTATAGGGTTTGTCACTAGCATAGGCTTGGTGCGGCTGTCGGGGTCGGGCTTCGCTGGCTATGACTTTGCGGGGGGAATGGGTGGTGCCGGCGGCTTTTGAGGTGCGGCTGGACTCCGGTGGCTGCGGATGGGGGCCTGGCGCGGGCCCTGGGGGGCGGGTGGGCCTCGCTGGGGCATGTGTCCCTTGGTGGGCTGTGGTGCGGGGTCCTTCGGCCTGTGCGGGGCCTCTTTCCGGCGCTTGGGCAGCGGTCTGTGGCGCTTCTCATGGCCTCGGCTTTTCTGGGGGGCAGGCGGCGACTTCGACCCCACCGCTACACACCCACATCTCGCCCCACCTGACCTGGCTGTGGTTCGTGGCCCCCCCTCTGGGGAGGGGTCTGGTCCCGGGGGGTCTGGCTCCTGGGTGGCTTGGGGCCTCCGGCCTGCTGCTGGGTGGGGGGGGTGCTGAGGGCACCGGCTGGGCGGGTGGTCGGGGAGGGCGGGTGCTGTCTGCGGAGGGGCTACCGCTCTCGGCCCTGGGTGCTGTCTTTGGTGTCGGCGGGGAGGGGCGGGTCTGTGCCCCCTTGGGTCCTGGGGCTGTCCCTGGGCCTGGTAGTTTGGGGACTGTGTGGGGGTCTCGGTTGCCCTGGTGGCCTGGGGGGGCGCCCACGGCCGTGTTTTCCCTGGGTTTGGGCAACTACTTGGGTATTCGGTGACCACCTCACATGCATGCATATACAGATACTCAAGCTCCTGTCGAGACTAACTAAGAGACATGATAGATCCCGTCAGAATATGCTGAGTCGGGTACTCTTACACATCTTCTCACATCCTGTGATGCATGCCTCTCCATCTCTTATCCATGTAGGCTCACACCCCCCCTACTATCAAGACCCCACATTTCTGGTGTCCCTGGTTTCTTACAGCCTCTACTTTCTGTATGGACTTAGATCAGCACAGCACTTGAACTGCTATCTCAAATCAATAACAGTAGACTCTCCATAGGACCCACCCCCCTTCCCTCATCCACTACCCGAACCAGGGTCTTCATCCCTTTCCTACCCCCCCTCCCAAACCCACTACCCGAACCAGGGTCTTCATCCCCTTCCCACTCCCACCCCGCCTCCCCACATACACACACATACACACACTCTACACATGAGCCACCCTCTTCATACACACCACATACTTCCAGTATGGACTTGCATCAGCACAGAACTTGAACTACTGTCTTAAACTAGCTACAATACCTGTTTGTTCCTCTCCCAGTTGTCTTGTCTTGTCTTGTCTCGTCCTGTCTTGTCTGTCACTATTTCCCCTTCTTTCACACTGTGGTGTGGCACGGCCCTCCCCTTCAGCTCCCATCAGGGGTTAAATAAAGTTTTATATGATGGAGTAGCCTACAGGGAGGGCTGGTGATGGTCACTATAGCAGTGAATCATATTCACATATCTCTCACTGCTAGAAAAAAATGCATTAGTCTTTCCAACGCTGCCACCAGACACAGTGCTCAGCTGTAAAGATAATGCAGACAAGGGGGAAGAAAAAAAAAAAAAAAAAAAAAAAAAGAAGACATATGACGGCATAAAAACATACTTCCAGTCAGCTGCGCAGAGATATGACAGCATCAGAACATACATCCAGTTAGCTACAGGCCCTGTTAACTTAAGAGTGTTTTTGACCAGAAACTGAAGTGTCACTTTGGCTGCATGTTGACACAGCAACAATTTGGGTGCCTGAAACAGACAGTTTTGGGTGCCAATATTAGGGTGCAAACCTCTGATCACAGCTCTGTCTGCCAAGTTATCTGGTTGGCCCACAATGATTGTTACAAGGAGAGCGACCTTGTAGCAATAACTTTCTGGATATTACTAGGTATCAATTAAAGAAATAAATAATAATTTAATATCTCATTTGGCCAAGTTAATTAAAGGGGCACCATCATTTTTATATAAAAAAGCTAAATTTTATATATATATGTATATCTATATATATCTATATCTATATCTATATATATATCTATATATATATCTATATCTCTCTCTATATATATTTATTTATATATATAGATATAGATATATATAAAAAGTTATGGACATGGTCTAGTAAGCCAAACTAAATGCTGTAGGCAACCAAAAATGTTTGAGAATATGTTAATTGGGTTAAGTTTATTTTTCATCATCTCAAAAAACATTTGTACATGTTCCTTTACATTTTTTTAATAAAAATTATTTTTTTTCTTGCAATTATACACTCTTTAGGTACGTTTCTGTTTCTCATGACAAAAGACCAGGCCACATGTTCTAATTATAGTATTAAAGGGTTCACTGGGACCACCCAATAAGTAACTGTTTTCTTGCGAAACAACAATTATTGTATTTGTTATAGCTACAAAAATACTGTAAGATATACATGATATGTCTGGTGTTGCCATCTTGTGGTTGAACAGGAAACACTGTAAAGTTAGCTATCTCACTTTTTAATTATTAAATTACCCATTGAACAGGTCATCTAAGCTATCACCACAACTGTTGCACCCCTGCCCCCCTTTCAGGAGCCACCACATCTTGGAAGTTGTTTTGGTATCTGGGGAGATGCAAACTGATCAGTTACTGCAGTTTGTAACACAGCTGTAGAGGGTTCCCTTGACTCCAAAGCCTCAGGGCGTAGCGTTTGCACAGGCGTAGGCTAAAGAAGTCCACATGTGTTCTTATGAGGGAAGCACTCTCTTATGGGGGCATCTAGCAGTTGCATGAATGCATGTGGTTACGGTGGCTGGTATTTGGCTGGCAAACGGCTTAGAGGTGAATATTAAGCAGCTGCACCTGTAACTGATCCTGTTAATTTAAGTCACAAAAGCATGGCTGTTCTTTCACTCCCCTGTTTAACTTACTCGCCGATTGTTGATTCTGTTCTTAAAAAAAGGACTAAATCCGCATCTTTTTATGGACTAGAAAACTCTTGAGCATGATCTACTCAGATTTCAATGTTTATCACAGCTAAACATCAACACCACATGGAAAATGTGAATTTATCAAACTATGATTCACTTAACCATTCTATAAATCTAACAGAATTTGTGCTAATGCAAGTCTGTTACCATGGAGACACACTATCTGCCATTTTGACCCCTGGCCAGCTGGCGTTTGGCAGTGAGGGAAACATTATGTGAGGCAGACTGGTCGGATTCATAAGGCTACTTTTTCATGAGGGTGTTTCACATCTGGGGGTTTTCGACTACTGCAGATTACAGAAATGTTTGCATACTACATTTTGGTGAAATTAGTACGTACTGGGACTTACGTATGCAGTTTTGATTACAGCTTTGATTACCTTCAGTAGAAGGAAGAGTGTTTGAGTGTGAATCGGTTGGCTTTGGAAAAAATAACAAGGCCAACTGCTGGTCTTGCATGTCTAAAACATCATTTTTAGTCATTTAAATGAAAATTTGTTCTCTGTGGTTGTTACCAAAACACTGCTGCCTGAAAGCAAAAAACAGAAATGTATTTTTGCATCGCTGCTATATATATATAGTTTTCCTGAATACCAGATATAAGACCTTGGTCTCTCCAACACCAGCACTGCCTCGAGGGTCTGTGTGCAGGTATTCAGAACAGAACAACCTGAGCAATATCTGATTTAAAAGCCTTTAAAATGATTAGAGTATAATTGGATAAATTTGCATGTTTTGATATTGTATTGGAGTCATTGTGTCTGTGAGTTTCTAAAGACTGTGATGGTCGTCAGTGCGGAGCCTGACTTTGCCCTGTCAACCTCCGTCCTGAGACTCTCAGCGAGCAGAGACACGAGTCATTGTAATGGAAATCACTGCACAGTCACAGAAAGCCTTCAAGGATGCCCTGAGCATAAAACCAAATTTTGTGTGTGTTAGTTTGTGTGTTCATGTCTGTGTGTGTTGTTCTGCTGAGGTGAGCGAGGCTGTAGCTCGTTCGGTGATTAGCTGATGTCATTGCCTGCAGCCCTCAGCGTGTATGAAACTCTTATGGAAACACAGTGCTCTGCTCTCGCCCGTCTTTGTTGGACCTCACAGATTGTGAGAGATGTTGGAGTGAAATATCAACAACAGAAAGTGTGTTTGTCTGACTGATTGCTTCAGAGAGCTGTCAGTGCAGAACAATGCAGTTTCTGCTAAAAGATGCTGGAGAAAAAGGCTTGTTCATAAATTAACCTAAAGCAAAGCTGCTGCTGTCTGAGCCTGCACACACATAAAGATTTTCAAGATCTTTAGTGTAGAAGGGGTCGATATCGGCAGATGTCAGATCACAGCTCTTTATGCTTATTGCAGAGACAGTTTAATGCTGTTATTAATTACAGTGAATCATGCACATTAATGCATATTCAAGCACTTTTATCCCTATAAAACAAAAATATTATTTTATAAAAAGTTTGTTTTATTTGTTCATTTTAGAGATTCTTCATTTGTTTGTTTTGTAGCTGTGAAGACAGCATGAAATTTCCTTGTTTACCTTTTCAGATCTTGAAATTCAGAACTTTAAAGATCTTTATACATAGGTAGCACTGCACATAAACTGAATTGACATTAGGAGCAACACGTTTTAACACACACATATATGCATATATATATATATATATATATATATATATATATATATATATATATATATATATGTGTGTGTGTGTGTGTGTATATATATATATGTGTGTGTGTACATATATATATATATATATATATATATATATACACATATGTATATATATATATATATATATATATATATATATATATATATATATATATATATATATATATATATAAATATATATATATATACATATGTATATATATATATATAGACATAATTAAAAAATACACCAAGTTAAAACAGACTGTCCAGTAAGAGTCAATAAGCAGGGTTGTCAACTGTAAAACTATTAGTCCATACTAAAAGTGCACGTGCACTATGGGCCTGATATTGGAGTGCAACCAAAATAATTAAGATTTGTACAGCAAACCCTAATGCAGTGTCCTCTTGATAGATTATGATCCACCTGGAAAGGTGGGGACAGGGAACAGCCTCCAGAACCTCCCTCTATATGCCCACCATTAACCATAAGAGTAAATGAAAACACCAGATGAGTTTAACTGTAGAATAACCAGCCCTAAACGCAAAACACGCGCTATGCATAGGGCCCCACAATTCATGGGGGGCTCCATTTTGCGCAAGGGGATGCATTCTCAAAAACTGAAGTTCTGCTTTGCCCCCCAACTTGGCCAGGGGTGGCCCTGAGAATAATGATCTTGCTGTCTATGGAGTTGATGTAACTCTCTCATTCCACAGTGGTGGAGTTGACTGACACAGATGTGATCTGGTGGTTGATAAGTTGCATTCCTTTTACTGTGTCTTTGGTAGCATGCCGGTTCTGGAGAAAGACACACACCCTGAAGAGAGCTCTTGGCAGGAGGAGGTTGAGGTTTTTTGCCGCAATAGTGAATGTAAGTTTGTCCTGTGAGTGTTTGAAAGTGTTTATGTTCTGTAGGGGTGTGTGTATAAGGGTCTCCAGTGCTCTCTTCTGGGTGTGAGTCTTCCTCCTGTCTTCTAAAGAGACAACAAAGGTGAAATATCAACCACCAGATCACATCAGTGTCCATCAACTCCATCACTGTTCCCAGTAACCACATCTGCAGCTGAGCTGAACCACACCCCACTACCACATTGACCTTGGTACCACCGAAATAGAATCATTTCTAATTTGGGCCATTACAAACATCTCCTGAAAATTTCAGCAAGTTCATCCTGTAGTTTTTGCGTAATCTTGCTAACAAACATACAGATTAACTAACAAACATACGCCAACAAAAACACATCCACCTTGGTGAAGATACTGACATTTTGTCAGGACATCTTGATCTGCTTTGACTTCACTCTAAACCAGACCAAGTCCACTGAACTCTATATGTGAAAGCAAGATTAGAATGTGTTTGCAGCTTTACCTGAATGGTGACGATGCGTGGGAGAGGCTGTCGAGTGTTGGCTCCTCCCTCGATGGCAATGCCAAGTGTGCTGGCATTTTTCATCACTCGCACCAGGGTTGTTGTGGTGGCAGAAACCGGTGAGGCTGTCTGCTGGACACAAGCAATCAGAATTAGTATTTTTTGTCAAGATCATTTCCACTTTGGTAATTGTAAAAACAATCAACATGGGAATAAAAATAAGGAAGGAATCAAATAAAGTATAAAGATAGGTAGAAAATAGTGTAAAATTGACTTCTGTATAAATCAGACATAAACAAAATACAGAATAAAAAATAAAATTAATAAGGGAAGAATTAAATAAAGTATAAAAATAGGTAGACAAAAGTGTAAAATTGATTTCTGTATAAATCAAATATGAATAAAATACAGAAACGGAAAGAACAAAAACACAACCCAATAGCATATACAAAGATGCAGTAAAGCTTTATAGTTGGGGACTGAACCTTTAAACAGTATAAACATGACACAAGTATAGATACAGTGTGCATCTGCTTAAAAAAATGACTGGGTTACAGTCTGTTTTTTGGGGTGGATGGGAGTAGGATCCTGTTCCTGATTTGACTACTCTTAACCAACAGCCCTCATCAGTGACCCTTTAAACTGTTGGCGATGAGTGCACTCCAAGATACAAACACACACTGGGCTCTAATTTCGAAGACCTGGCGCAAGCGCAGGCGCACCTGCCCTGCGCCGGCCTTCGCCGTGTGACCTGCGCACTTTGCAAGTTTCCTGCAGTGCCAAGAGAGACGCACTCAAGGTGCAGACCAGCGCATCCACGCCTCTGTGCCAGCCCTTCAGCGCATATCGAGAGAGGAGGAGACGGAGGCTTGAGTGGGTTTAACACTACCGATCGCTGTCTTCACCAATCAAATAACCGCCTCTCCTCGCCTTTAAATGCGCTGCGGCCGAGGAGCAGCGTCTGATTGGTCTGAATGATCCCCGCCACAGCAGGCACAGTGTGCTGGAAAGACCCACCAGCGGAGACGGTCAGAGCCGCTGTCACTTCAGCAGGAGAATGGACAGCGGGGCACGCCAGGAAGTGCGTCACCATGTGGGCCAGCTCCCAGGACGGATGTAATCTGTTCCTTTGTCATTAATAGGAGTACAAAAAATAAGAGACAGTTTCACACCCGCTGGCTTATCCATTCATAATGCTTGTGATCCACCTGCATTCCTGGTTTGTCATCACCAAATAGCAGAGCCTTTAGTGATAAACTGTATACTCTCCCGGTGTCTCCTCCTCATCCTCCTTGCAATAATGTTCTCCATCTTTTTAGATCACGTTAAAAATAAAGACTAAAATAGACAAATATGGGAAATAACAGTTAAAATCGTTAGTGACATACATTTATTTCCTCTCTTTTTTCTCCCTCTTTTCTTTGAATTTAATGAAATGAGAGAAGCCAGATATATACTCAGTATCAGATGGTAAGGCTGTTTATTGTTGACTTGTAAGATGTGCATCAAACTTCCAGCTGCCGTCAGGTTAAGTTTCTATTATGACAAACGGCTTTAATCCGACATCAGATGTGACGGGACAGTTAATATAGATACAGATGTATATGCTGGTTCAGACTGTTACATTAAATAGTGATTGCTGTGATTGTTTATTGCATTAAAATGTGCCTGACACTTTGGAAACCTGCCTCTGAGGCGTGCGCACATGTGCGCTTGTCACCAAATTACAGCTGCGCAGGGTGCGCTTCGCCCTGCGCCGAGGTTAGACCAGGTTGGAGCTGGCGAGCTTTCAGCGCACTTTCTGCACTGTTTTTGGCACGAAATTGTCACTGCGCCAACATGAATCTGCCGACACCTCCCCCTGGTGCGCCATCACCTCCCCTTGGTGCGCCGTCACACCCACCTCTGCACGGACAGTCTTCCAAATTGTCAAATTGGCAGCGCATGGCAGTGCGTCAGACGAAATTAACACTGCGCGGGGTGCGCCAGGCTTGCGCCCCCTGTGCTGCGCCACAAAATTAGAGCCCACTATGTGTCGATCGGTGGAGATTCTGTGTGAAGATTAGGTCACTTTAACTTCATCAATACACACACACACAGGACCCAGGACCCGCTTCCTGTGAAAAAGATGTTCATGTTCCAAGTATCGTTTTGGCGCTATCATGGTTTGTTCAGAAATTTTTGGGGTCAGGTAATAAGGTCTGTCACACGCTGACGTTTGAATGATGTTGGAATTATTACACTCTAGACCCAGATTTTCTGGAGATTTTGGCCAACGCAGGGGAGATTTGAAGACTTGCTGACCATAATCCGTGAACCCTATCATCATACTGAACACATTCCTGAAGAGAGGGGAAGAATGATCCCTCTAGATGAAAGCATGGTGAAGCAGTAGTGGTTCGAAAAAATTGATTTTTTTGGTGTGTTCGAGGAGTCTCCCATTCATTTTCAATAGGACTTTTTTTTCGCAGTTTTCAAGAATAACAATTAAAGTCATAGCACACCGATCGAGACCGTGTTGCACGTATTGATATATAATTTGTGGTTTTTTTCTCAAAGCCCTTGGACTAGTAACGAATCGAAAAACTGGACGGAAGCTGAAGAAAAAGGAAGAAACTAACGGGCGAACGAGCCACTCTCTCTCATAGCTTTGCTATGGGAGAGAGTGGCTCGTTGCAAAGTCCAAGCCGCAAGTAAGCCAGAAGAGCTCGAAGAGCGCAAACCTCCCTCAAGACATTTCTAACAACTTGAGTTATTATAAAAATTCTGGAAAACCACCCTGTCTTTAACCTGACATGCCAGATGGACAGTTCCATATTGGAAATTTTATTTCACAAATCCATCTGGGAAGGAGCCACTCGAAGATGTTTCAGAAGCAGATCCTTCAAAAACAACAGCAGCTTGTAATTGGACAATCATTTTTTTTGGCCTATCACACTCATCACAGACCAAACCATATCAAGCTGCCCCGTATGCAGACTCATCCCCCCCAGAATCGAGTTCCACTACTGAGGGAGAGGAGAGAACTTTCTACTGCATCTAATGTACTTTGTGGCCATATGGAGCTCATACAACCCCACTTCAAAAATACTGAACTATCCCTTTAATCAAAGAAACAGAAAACAGGAAGCACTGATTTTAATCACTGATTCTCAGGATTATTTGGTTTGCTGTGATGAAACCGGAACTAAACTATTCTTGTTTGGTTAATAACTCAGTAATTCAAAAGACATTAAAAAAGGAGTCAACCATGATTTTTTTAAACTCAAAAGCAGTTTTAAATCATCATTTGCTGAAATAACCTGGATTTAAAATAAAAACTGTAATTTTTCTTTTTGGGCCAGCACAGTAGCGCAGTAGGTAGTTCTCGTGCCCCACAGCAAAAAGCCTCTGGTTTGATTCCCTGGTCGGTCAGGGATTCTGTGGTTCTTCCCCTGCTTGCGTGGGTTCTCTCTGGGCACTCCAGCTTCCTTCCACAGATCAAAAACATGCTCAGCAGGTCAGATTGGTGACTCCAAACTGCCCTGAGGTATGAGTGTGAGTGTATATGTTGTCGGTCTCTTGCCCTGTGATTGGCTTTCATACAACATTTCATGCAGCATTCAAACAACATCAGAAAGTTTAACAAAGATGCACTGGATACGTGTTCATGACACAGATCAACCCTTTCCTAATAATTCATAATCTCTGGTTTATATTTAGGAATGTCCCATGTATTATGATTATTGAATTAAAAAAAGCAGGCTGGAGATGAACTGAAAAAAGGCTTTTCCTCTTTTATAAGCCTGTTGCCAGGAGGGGAATATAAGGAGAGAGTTTTTTGAATAATGACTCTACCAGATACTGAAGACTGATCTGAGGTAAGAGCAGGATCACTGCTCATACCGGGCATCTTCAAAGTCCTCACCTGTCTGCTGGCCCCTGCAGGAGGTGCAAGGGCCCCTGGCTGCTCCTGGTGGCCCTGCTGGTTCTTGTTGGGTCGGGGGCTGCCGTCCTTACTGAGGGCCCCCGCCTCCGCTATATCCACCCCGCTGTCCTCGCTCAGCGTCTGCCCACTGTCAGACAGCTGGGACAGGGTGGCTCCTGGATGAACAGACATCAGGTTAGTGTGCAGGGACAGAGAGTAACATGAGCATGTCAGGACATTTTGATTTTTTATCCTGGTCTTGGCTTTGAAAGCTGGCCTTTTAAAAAATACTCATACCCTTCCTCTTCTCTTTTCTTCCACAAATGTCATAGTAGTTTTAATCACTTTCATTTCTTATTACTACTCGTTTATGTACAGATCATCTCACTGCCCGGTGATTCTCTTAGGATTAAAAGAAAACTTGACTATAAACAAATACTGTTGAGGCCAGAGGAAGGAGCACATCCCTCTAGTAACTGTGTAAAGAATAAGGATAATGATGTTAACATTTTCTTACTCCGAAACGCATTAGAAAGGTAAATTAAATCAGTTTTGAACACTGCATAACACGATGTGTAGATTTTCTTCTCCTTTAATTAACATACTTTGTTTTAAGATGATCTATTTGATGTTTCTCCTATGTTCAACTATCGCTGCATTGCTGCAAGTGTGATAGTGATTACGTCCGCCAAGGAGGTTATATAGGTACCGGCGTTTGTTTGTTTGTTTGTTAGTTTATTTGTTTCTTACTCTCTCTCTGTTAGCAACAGAACTCAAAAAGTTATGAATGGATTTCAATTAAAAGAAATACGAAACCAAACCACAGGACACAAGCATTGCAGTAAACAGTTAAGGAAGAAAGCAGGAGAGGACACATAAAGTGCAAACCTTAGTCTTAAAATAGATAACGTTACATACCTGTAACACCATTAAAAAACAAGTTAAAAAAGCACACAGGACCATACAGAGTTGCTAAAGAGTTTGTCTGATCACAGTAGGAAGAGGCAGGCTAACACTACCTTCTGACTCCAAGCAATTGAGCAAAGCTAGCTAGCTGTGGATGAACCTTGGCCATCTCTCTCTAGTTACTCCACGCATATTCGAAAGAAAGATGTGTCTATCTGCTTGCCATGGACTCAGGAGTGAGGTGAGACAGAAAAGAAACAAAATATCCCTTTGACTGATCCACAAACTACTGCAAGTCTGCAAAAGAAATGATCAACCACTTCCTGCGTTGGTACTTTTCTGATGAATCTGATGAAAACAGACATTGCATCATGTAGCGCTGCAGAGGCAAAGATGCTCATGTCTTTTCTTTTGACTCCAGTCTTCAGCCCTCTGAAGTGATTCCTGCATCTCTTCCATGAGTCTCTGGTGAACTGGATACCAGACCGCCCCTCTGACGGCACGCCAATTTTTTCCAGTGGCCACTCATGTTATTGTAACAAAAAATCCAATTGGGCCCAAAAAGCATTTTTCCATTAGGCGGCAATAGTGAAAGGGACAGTTGTAAAACTGTTGACAGGACATCTCCAGCCGTAAACATGGCCAATTACTGATATTTGCATTTTATATTTTTAATTCTTGGACTTTGAATAGGTCAAAAAGTGTTCAAAAGACCAGAAAAGCCAGAGGAAAGTCGCTATCTCTCTGGTGACGTCACAGCTGTAAACACGCACTCTCAAAGTGCAGTCATACTATGTCTTGGGAGCAAGGACGCCCGTTAAATAGCTATATGGTTCTATATTGTGCAAAATTGTTCTGAAAATTGAGAAAACAAAACAACTAAACGGTGAGTTTCTTTTTTGACAAAGAGTGACTTAACATGTGTTTTCTCAGTGTTAGCTATCACTCGCTTGATAGTTCTCGTTTTTAAATGTATTTAGACGTTATATCCCAATTAAATCCACGTTTCTTCCTATTGACTGTATTTACATTATATTGCTGTGTATTGGACAATATACAATGAAATAATGAATTAAGTAAGATACATTTTACTAGCACGATGGTCCAAACCTAAAATATGTAATTTAAAAAAAAAAAAGTTTCAAAGTGGAGTATTTGGGGTGAGGTTATTACAGCCTTAACGAGGTCAATAATTTCTAACTAAATTGATTTTGAAGCATTATTTGTTTTAGGAACAATTAGAGTTTATTCAAGCATTTAACATTAAAGTCCCTTGCGTGCCAAAATGGCTCCTCTCATAATAGTGTAACAGAAAATTTAAATGTTATCTTTTTCTACTTTCACTGCTTTAAATGTTTTCAACAACTCATGACCTAATCAGAAATATATAATCTTTTAATTAATTTTTTATGTAATATATGATTTTATGAACTTTTTGTTTAAAAAAACTCGAGTTTTTCACTAAGCAAAAAACCTAAAATATGAATATATAATATAAAACAAGACACAAAGTGGAGTATTTGAGGAAATGGTTATTACAGCCTTGACTTTGTTAATGATTACTGACAAAATTGATTTTAATGAATTATTTGTTTTTGAAGCAATTACAGTTTATTCAAGAAATTTACAGTAAAACCTCATGTGTACCAATTTGATTCTTCTCATAAAAGTTTAATAAAAATAATACATCTTTTTTTTTTTTTTTTTTACTTTTACTGCTTAAAATCAAAAAATCAACAACTTCCTACCTCAAGGGTAAACAAAGTAATTTCCGACAAAACCAAAAGGAACAAAACATTTTGAGAGAAGCCAGTCTTAATTTCGATCTCATCCCTGGGTTCCATCCATGGTTCATCTAAAGACTATCAGATTGCCTATCCAAAAAATAAAAATAAAATAAATGGGTAGCACAAGGAATTTAAGCATGCCTAATTAATATGTCCATGAAAAAAAGGAAACACCTTTGAATCATCCTAAAACTTGATCTGATAAGCAGACATCTCTCGGCCAGATTTTTGTTGTGGCCGCGCGTCACTTCATCAAGACATATGCTCTCTCTATGGGCCCAATAACACAGAAGTAACGCGGAAGTAACCCGGAAGCCAGAAACTTTTTTGGCGGATGCGCTAGGTGAGCAACTCCAATAGAAATGAACGGACGCCATTTTCGGTCCGGTATCTAGTTCAAATAATACATCCATGGTAAGACCCAGGAAAAGACTCATGTCCAAGACCCACACCTCAAAAAAACATGACAGGCAAAAAGTAACACTAGACTCCGTACAAGAGTACTAGGACTACACAAAAAACAGAAACAAGAAAACATAATTATCGGGGAGAGAAATCACATGTATGTCTACCATACCCAAACCTTAAACACAAATTCTAAAGAAGATAGGCAGCAGCAAAACCATTTGTTTTCCATATTCCTGACTTTGATCTAATAACTCTTAGATTGACTTTAATCTCAGACTGACTTCTAAGTTGTTTTCTTAAGTTTTGTACTATCGTGAAAAGTGTTTTTTTTTTTTTCATTTTATTTTTTTTATGGGCCTGTAATCTCTTTTTCTTATCATGGATTTGTGCAAACAATAACAATTCTCTCCACAGCTGCGGTAAATCTCATGCAGTTTAACTACATTTCAAGGACAAGTAAAGATGTATGGGCAGCGAAAACAGACTAAACTTCTTCACAAGCTTAAAAAAATTAACCTCTAATTTATTTTTTCAGTGGCCCTTATCATTATTTGGAGTATTTTTCTTTTAATTTTATTGATTAACAGGAAAGTGGAGGCGGCACAACAGGTAGTGCTTGTGCCTCACAGCAAGAAGGTTGCTGGTTCAGTCAAGGGGTTGGTCAGGGCCTTTTTCTTTGGAGGTTGCATGTTCTCCCTGTGCATGTGTGGGTCCTCCCACTGACCAAAAACATGCACATTAGGTTGATTGGTAACTCCAAATTGCCTTTAGGTATGAGAGTGAGTGTGAATGGTTGTCTGTCTCCCTGCCCCCCATCCTAATAGTTATAAAACAGGGTAGATAATTGATGGATGGATCAGGATGTATGGTGATCCGCTTGATTTTTTGTAAGCTTTAGAAATAAAACTGCCAACTGTTAGAATTATATACAAGCTAATACTAACATTTGTCCAAAGATGTCATTTCATGCTAACAGTTATTCAAACATATTATGTTAGGGCAGATCAGTTCAAACATGTTTGTTCAACAGGTCAAATGTGTCATAAATCATAATGATAAAGTCTCTGTTAGACAGGACTGTGGTTTCAGTTCAGGTCTGGGGGGCCAGTTTCCCCATTTTGCATCCTGTAGTTGGTCCTGTGGTTTTGTGAAACTGCGAGAACTTTTGTTGAACTCTTGGTTGAACTTCTGCCTTAAGTCGACCTTTATCCAGACATTATGTTTATCTTCTTGACAGACATACGTAGCTTATAAAACCAGACATGATCTTACCACGTGATAAGTTGGTACTTCCCAAATCCTGATGTGTATAAGATCTTGTGTATGATTGTGTTCAGTGCTCTTTTCCTGTACATCCCTGGTGAGGTGCAGCACTGAGCCCTCAGCAGCTGAGTATTTTAATTATTTTATGTTTGGTCTCACATATTGTCAATAAATGGTTGGCTAACCGGTCTAATCTGGACTTGTGCCTTCTTCCAAACTGAACATGAACTTTCAACACAACATTGCATTTGTTAATGTGTTTCAATAAAAATCAATTTTTATACTAATCTGTTTTGAAGCTGCTTCTTCAAATCAACTAATTACAGAACAAACACAGAAAGAAAACTTTTACTATCAAAAAGGAAAAGGATGGAAATGTTACTATGTGTTTTCAGAGTCTGAAACCCAAACTGATGAAGCTGAACTGATGAGTACTTTATCAAAGTTTACAATTCTGCTATTGTGACAACCCCCCAAAAACAACATGCAAACAAAAAGTGAGTTTGCTGCACAGTGAGCATGATAAAGGTGATTTTTCCTCGGGTGTGGCTGGTGATTTTTATTCATCATGACACTGATGCTGCGTGAGCACAGTGCTCTGACCTTTTACACACGCTCTGTACAAAGGTCAAGACCACGGTGCTGACTGCACGACCAATTCATCGCCGGGAGGGTCCAAGCTTTGTGTCTGACCTTTACATCAAGTCTCTGCTGGAAATCACACTTTCTGCAGTGCATCATGACCTAAAGTGGGATCTGTGTGTCTAATAATAACCAAACGTTTGTTAGGTTTATAATTTTATTGCTGTTACGGTTTATTCCGTCTCCCTCGTGCTCTTTTAAATGGTCTGATTTCATGTAGGAAGTTTTGAGAAACAATTTAGGGATATAGTCACCATATCCCTTTAATTTCTTTATTATATCAAGTTACTCACAGATAAAAATTCAAAAATCAAACATCTCTTCTTTACTTCTCTTCTTATTTTCAGTTTAGGTTCTTAAAGGGACTGTGAGGAGTTTCTAAGTAATTACAAAAAAGTCTCACTTTTAGATATATGCCTGATCGAAAAACACACTTTAAGATGAGTTTTATAGCATCAAAATAGGTTGTCTATAAATGCTATTCCTTAGCTTCGCAGTCGGGTTGGGCAAGGCTGGACTGGCCTGGATACTCAACAAGAGATACATTACCTCGTCGCTTTGCATCCTGTAAGTTGTTGAAAAAAGAAGCTGTGAAGCCATTCAGAGTTCTGAGGAAGGTCTGAGCTGCATTCATTAGCAACAAAACAACAAGCTTTGGCTTGGGTCACGTCTTTTGGTGCGTTCCAGTTGTAGTCAGAAGTAGGAATTTCTGAGTTCCGAGTCACCACTAGCGGGGCTAGTGGTGACCATGAATATCAGGTTTTACAGTTCAAACCTGCAGTTAATCCAGCATATATTTATCAAAATAGAAGAAATGCACTCTGAGAGCACAGACCTCCGCCAAGCTGCTCACTTCCACTCATAAATTGTGAATATTATAGTCCTATATTTATTTTGTACGCACATTGTGGACTGAAAAATATCAATCTGCAAGAAGTGTGATTATTGTTAATATAAATATCATCCTCTTGAGTAACCTAGTTAGTAGTGGGTCTTGTAACTTGTTGACCGAACCAATTTGCTGCTGCTTAAACAGATGTTGGTGTTGTGTGGCCATGGTACTTCCAGTGGGCAATGTTGCCAGCCTGTCGGTCGGTGCAAAGCCACGGCACTGTGGTGCACGGCATGTTTGCTCTATGTGGACTTTTAGGGTGGATTTCTATACTAACACACACAGACTTCTGCTAGGATGGACTATTTCTGTTTTGATATTATCAGCAAACTTTTTTCTTGAGTACATGGCACATTTGTCGGGACTGCAAGCGAGGAGAGCTGTGTGCTATGTTTCTAAAGTCAATGGGCTCACAGCTATGTCGCTAGTGGTTGTGAGTTGTGGAGGACTGGGATGTTTATTGCAATTTCAGGAGAGTCTGCTTCGAAACCAAGGCTCCAGTAACAGCGCCAGGCTGCAAAACGTTTCCTCCTCTCCTCTGTGTCTGTGAGCAGAGCTCTGCATGCACAGCTTGAATGCTGATTGGCTGATCACTGCTGACTCTGTGTGTAACCAGAGCGTGTAACCAATCAGATGGCCCAGTGTTAAGTAATGGGACTTCACAATAAACTTGAATGTTTTCAGTGATGTCTTTCCAAACCACACTTTTGGTAACATTTTCGCATAAATTCTTCCAGTAGTTTTTTGTGTTATCTTACTAACAGACAATCAAACCCCCCCAAAAAAGACAGCCAGATTCCAGCAAAAACAACCTCCTCGGAGGAGAAAAAAGTGGTGTGCAAAACATCACAACAGTTAAGGGCAATGAATAAAAAAACTAAAATCATAAAGAAATAATAAAAGGCATTAACAATATACAAAACACAGCAAATCAACAAGGAAAAGAATACAGCTGATAAAGGGAAAAAAGGTAATGACAGACACATTAAAACTGAAAGGAAATAGACAGCAATTATACGATAAGGAAGGACTAAGACCAATAAAACAGCATAACAAGAAAACCAAAAACATGCACAAAAATAATATAATGAGGCATAAGAAAACATATCAATAAGGGAAGGAAAAACAAAATAAATCAGAAAAAGATGAACAGAGGAAAAAAGATGATGAAGATGAGACATGAGTGAGAATAGATAAAATATTATCTATTGAATAAGTCAAAAAGTAATCATTACCTTATATTCTCTGACTTTTTATCTGAGGGTGTAAACTGTTAATACGCAGCCAAACATGATCATGTCTCAATATCATCACGGGCAGAGATCGAGGGTGGCACCTAGTGTGGTCCTCTGCTGCTGCCAGTCTGCTTCAGGATTTGACATGTGTGTTCAGAGATGGTCTCCAGCAGATCCTCACTGTAGCCACTGGTTATTCAAGATGCTGTCGGTTTTTTAGTTCAATCACTCTTCTCTGACTATATCAGCAAAGAATTTTCCCCCAGAGAACTGCTGCTCACTGGATTATTTCTGTTTCGGACCATTTTCTGTCACCTGTCCAGATACTGTAGGTGTGGGTGAGGATAGCAGTACATCAGTACTTCCTGACATACTGTTTGTCTGACACCTAAAAGATCTGTCTTCTTCAATCTGATGCTGGGATTTCATTCCAGCATGCCTACATATCTTCATGCATTGAGTTTATTCAGTGTAATTGGCTGATTAGCTATTTGAATCATGGAGTATAAAATGCAATGCAGTAAATGCAATAAATAATAATATTATAATAATACAATGAAATAAAATAGATGGACCGGATACAAACTGCAAAGGGAGCTGAGAGGAAAAAAGAATGTTTACTACTGATCCCACAGGAAAGCAAAAAGTGTTACTAGTTATTAATATACAAAAGAATGATCACTAGTACCACTAGTAAAGCAATTTTGCTTCACTAGTTAGGTCTATTTGCACACTAATGCACCAAAAAATGTTACTAGTAAAACAGAACTTTTGTTTAGTAGTAGCACCAGAAAACTCAAACTATCTTAATAGAAGTACTAGTATACCGCTTTAAGTCTACTAGTAGTTTAGTAAAGCCAAAAGATTTACAAGTGGTACTAGTAGACTGAATGCAAATTAAGAAGGAGGATTATAACCAAATCCAGCACCCTGATTGGTTGTAATATTTTCAAAGCCAATAGAAGCCTGAAATTGCTTTTCCGCAACCTTTTATGACTATAAAAGGCTTACTACCACTGAGCAGAAAAGCATTGGTACGTACCTCTCTGCTGCGGTCTGGAGTCTGCAGACAGCCTGTTCATGTCTGTCACAAAAGTTTTCTGGGTCAGGGCAGGAGAGCAGGGCCGGTCTGGACTACAGGGCGGGGCCGCGGGTGTGATGACGGAGGGGCAGGGGGATGGGCACGGCGATGGACGTGGGGATGGATGTGGAGACACTAGGGGAGAGGCTGCTTTAGAGGAGGTTGCAGACTTTGATAAGACTCCAGACTTCTCATAGGAGCTGGATCTTGAAGACAGCCTGACTGTTGTCTCTGGTTTAGCAGAGTCTCGGTGGTGCAGGAAGCCCGGGCAGGTGTGGTGACCTGAGGTGGGCCTGCTGAGCGGACCAGCGTGGTGGTGGAAGTGGTGTGAGAAGTGGGTGTGGTTCATCTGTTCAGAGTCAGAGATCTGCAGGGAGCTCTGGCAGCTGTGGTGAAGCTGATTGGGCAGAGATGTGTGGTGGCAGGCTCCTGCACAGGTGTGGTGGGTGGGGCCTGTAGAGGGGTGGTTGATGGTGGGGAGGGACTTAAGTGACTTGTGGAGACACTCGTGGAGGAGGCGGTTTGGGCCGCTGAAGAGCAAGTTGGAGGCGGGCTGAACCAGCCGGGCTGAAGGTTTTCCTCTGAGCTCTCTCTCTCTGGATGGTCGTCCCTGAGCCTGCAGGGGGGGCGCTCTGAAGGGGGGAGGAGACTCACCTGAAGCCTGCCGCTCATCCTGAGGAACAGAAGGGAATAAGAGATTTTTTTTCTCCAGATCAGGGGTGCAGCTAATCATTTTTAAACCTATGACTGAGAAATTATTTCAACCATGCAAAAGAATCTAAGGCCCCATGCACAATTGTACATGGTCAGTTTGTGACAGCTCAGTTTCAAAATGGCAGATACAGTGTCTCACAAAAGTGAGTACACCTCTCACATATTTCCAAATATTTTATGATATTTTTTCATGGGACAGCAGTGCGGTAATGACACTTTGATACAGTGTACAGTAGTGAGTGGGCAGCTTGTTAAACAGTTTAAATTCACTGTCCCCTCAAAACAACTCGACACACAGCCATTAATGTTTAAACTGCTGGGAACAAAAGTGAGTACACCCCTAAGTGAAAGTGTCCAAATTGGCCCCAAGTGTCAATACTTTGTGCGGCCACCATTATTTTTCAGTACTGCCTTAACCCTCTTGGGGAGGGAGTTCACCAGAGATTCACATTTTTCCACTGAAATCCTTTTCCACTTACTAAAGACCACATGATGGAGCTGGTGGATGTTAGACACCTTGCACTTCTCCACCTTCCCTTTGAGGACTTCACACAGATGCTCAATAGGGTTCAGGTCTGGAGACATGCTTGGCCAGCCCATCACCTTTACCCTCAGCTTCTTTAACAGGGCAGTGGTCGTCTTGGAGGTGTGTTTTGGGGTCGTGACAGGACAGGCTCCACTCAGAACAGGCCTCACAATGGTCAACCAAAGAAGTTTAGTGCACACTGTTAGCATCATATCCAGAGATTGTCCTTGGGAAATAGATGTACAAGTACTGCCAGCATTGCTGCAGGGGTTGAAGGGGTGGGGGGTCAGCCTGTTAGTGCTCAAACCATAAGCTGCACACTGCATCAAATTGGTCTACATGACTATCATCCCAGAAGGAGGTCTCTTCTAAAAATGATGCTCAAAAAGTCCACAAACAGTTTACAGAAGACAAGCAGACTAAAGACATGGATTACTGGATCCATGTCCTATGGTCTGATGAGACCAACATGAACTTATTTGGTTCAGATGGTGTCCAGCATGTGTGGCAGCAACCAGGTGAGGAGCTCAAAGACAGGTGTGTGTTGCCTACAGTGAAGCATGGTGATGGGAGTGTTATGGTCTGGGGCTGCATGAGTGCTGCCAGTACAGGGTAGCTACACTTCATTGAGGGAACCACAGATGCCAACGTATTGTAACATACTGAAGCAGAGCATCGTCCCCTCCCTCTGAAAAATGGGCCACAGGGCAGTTTTCCAACATGATAATGACCCATAAACACACCTCCAAGACGACCACTGCCCTGTTAAAGAAGCTGAGGGTAAAGGTGATGGACTGGCCATGTCTCCAGACCTGAACCCTATTGAGCATCTGTGTGAAGTCCTCAAAAGGAAGGTGGAGAAGTGCAAGGTGTCTAACATCCACCAGCTCCATCATGTGGTCATTAGTAAGTGGAAAAGGATTCCAGTGGCAAAATGTGAAGCTCTGGTGAACTCCCTCCCAGAGGGTCAAGGCAGTACTGAAAAATAATGGTGGCCGCACAAAGTATTGACACTTGGGGCCAATTTGGACACTTTCACTTAGGGGTGTACTCACTTTTGTTCCCAGCAGTTTAGACATTAATGGCTGTGTGTCGAGTTGTTTTGAGGGGAAAGTGAATTTAAACTGTTTAACAAGCTGCCCACTCACTACTGTACACTGTATCAAAGTGTCATTACCGCACTGCTGTCCCATGAAAAGATATCATAAAATATTTGGAAATATGTGAGGGGTGTACTCACTTCTGTGAGACACTGTAAATCTGAAAAAAAAAAAAAAACGTCCCCCATAAGAGGCCAATTAGCCTCATTACAAAGTGATCTACAGCAAAATGTGCTCAAGCCTGGAGACAAACATCTGATAGCATCAAGAGCTGGTCCCTGAGCTGGAGCTTTACGCCCATGCTGCTGCAGAAATGTCAAACACCAGCCATTTTGTAAGGTGCATCTGTTGTGATGCACATGAGCACCAGTCACACTGCAGCAGGTAAATGTATTTAAGCTTGCAGATATAATGACATGGAGGCAGGTTCCAGCTGGGGCCTATGTCTCTACTATAGTGTCTCTACTTAAAGGTCATTGATTTTTGTAAATAAATATTGATGTTAACACATTTATCATGCATATACATGGCTTAGTTTCTGTTGTTCTGAATCACTTTTACTTTTGTATAACCTCACTAACTATGTGCACTTTTGGAAATATAGTGTCTAGACATCTGAGTCCATAATGAGGACACTTTATACACCAATTTATAGTCTAATATGTGAGGCAGGTGACATTTCAAGAGAAGTTCGATTTAGCTTCCAAAAAGTGAGGCCAGAAGCTCTCCCTACACCCCCTTAATTTATAGAGCTGACCGAGACCTATTCAGTAAAAATAAAACAACTGAAAATAACATTTTACTGCATCAACTGGGAGGTTTAATCTCATGAAAAATCTTAATTCTGAAAAATTGTACCCTTACAATTTGCCATTCACAGTGGAAGATAAATGGTTGAATAATAATGATGATGATGATGATGATGATGATAATATTAACACTGATAATAATAATAATAATAATAATAAACTATTTTAGTCTTCATGTGTGTCAATGTGTTCAGAAGCAGAAGTATTTCAAAATCATGTTGAGATCAAATATTAGTTGAACATTTACCAGGGCCTTGGGGGACTGTGAAAGACCTCAGTCACACTATAAACAGGTGTATGAATGAGTCATCCATCAGTCACTTGGAATAAAATTCCAGCTGTAATAAGAGTGTGAACAACCTTCATCTCAAACTAGACTTAAGAGGATCCAGATCTGCGTTATTTTGTTCATGGTGTTGATTTTGTCTGACCTGCCCGGGACAACAGACAAGTATCCTTTTGATTAATTCTGGCCTATTTACACTGTTATTTTCATCAATCTTCAAAAATAGAGAACAAAAAACAAAAGGTAAGATTATAGTTGTAATGGAAGCAGAAAAAAATTAATAAATTATTTAAATTGATCAGAGTGGAGAAAAAGATACAAGTTCTGCAATAATAAGGGATCGTCCACACAGAAATGAGCACAGGCTTAAACTTTGAATTATATAGGCATTCATCCACAGATGCCTGAAAAAACACACATCTCGGGGAAATAGGGCTCAGTGTGATTGAATCTGAAAATGCTGGCTGAATGTTTCCATGTGGAAAATCAATGTGGATAGTTTCAGAAACTATCATTTCATGCACAAAGCCAGGCAACAACAAAAACAACAGCGGCAGAACACAGCAAAATCTTCATTTGACATTTTTCATGATGTATACACAAACTCCATGTCTATCTCTCTCTTCATATCTGCCTTTGCCCCTTTTGTTTGCTCCTGTACTCTGTGGCTCTTGTCTTGTAGGTGGCCTAGGATTCTTGGTGGAGACTGCCTGCTGCTGTGGAATCACAAAGCCTCAAAAACTACAATTACAGACACGACACATATTTGGCCATTTTATTAGGAACATTTCATTTCGATTATCATTAAAGCTGTTAATGTAGATATTAGCATGATCTCTCTATCTCTGGTTAATACATCTAGTAACTAATTTCAGCTCCACATAGACATGAGGTACCTCTGGAGAAGAGGATGTCACATCTCAAGAGGTCTAACTTTAATACATTTATACTTAACAGAGACAAATATGGTAGGGATGCACTTGTGGTCTGGGCACCCGTGAGTTCGTCACTACCATAAATTCTTGTTTTCAGTAAGAATACCATTGATTATATTTCTATAAAACTATCACCACAACCATTTAGACACGAGGACCCTCCTGAAAACGAAATCCATCTCAAGAGGCTAACCTCTGATAAATCAGACGACAGGTATATGGTTCATGGATCTGTCACTAACTTTAGTTCTTACTTTTGTCCACTTGTCTCAGCTTACCTCCCTTCCTTCGCCCACATTGATTGATTAATTGATTGATTGATTGACTACACTTCTGTCAGCCAAGAATAGGAAACTGAAACTCACACAGTCTCATCAAAATTGAACCATAGAAGACTGTGGAAATGTCTCCTGGTCTGGTGAGTCTGGACTTCTGCTACATCATTCAGAGTTTGTTGTGAACATCATGAAAGCATGGATCCATCTAGCCTTGTCTAGGCTGCTGCTGGTGTTTAAAGGAGTAGAGAACACTCTGTTCCCCACAGCCTACCTGAGTATTGTTGTTGACCATGTCCATCCCTTTATGACCACAGTGTACCATCTTCTGATGGATACATCTGGCAGGATAGCGCCCCAGATCACCTCAAACTGTTTTTGTCAACATGACAATAAATTCATTGTTCTCTACTGTCTCTACCTCAACTGTCGGAAGGTCTCAATCCATGTGGTGGAACAGGAGATTTTCAACATAGATGTTCAGCTGACAAATTGGCTGCAACTGTGTGATGCTTTCATGGAGATATGGACCAACATCTCAGAGGAGTGTACCAGTCACCTTGTAGCATAAAGAATTAAGGATTTTTGAAGGCAAAATGGAGTCCAACCTGGCAACAGCAAGGTGGACCTTATAAAGTAGCAAGTGAATTTATAGAACGAGCCCAGCTGCATCTTTGGACTTTTTTGATGGATCTAGTTTGCTCTTCTCAAAAGATTAAAAAAACAAAAAAAACAGCTTAGACAACACCAGTGGACAGTTTTCTGTGGGTGAGAATGCACTTTGAACAAAAACAGCAGCAATAATAGAAATGCTGAGTTTACAGACATTTAAACAGATTCAGAATTGTAGAATTGTAGAAAAAAAAAAAACAACTCAGGCCAATCAAAAACCTCCACTGCCCTCAAATTCAGAAAACTGATTACACCCTGATCATATGCCATACAACTTCAACCACTGATTCAGTGTTGTTACTGCTGACTAATGAGCCACAGGCTAATGTGTGATTCTACCATTTCCTGCTCTTTTTCCAGCAAATAAAAACCTTTATATTGATGTGACTGCCAGTCTGTCCTCTGCTTGTCTGAAGAAACACTTATCCAATCAACCTAACACTCTTATAAAGGCTGATAACAACCTGGAAAAGTGTGTAGGAAGCCAAGCTGCAGTTCTCGCCTTAAAGGGCTTAGAAATTACCCCCTTGGAAAGGCAAAGAGCCGCCATAGATGAACCTCTTAAGAGTGACGCATGCTGCAGTGAAGAGAGCCAAGCATGTCCTGAGAACAGCCGGGTCACAAACAGGCCCTACATTAGTGTCATTACTGAGTGAATGCATCCAGTCCTCTCTGCTTCCTCTGAATTGTTCCTTACGTAAATGTTTGATGTGAAAAACTTTTTTCCTGCAAGTTCTGGTTTCACTCATATGAGATCATGTTAACAGAGAAGACAGCATGTTACTACAATTGTATTATCTGATTCTGATGTCATTTAAAGCAATAAAAAAATAAATAAAGTCACTTCCTCATGAAGATCTTGTTGAACACAAAAAGATTATCGGACTGCTTTGTCCAGACTTTCCCCTTCCTGACCAGTTATTCTCTTATTTATCTTATATCTTATAAGATAATCCAGTAAGATTTTCTTGTGGTCTGAGGTGTGCTAAAAGAGAATTTGTCCTGATAATCAGGTCCAAAAAAGGTTATGACTGACAATCATAAATATTAAATTGGTTCAATTTTTAAGACCAAAACTCTCACTGTGTGTGGGGAAAGCTGATGACTCTCGAGTCAAAACTCTGTTAACTGTAACGTGGAACAGAATGTAGCCAATCAAGAAGCAAGCTAGCTGACTAACAAGGAAGCAGGCAAAATGAAAATAAGCATGTCCACCCTGAAACATGCAAATGGAGGACCAGCTCGCTGGTGTGGGGTCGCTAACTGATGAAAAGTCTCCTCAGATTAAGAAAATCCTCGTGTGTGGACCTGCTTTAGTGAACGTTATCCCTGGATGTTAAGACTTTAACAATCCATTGAGGTTTGTTTCGTAGAACTCAACCAGAACATTCGATGTCAGAATAAAAAATGAATTTACATATTATCGCACAGAGGGCAGAGTGAGGGTGAAGAGCACTGATCTGCTGCAGACCGAGAGGAGCTTTTAAGGGTGACACAGCGGTGCAGGGAGAAGTCAATCAATCCATCCTTTATCTATTCCACTCATCCCTTTGAGAGTCACGGGGGGCTCGTAGGGCCACATAGAGAGACAGACAACCATTTCCCCTCACACTCATGACTATCATCAATCAACCTAATGAGTAGGGCTGGTGCAATACGCTTTTCTCCCGATTCGATTCTGTACGATTTTTTAGGTGCCAATTCAATTTAAGTTGTGAGTCTACAATATTGCAGATTTTTGCAATCTTTAGTTAGCTTTTTTAACACCAGTGAAAAATATGGACAATGATGATGCCCACAGACTATATCAGGAGAAATACACGTCACATGTGAGTCTGCTTTTAGGATTTATTCAGCAATATATTTTAACCAGCTGTTTATACTCTCTCTTCAAAAGCCTAGACTGCATTTAAAAGTGGCTTATTAACACAGACTAAAATGAAGCATTTCAATTTGGGGGGAAAAAAATCGATTTTTGAACAAAAAAAAGAACTTAAAAATCATCAAACAAAAAAATCTCGTTACTTATGTGTATTGATTTTTTTCTCCCACCCCCACTAACGAGCGTGTTTTTGGTCTGTGAGAGGAGGCTGGGGTGTCCAGAGAGAACCCACGCATGCACAGCAAGAACATGCAAACTCCACAGAGAAAGGCCCTGTCTGGCACAATAATTGAACCGGCAACCTTCTTGCTGTGAAGCACATGTACAACTGTAAAGTCCAAGAAATAGTGTTGATCCTTAAAGGACTTGTAGATACTTGTGGACCGGCTTGTCAACAGACAGGGCCAAACACTAAAAATTCTGTCAGGTCTGGCCCCAACAGGTCACATCGGTGCACAGTTTAGTCATTCTTACACAAAAATTTGTGAGACCACATCAGTTCACATACCAGGAACATCTAGGAGTTGATGCTGCAGTCCCCTGCTTGTTGCCCACTCACACTTGGATGTCCCAGGTTGATATTTGAGGATTATGTTTTTTGGACTTTTCAAGAGCATTTGATACCATCCAGGCCCCTCTGCTTCAGAACAAGGTCAAGGACATGGGAAGTGATCCCTCTTTCACTTCCTGGATGTCACAGGGCCGTGGCAGTTCATCAGGTTGTGGAATTTTGTTTCTTCAATAGCACTAGGCAACACTGGGGGTCCTCAGGGGATGGTTCTGGCTCCATTCCTGTTAACTCCAGTGTACTGCAGACTTTAAGAACAGGTCTAATGCCTCCCACATCCAGAAATTCTCTGATAATGCAGCTATTGTGGCGTGAATCAAGAATGGGCAGGAACTAATAATGGCCCCCTGCTGAACACCTCCAAGACCAAGGATATGGTCATTAACTTTGGAGGTCTGAACCCCCACTCCAGCCATTTACAACCAGAGAAAAAGTCATTGATGAGGTGTATACCCGTACGTTTTTGGCGCTTGAAAACATGCTGAACTGGTCTATGAACACAGATGCCCTGCACCAGAACGAGCAGAGCCACTCTTCTTCCTCAAGAGGGTCACGTCTTTCTGCTGCACATGTTCTTTCAGTCAGGGGCCCCCAGTGCTCTGGTCTACACTGCAGTCTGCCTTTTTTATGCAGGACTCCTGGACATCAGTAGCCATCTCCTCCACAACATCCTGATAAGACAGAGAAGCAGCAGCAGTGGGAGACTCATCTCACTGCTCACTTGTGCTCCAGGACAAACTGAACAGGATGTGAGTGGACCCCTGCCTGGTCACTCTTCAGCTACCTTGCTGACAGGCTGCAGTACGTGGGGCTGAAGGACACCATGTCTGACACTGTGATCAGCAGCACCGGAGCTCCCCATGGCACAGTGCTGGCCACACTTTTCTTCACCTTTTACACCGAGGACCACTGCTACAACTCTGAGCGATGTCACATCCAGAAATCCGCAGATCACACAGCCATCGTTAGATGCATCAGGGACGACAGAGAGGAGGAGCACAGGAGTCCAGTGAGAGACTTTGCTGTCTGTTTCCACACAAACCATCTACAGCTCAACACCTCAAATACAAAAGAGCTGGTCACTGACTTTGGGAAGACCAGACCATGACCAGTTCTGATCGGGGAGCTGGTCACTGACTTTGGGAAGACCAGACTATGACCAGTTCTGATCGGGGGAGCTGAAGTGGAGACTGTGGACTCCTATAAGTACCTTTGCCTGTGGCTGGACAGCAAAGTGGACTGGAGGAACCACACTGACCTCCAGTGCAGGAGGGGACAGAGCAGGCTGTACTTCCTGAGGAGGCTGCGTTTTTTTAACATCTGCAAGAATCTACAAAAGATGTTTTATAAGTCTGTGGCAGCCAATGTCCCGTTTTACTTGGTGGTGTGCTGAGGGGGCAGCACATCCAAGAAGGATATATCCAGGATAGAGAAACTGATCATACGGGCTGGCTCTGAAGATGGTACAAATCTGGACTCTCTGGTGACAGTGGGACAGAAGTAGACACTGGACAAACTGCTGGATGTTATGCCGGTCATACTCTGCACACCATAATCAGCATCAGAAACCTTTGTCCCTCAGGTCATCAGACTGTACAACAGCACAATTTTTTTTTGTCTTTGTGTGGACATGGCGTTAGAAAGGAATCATTATTGGCTGACCAGTTTTTGAAGGATAACTAAAACACTGGAAACTCTTTGAATCTCATTGATAAATCAAAGTCACAAAATATAAAAACTTTTGTCGCAAATTCTTAAAAAGAAAAAAACTTGCAGCAAAGTCAGGCGACCAATAAATAATCTGTGATAACTGGCACATCCCTATGCTTAATCAGAGGTTTCTAGAAATGTAACCTGCCTGAGATATCAGACTCTGAGTAAAAGAATTTGGCTACAGATGGCTTACTGATGCACATGCTGCTTTTCTGAATCTCAATACATATGAGTACACATTCTTTTTTGTTTGGATGCTATGCTCTGTGTTATTAATAAACCTATGATCTTTAGTCAATAAAAAATAAACCAATCCATGTGACAAATCCATGTGTGATTGATTAGACTCCAGAATCAGTCTTAAATATGTTGATGATCCTCTTCAATCTGAGCCCCTGTGCAGATTTAATACTCCCTCACTTTCTTCTTCTAGGGTGTGATGGACATCATCTCATTTCTTTAAGTCCTGGTGGGAGTTAAGCCTTAAATCTCATTATGTTAATCAAATTAAGCTTCTCAGAGTATGGCAGCACTGTAGTGTGTGGAGTGAATATTTCATTTTCTACACAAGAAAAAAAAGTTGAAATATAAACAAACAATGCAGCTCATCCTGAACAAAGAGAGTGACGTACCAGTGCAATGTTTTGTAAGGCATTGATGGTCTCCTCCTCGCTCTTCTCTGTCCATCCACCAGCAGAGCCGTCAGTCTGAAACAGACAGCATGAAGCTCCGTTACTGCAGAGCTCAGTCTGCGGTACAAACTTCAGCCCACTTAATGTAGACAACAGATGGATTTGCCCCACAGGAAAAATCATAATGAGAAGAGAAAAGCTTGGACAGTAAGAACAAAGTGTTGGAAAAAGTTTTGTTATGCAGCAGCTGATGGTTGAGGCTGCAGGCTCCAGTGTTTCATCTCTGCTGAGATTTAACAGTTTGCTGCAGGGGGCCCCAAGACACCTTAAAGGGGTCCAGATCTTAGCTCTGCATGAAGATGAGAGGAACCTATAGATTCACTGATTCAGTCTCTAAAAATTATTGTGCATTAATACAATCAAATAATAATTTTATGTGATAATTCAAGTTTAATGGTGTTTGTCTACTTATCTGTTGGTTGGCAGGAAAACCCAAAATGTTCTCAAAAAGGTTGGCGTTCCAATTTTAAACTTTGATTTTATTTTTTGTCATTTATATTTATTCATTATTATGTTTTTGCTTAATTTGGGTGGATATGTTTTTCTTACTGTTATTCAAGTTACTTTCTCATGTTTGTTCTTTTGTATAAAGCACATTGTGCTACAATGGTGTATGAAAAGTGGTATACAAATAAAGTTTGACTGACTGATCCAAATCTAGACCCAGATCCAGAACTATCCGTAGGACTTTGTGAACTAAGACACTTATTTGACAACAACTTGACTCGGACTTGGGAGACAATGACTCTTACATGACAATGTTTTGTTTTCTTACATGAATAACATTCTTGCTACCTCTAATAAATTAACCTGAAAAAATGTCAGAAAGACAGTTTGAGCCTGCATAAAGGTTGCAAAATGTTCTAAAAAAACTGTTTTTTGTATCAAACATGCCATTTTTTAAAGGAAATATTTCTTTTCTCAACTACCTCGGTATAAATCATCCGACGTGTAACGTTGTAATGGATAAATGCAGCTTTATGCTGGTTTAATCCATGCAGGCTAGTTTGCAAGCTTTTTTTTGACATCAACCTGAGGAAGATAAGGTTTCTGTCTTCAAAATATAAACCCAAGTGCTTTTTGAGTTGGCTGGGGATCAATGGTGAGGGACTTGACCTGACAACCTGTGACTTGACTCAACTTACCATGATCTTGTGACTCAACTCGACTTGACTCAACATACTCTTGTGACTCGACTTGACTTGACTTGCTCACAACCAAAAATACTTGGGACTTGCTTGAGACTTGGACCAAATGACTTGACACTCACTTTGGACTCTCTCTTTGGCAATTGTCTGTAAGGCAGTACCCATGTTTTCACTCACAACTCCTCTAATTATGTCAGTGATGTTAAGAAAACATTTATGCAGTTGTAGGTCATGTGCAGCCTTGCTGGAACAGGAGCTGGATCCACCTGATTCAATGTCTGTAATCAGGCAGGTCCATCTTGCCAAGCTCCAACCTTCAAACACTGTGAGCAGCCCAAAGCGACACCGCCCAATCAGAGGCCTTCAGAGCAGGAAGAGGTGGGAGTTATAAGTGTGAAGACAACAGGAAGTTACTGCACTGACATAGATTAGCATTGATGCTTACAGCTTCAGTAGAAGTTCTATCAGACCTGGACCACATTTCCTTATTAAAGAAGAGCAGTTATACTAATTTTCTGACCTTTTAATTGATTTTTGGACTCCTATTGAACAGCTACACACAGAAAGCTTTATGCATCATCAGGACGCCGTTTCTCTCATCGTACCCACTCAGCTGTGATTGTTCACACTCCTGAGAACTTCTGAAGGGGGAGGGGGTAGGCTGAGAGCATATGCCTTGGCATGGCCATAGGGGAGTCTGGCACACATTAACATCACTGGGACTACCCTGTAAAAAAAACAAACAAACTGCAAAACACAGCATGCAAAGCCGTTCATAACAGCTCAGAGCTCACTTCCAAATGCATGAACCTTAATATTTGATGTTTTGGCATCATTCAACATGAGTACTTGACTTTTTAAGAACACTTTTAGATCAGAAAAAGGGAAATACATAGAAGATCTCCTTTAAATGAAACACAAATACCAACACTACAGACTTCACTGTAGTAAGGATATTTTTACTCCACTACCAACATGCTTTGAGGAGATATTGTTTAACAAAGTGGCTCAAGCACAGTAGCACTATTAAATGATATGGCTGGCCTGTAATAAATGACTGACGGAATGATTGACCGCTCACCAGCCAGATATGCACCTGAAACTTGAAAGGACATCAATGGGCTGTTTCCCAGATGGACTAGGGAAATACACTGCGTGGCTAAATAAAATCACCTCCAAGAGATAACCCCATTGAGAAAGATTCTCAATGGGGTTAAGATCTGGACTCTGTGGGGGCCACTCCATGTGTGAAAATGTTTCATGCTTCTCATGCTTCCTGAACCACTCTTACACAATTTGAGCCCCATGAATCCAGGCATCGTCAGCTTGGAATATGCCTGAAGGGAATACCTTAGGGAAGAAAAACTCCATTTATGGAATAACCTAGTCATTCAGTATATTCAGGTGGTCAGCTGGCTTCATTCTTTGGGCCATAATGTTGCTGAACCTCGACCTGACCAACTGCAGCAGCCCTAGATTAAAGCTCTGCCCCCACAAGCTTGGACAGTATGCACTGGGCATGATGGGTGCATCACTTCACCTGTCTCTCTTCTTACCCTGATGCTTCCATCACTCTGGAACAGGGTCAATCTGGACTTATCAGATCACATGACCTTCTTTCAGTCCTCCACAGTCCAATTTTTATTCTCCATAGCAAACTGAAGCCTTAGCCCTACTGATTACTGGTTTTCTTAAGGCAACACAGTTGTTCAGTGCCAATCCCTTGAGTTCCCAGTGCAATGTGTGTGTGGAAATGCTCTTCCTCTTACTATTAGTCATACCCCTGGGTTCTGCTGTCGTTTTTCTTTTATTTGATTTGACAAAAATGTTTACATGATCGCCGATCATGATCATTCAGGACTTTTTTCTGACCACATTTCTTTGTCGATGACGATGGTTCCCCTCGATTCTTCCAGTTTTTAATAATGGGCTTAACTCATAGTCTCGTAGTAAAAGTCAGGTTGAGAAAAGCTGACAGAGCACCAACAAACAATACAATGTACAACAACAGGCATTAATACAGGCAAAAATAACCAGCCACTAACAGTTTTTGCTTTAAGCTGCACGACATTTGCATGGCGAAGATTATGAGCGCTGCGCTCAAACACAATAGCAGTAGCAGCAGTCTCTCCCTCCGCCTTGTTCAGGTGTTTCCATGGCAGGTGGTTTCGCATGCATCCCATGCTGCTGTTTTAAGCCAGTTTTGCCTGACATAGCCTACACTAAACAGTATTTCCACTGGTAGTTTTATTGAAAAACTGCCACACAGTGCTCCACTTGATGATGGCTGACTCTGTGTTTCCGAGGCAACCTGAAGTGACGCGACACTGGCTCTGGCTGCAGATCTTTTATGTTTGTGTGACATTGCGCCCCATTCATTATCTATTATATATGAGGGTAACTGCACTAGTGGGAACATTTATGTGTATAGTTGGTTAATATTATTATCTAAAGCTTTCAGGCAACATTGTTACCACTAAAAATAATGTATAAATTAAAGCTGCAAGCAGCATTGGACAGGTCCTCACTGTCTCGCAGGTCCCTCATGGTCTGTTGACCTCCAATTTGAGGGTTTCATCTTTTTTCATCCCTATAAAGTGCTCTGAGTTAGACTGATATGTGTATCTGCAGCTATGTCAGCAGCCTCTGTATAGCGCTGTGTATAGCTGGGTTTCCATAACAGTTTTTTGCAAAATAAAAGCTATATTCCTAAAATTTCGACATAGTATATTTGCGCTTTGAACGTGTTTCCATTGAAGGTTGTTCTTCGCAGGAGCGTCGGAACTCTCGTCAAATATTGTCCCGTGAGATTTCACTGCTGGAAGATGGACGCTCAAAACCTGTTGCGTGTAGGTGTAGTGATGTTTACATCAGCTGCGGTTGCCCTGACAGTATGGCTGTTATGTTTTTCTCGAAAAAATAATTGCGAGAAAAGTCTCCGTCTCCTCCTCTGTCCAAACGTACCGCGCCATGTTTACTCTGATAGAAGTGATCATGTGACCAGGTACGTCACATCCTGTGACGTATAATTGCGGAAAAAATGTTTCTATAGTGCTTTTGCGATATACTTGAATGTTGAAACGTCTGAAAAACCACCTCATGAAAGCGTAAAAACCTTTTTGCGATATTTGAGGGTTTTTTCGAAATTTAGGTGTTTCCATTACCAGTTTTTTGTTGCGATATTCAGGATTTGCGCAATTCGAGGGGTAATGGAAACGCAGCTTATGAGGCATTCTGTGGCTCCTCCTGTTGTCATGACTACATGACCCACAGCCATGGAATGTGATGACATCATCTGGAGCTGCTCTCTTTGAAGTGTCAGACAGCCCAACTGGGCTGAGCTGCAGAGCAACGATCACTCTCAAACATTTTTTCACTGTTGCCACAATTTTCACTCAATGTCTCTAAAAATATGACCTTCTTATGTGAAATTTTGTCAGGAATCCAACCGTGTTGTTTTTAAATCCATACGAGTTATTGTTTTGTCTGTAGAGTTCCAACTGTCACAGGATGTCTGATTCTGAGTTTTCCTCTCCTATTCATTTGATAGGGGAGGCAGGAAGGGCTTCTCTGGGGTTCACAAAGTTTGAGGGCTCGTCATTCGGAAACCGTTTGAGAAACAACAAATCCCTCTACAACTTTTGTTCATCAATGTCTCCTCTATCATCTCTCCGCATTTCAAGCTGATACCATTTACGGTATCGGAGGAGATCATTTTTTCGTCTGACTTATTTTTCACCTGAAATTTTACTTTGAAGGGCAAATTGCCAACTTCCTGTTTGAGATCGGTCAGGGGTGTCAGCACGAGATTTGTGGGTCTTGATGAGACGAACATTTTGACACTGGTTTCATCTCTCTACTACATTTCTAGTGAAAGTTACAGCCATTTTAGTGGTGTTTGACCATAGGTGCCGCTAAGGTGCTCGTCATTTGGAAACCGTTTGGGAAACAACAAATCCCTTCAAAAATTTTGTTCATCCATGTGTCCTCTCTCATCTGTCCGCATTTCAAGCTGATACCACTTACGGTATAGGAGAAGATCATTTTTCCGTCCCGCAAGTTTTTTCCCTGAAATTTTACTTTGTAGGGCAAATTGCCCACCTCCTGTTTGAGATAGGTCGGGGGTGTCAGCACAAGATTTGTGCGTCTTGATGAGACGAACATTTTGACGTTGGTTTCATCTCTCTACTACATTTCTAGTGGAAGTTACAGCCATTTTAGTGTTTTTGGCCTATAGGTGGCGCTAGAGAGCACGTTTTGGCATGTTTGGGGTTAATTTTTTAATTTTATCAAATTTTTTGGCATACCGGAGTTGCGCGCCCATTTTGGTGAGTTTTCGAGCATGTTTAGGGGGTCAAATTAAGGTTTATTTGCCCCCGGGTAATAATAATAACGAAGAAAAAAAAAAAAGAAGAAAGAAACGAAGCAAACCTCTCTTGCTCTAGCAAGAGAGGTCCTTCCCTTTGGGCGAGGACCCTAATTAGTGAAAAATGAACGAGGAGGAGGAGGAATAAATGACGTGTAAATGGTTATGATTTTTCTAAACGGTTATGATTTGTTATCCGTGTATCCGTTTACATGTCTAGATGTTGACACCCCTAATATATACAGTTGTGCCCAAAAGTTTACACCCCCCAGCATAATTTCTGATTTTTTGGACTTTTCTCAGATAATATGAATGATAACACAAAAACCTTTCTGTCACTCATGGTTAGTGGTTGGGTGAAGACATTTATTGAAAAAAAGATAAGTTTACTCTTTTTAAATCATAATGACAACAGAAACTTCAAAAATTACCCTGTTCAAAAGTTTACACCCCCTGGCGGTTGTGGCCTGATAACATGCACAAAATTTGACACAAATGGGTTTGAATGTCTACTAAAGGTAACCATCCTCACCCGTGATCTATCAGCTTGTAATCAGTGTGTGTGTATAAAAGCTCAGTGAGTTTCTGAGCTCCTGACAGACACGTGCATCTTTCACTGCGATGAAATTTCAGGTTTCTGCGTCATAGGTAAAGCAAAAGAATTGTCAAAGGATCTGCGAGAAAAGGTATTTCAACTGTATCAAACAGGAAAAGGATTTAAAAAGTTATCCAAGGAATTGAGGATGCCAAGAAGCACTTTTAAAACTCTAAGAAGTGGAGAGAGGGATTCTGTTGAAACCAAACCACGGTCAGGCAGACCAACAAAAATTTCAGCTCCAACTGCAAGGAAAATTGTTGGAGATGCAAAGAAAAAAACTCAAATAACTTCAGCTGAAATACAGGACTCTCTGAAAAAAATTGGGGTGGATGTTTCAAGATCCACAATAAGGAGACACTTGAAGGAACATGGGCTGCATGGTCGGGTCGCCAGAAGAAAGACATTTCTACGCAAATGCCACAAAATATTCAGCTTACAATCCAAACAGCACAGACAGGCCTCAAAACTTCTGGAACAAAGACATTTGGAGTGATGAGACCAAAATTGAACTTTTTGGCCACAACCATAAACGTTACATTTGGAGAGGAGTCAACAAGGCCCATGATGAAAGGTACACCATTCCTACTGTGAAACACGGACCCAATTATGCTGGGGGGTATAATTTCTTTGGGCACAACTGTATATATATATATATGTATATATATGTATATATATGTGTATATATATATATATATATATATATATATATATGTATATATGTAGTCAATGCAAGTCATGACACTTGCATTGTGTTTACCAAAATCATACATTGATGTCTAACAGGGGGGATTTGAATAATTGTCTTACTGTAAAAGTTTGACGAAAAGTTCAAACAGTCTTCAGCGTTTCGTCTTGCATGCCCTTGGTAAAATGGTCTGTATTCCACAGCTGGTATGTGTGTACCCCTCCACACTCCCACTCAGCTCTCTTGGTGTGCTTGTCCATCATAAACTGTGTTAATTACAGTTATTGGCTCCTCTAAATTACTATCTTGCAGTCAACCTGCATGCAAAGATCCATCTAATGAGACAATGGCATGTCACAACACAGTTTTGCCACAATAAAATCTCACCGTTCATCACTGAGCAACTAACTGCATGTAAATTAAACCCAATTAGCTTTTTTATTGAGGGGTTGTAATTTCACCGACGCAGTAATGAGTGTGTCAGCGCGGGCAATTACACAGACTCATGGCAGGCTGCAGCATAAAGTGAGATTTTAATAGCAGCGACAAACGGGACCAGGCTGAGAGAGAGGCCCAAAAACACCTGTAGATAGGCAGAGGGCCAGAGGCACGCAGAGGGAGATAATCCAGACTCTGCTTCGATTGAAGACTCAAAGTGTGGAGGCTTCTGTGCATTAAGACCATATGTGGACTGTGACCTGGCAGAATGAGGTCTCAGAGGATGGATGCAGACTTCAGTGAAACATTGATACGACAGAGTGTATGACCTGCCATGAAGATGAGCTGCTCCGAGTCAAAGACTGATGTCCGTGCCAGGGCCCTCACACATGCCTGCAGAGATCCATCTGGATCCTGAATAATAAGGGGGGGTGATTGAGGAGAGTCAGAGCAGAGCTGAGGAGACACTGTCTATTTAAAGAGGACTTTATGAACAATGTTTTCAAATGTCCAGGTTTGGTATAAGCTGAGGGTCACATTTCAGGCCCTGTTAAAGACCAGGAAATGAAGAAAGTCATTACAAGTTTGGGACAGTTCCAAGCCAATAAAGTGCTTTACAGGGTTAAAAAAAATAATGATATGGGGCAAAATATTTAGTTATATAGTGCATAGCATCTCAATGTACAGCACAGGCAAGATGGCGGCGGATACTGGTGTAGTGGCTTTTGATTCTATAGTTTGGTGTTAAATTCAAAGGAAATACACTGACTGTGGCCGGGGTTGCTAGGTGCAGGGGGCGGGGGTGGCTTGGGGCCGGTTGGATGGGTGGATGGTGAGGGTGGGTGCTGTCTGCAGGGGGGTCACCCCACCCTGGATCCCCGGGTGTCGTTGGTGCCGTCGGGGAGGCGGATTTGTGCCCCCTTGGGTCCTGGGGCTGTTCTTGGGCCCAGCAGCTTTGGGGCCTGTGGGGTGTCTGTAGCCGTGGTTTCCTTGGGCATGGGCAACTACTTGGGTATTCAGTGACCACCTCACATGCATGCCTGTACAGATATTCCAGCTCCTGTCGAGAATAACTAAGAGAAATGATTGATCCCGTCAGAACATGCTGAGTCAAGCGCTCTTACACATCTTCTCACATCCTGTGATGCATGCTACTGCATTTCTTACCCATACCCCCCCGGTTTCTTACAGCCTTTACTTCCTGTATGGACTTAGATCAGCACAGCACTTGGACTACTATCTCAAATTATTTTCACTAGCTGTTTGTCCTCCTTTCCGTTTGTCTTGTCTCGTTCTGTCTGTCACTATTTCCCCTTCTTTCACACTGTTGTGTGGCACGGCCTTCCCCTTCAGCTCACATGAGGAGTGAAATAAAGTCTGATTTGATGGAGTAGCCTACAGGGAGGGCTGGTGATGGTCACTATAGCAGTGAATCATATTCACATATCTCTGACAGCTAGAAAAAAATTGCATTGGTCTTTTCAACACTGTCATCGGACACAGTGCTCAGCAGAAAAGAAAATGCAGACAAGGGGGGAAAAAAAGATACAATAACACTAAAGAGATTCTGATTCTGATATATATGTAGAACCTTTCAGCAACCAGGCAATACAAAGTGCTTTAGCCACCAAATCACAATAAAGGAAAAATAAAGTCATAATAAACGTCAAAAAGTCAAAACATATAAAACAGAGAAAAAAAAACTGTGATCTATAAAAACTAAAGTGCAGAAGAAACAGTCTTTGATTGTCTGGCGTCCTTCCTATTTCTACCTAAATAGTAATATGTACCTATGATGGCCTTCATGTCACCTGTGCTTCAGCTATGCATGTCTACACATCACGTAGGATCAGTGTAAAGGCAGAGGAGAGACTACAGGCATTTCAAGTTTGTATCTTGGGGATCCAGACCATAAAATGGAAAATAAATGACGAGCCATGCAAAAAGAGCAATGACATAATTGTTTAAAATATTTATACATTTATTTCAGTCAACCCATAAGGCAGCAAATGGAAGAAGTGGCTGTCTTTAAATGAATGAGTGGTCGGCTATTTGGCTGGTAGCTGCCACATGTGGAAATCCCTGCAGGTCTCCAATGATGAGTTTACTTAACAAAAACTCTTTTCTCTAACATAATGTAAACATGTGTTTATGTCTGTTTGGATGTAGTGATATTTGCTATTATAGCTGTTTCAAAGTGTTGAAAATAAAGCACCATCACCGTAAACCCAGTAAAATTAGGGAGAGTTGGGGCGGACATTAGCTCAGTTGTACCCCCATGTACGGGGGCTGCCAACCCCCAGCAGCGGCTGCTGGTTTGAATCCCGGCCTCAGCCCTTTGCTGCATGTCATCCCCCCTCTCTTCACCCGCTTTCCTGTCAATCTACAGCTGTCCTATACAATAAAGGCCATAAAAGCCCCAAAAAATAACTTAAAAAAAATAAATAAATTAGGGAGAGTTGGTGGCAGCAATACTAAAGCTCTAGCTTCTGTGCCTTTTTGTACAGCAGAAGAGCTTTAGTCCTTTAGTGTGGCTAAAGATAAGGCAAATGCAAACCATCTCATACAGCCAGAATCCTAAATCTCTTTTAAGGGAACATAAGCAGCTCAATAATAGATGCAGCAACACGAAGGTTATTAGTACAAAATAACCTTGAGAAAGTTTAAAATTCCAGCTCTGGTTTGTCCCCGTCTGCTTATCTTCCTCCATTATGACTTCATTATTTGATACACATCTGTGAGTGAGGCCATGCTGAAGAGAAAAGTGGAACCAGCTCAGAGGAATAACCCCACACACCCTGTTACACACTGAATGAGACACTTGTGGTCAGAGCAGATAGGACCTTTACCGTGACAGGGATGCCGTGTCCTGCATCATGGACGACAGAAGTTGTGTGGGTGAAGACCACCTGTGGGTGGATGACTCCAATCCCTCCGGGCCAGGCCTGGTGAGCCTCCCTCTCTCTGTGCAGCACCATCCTGTCGTACAGCTCCAGGTCTTGAGGGGCCACCATACTCCGAACCTCGGACAGCATGGACAACTGAAGGATGAAAGAACATAATTTTTCAAAGTATCTCAAACCTTGCATATCCAGAAGCAAATTATAACCTGTTCTCACATGTAAAATATAGAACATACCATTTATCAGCATGTCATTTTTCTGCATGGCTTCTTTTGAGTCTTATTGTGTGGCTGGCACAAACCATTTCGGTCAGCATCACAGATGTCTTTTGACTTGATGCAGCTGCCTCATTTTGGCTTTTGGCACTGCTTCGGAACAGCCAACATGTCCTTTCACCAGCAGGGTCCTGATTAACATATGGTCTTACTTAAACTTAGTTCATTTTCATCAAGTAAACTTATGGGGCTCTAATTTCATGGCGCAGCGCAGGGGGCGCAAGCCTGGCGCACCCCGCGCAGTGTTAATTTCGTCCGGCGCACCACCGTGCGCTGCCAATTTGACAATTTGGTAGACCGTATGCGCGGAGATGGGTGTGACGGCGCACCAGGGGGAGTTGACGGCGCACCAGGGGGAGGTGTCGGCAGATTCATGTTGGCGGAGTGACAATTTCGTGCCAAAAACAGTGCAGAAAGTGCGCTGAAAGCTCGCCAGCTCCAACCTGGTCTATTCTCGGCGCAAAGCGGAGCGCAGCCTCCGCAGCTGTAATTTGGTGAGAGGCGCACATGTGCACACACGTCAACAAAGCCTCAGAGGCAGGTTTCCAGAGTGTCAGGAACATTTTAATGCAATAAACAATCACAGCAATCACTATTTAATGTAACCGTCTGAACCAGCACATACATTTGTATCTCTATTAATTGTCCCGTCACATCTGATGTCAGATTACAGCCTTTTGTCATAATGGAAACTTAACCTGACGGCATCTGGAAGTTTGATGCACATCTTACAAGTCAACAATAAACAGCCTTAACATCTGATACTGAGTATATATCTGGCCTCTCTCATTTCATTAAATTCAAAGAAAAGAGGGAGAAAAAAGACGAAGAAAAAAGAGAGAAAATAAATGTATGTCACTCAGGATTTACCCGTGATTTCCCAAATTTCTCTATTTTAGTCTTTATTTTTAACGTGATCTAAAAAGATGGAGTAAATTATTGTAAGGAGGATGAGGCAGAGACACCGGGAGAGTATACAGTATATCACTAAAGGCTCTGCTATTTGGCAATGACAAACCAGGAGTCCAGGTGGATCACAAGCATTATAAATGGATAAGCCAGCTGCGGTGTAGTTGTCTCTTAATTTTGTACTCCTATAATGACAAAGGAACAGATTACATCTGTCCTGGGAGCTGGCCCACACGGTGACGCGCTTCGGGCCTCCGATGCGCGCCCGGATGGCCAGTCCGTTCCCCCAGCTGCTGAATGACAGCAGCTCTGACTGTCTTCAGCAGCGGGGATCATTCAGACCAATCAGTCGCTGCGCCTCGGCCGCAGCGCATTTAAAGGTGAGGAGAGGCGCTCATTTGATTGGTGGAGACAACACTCAACCCACTCACGTCTATTCTCCTCCTATTCTGACATTTGAGTGGAGAAGCAGAGACGTGGGCGTGGAAGCGCTCCTCTGCTCCTCTCTTCGCCTTGAGTGCGCCTCTCTTGGCACTACAGGAAACTTGCAAAGTGAGCCGGTCACACCCTGTCCGCTCGGCGAAGGCCGGCGCAGGGCAGGTGTGCGATCACAGCAGGGAGACTCTGCATGATGAGAGCTATAGGCTGCAGAGGCACAAAGAAAAGCCACTGGTATCCTCTATGGGCCCTAATTTACTGGTGCAGCGCAGGGTGGCGGAGCCTGGCACATCCCACGCAGAGGTAATTTCATCCAGCGCACCTTCTGTGCAGCCAATTTGGCAATTTGGTAGACCGGCTGTGCCAAGACTGGTGAAGTGGTGCATCAGGGAGAGGTGTTAACAGATTCAGGTTGGCGCAGCGACAATTTGTGCCAAAAACTGCGCAGAAGGTGCGCTTAACGCTCGCCAGCTCCGACCTGGTCTATACTCAGGCACAGGCGAAGAATGCCCGGCACAGTGTTAATTTGGCTGACAGGCTCACAGGACACACTCGTCACCAAAACCTCAGAGGCAGGTATCCAGAGTTTCAGGCACATTTCAATGCAATAAACAATCACAGATTATTTAATGTAACGTCTGAACCAATATATACATTTGCATCTATATTAACTGTCCAGTCAAATCTGGTGTCAGATTACAGGTATTTGCCAAAAAGGAAACTTAATCTGACCGTAGCTGGAAGTGTGATGCAAACTAACGAGTTCACAACTCTCAAACCAACGAAAAACAACCTTATCATTCAGTATGAAGTATATATATGGCTCATCTCATGAAATTCTTTTCATTCATACTGAACATCCTGTTTTCACTCTTCTCCTACATACGTGCTCCTATGGCAATTGTTCAAAAATGCCTCGAGCCTGAAAATGTCTGTTGCATGGAGATGCCAAAGGCATTGAGAAAACTGAGTGCTCAATAACAATTTTGTACATTACCTTTCCTGTACAATGTCATTCGCTTACCTGTTTTAATTAACCAGGTCAGAGGAAGATTACAGGAACTCCCAGACCCACCATCCTGTGTGGTGGTCCACCCTGGACTCGGACCTATATGCTTGAACGTGTTTTTTCACTGCAAAATGCATTCTATAGTTATAGAGTAGACTATGAGCCTTTACATCTAAGAGGAATAATAAATTAGTATTCTGACATAAATGCTCCCATGACTGTTACACAAAAGAGTAAGGATTAAGAGTACATCACTTTTTTCTCCAGCTGACTTTTTTTTTTTTACAGTTTATCTATTTGGTTCTTTAGTTATTAACATAACATGTAACATGGAAGACTGAAAACACACAAAACAGTTCATGTATACTTTTTATTGTGAAAATTAATTTTTAACATATAAAAACACCAATTGTACCGGCTGGTACTGTAGACATTTTACATAAAGGAGGTAAAAAAGAAATGGAAAAAAAGAAAAGGATTTTTAAACAGAAAACATAAAGCAGTAATGGTAATGATATGAATAAATAAATTATGTACATGGAAACACCTATGCAAGTAACCCTTTGGTGCAGACAAAATTTGCCCATCGTGTCCAGTCGTTGCAGATACCTGGCCTACAGAACCTTTGTGAGCTGGTGTTGGTGTTTCTGTTTCTGGACTGAAGAATCAGAGTGGTGCTTCCTGCCTGCATGGTGCTGTGGATAAGAGCGGAGTTTCCTGATGCAGCAGACTATTATAAGGGGTTCAGAGCTTCCTTGGTTGAACCTGGACACGTAGCTGGCTCTCACATCCACCTTGTCAGGTCTGTCACACTGAGCAGAAAGGTCTTCTGGGTCTGGTATTTTCTGCAGCTCCCTCAGGTATGGAGCAGGGTCCTGGAAAACCTTCTCAAAGACAAGGTCCGACAGTGCATCTGCATGATCTAAAATGCAAAAAACAAAAATGTGTGCTTACAAAAAGAAATGGCACTAAAATCGAAACACCTCACTGCAGTGTTGTACACTTTATTTCACTGCTTTTATTGACACAATTTCCTTATTTATTATATATTCTCAATTCCATGTTAAAAGCATTTTTATTTAAATTTCCTTTATGTTTTTCTTTTTATATTATGCCTATTTGTCAATGTCTTTAAAATTGTGGATTTTAAATAAAGACTTGTTAAACTTACAGAAAGCCGGCTCTGCTCTCACTGGCTTTGCTGAGCATCCTCCCTTCTTGGATTTTTATGTTGTCTGTAGTCGACCAGCATAGACACAAGAAAGAAAAAATGTTTAATCTGTTACAGCATGAAAACGCAAAATAAAGCCATACATTTTTACCATTTTTTGGAGCTGAAATGTTTTTTTCACTTTGTACTAAAATCTAAAAAATAAAAAATTCCATGAAATGTAACATATAGTTTTGTAGATACATTAGGTGTTTCTGGCAGCTGATAATTAACTTGACAGACTTTATTTTTATCATTTATCTGACTGCATTCATTTTTTTTTTAATTTTAGATATTTGTTGATCAAATTGATCAGACAGAGGTGTCATAAAAGTATGTATCAAATAGGATACAACAGGCTTTCAGGGGTTAATATGTTTTCACTTACAAATGTCACATTAAGTGATATATAACCAAATGTCTATGCCTATATGTTGTTAGTAAATAAATTAGGAGGATAACCATCTCACAGATCTTATTTGGTTGCCTCCCTCAGTTTCTCCTACGTTACTAACATGCTGTAGTGTTAGTATATGTAACTTTTCCTCACAGCCACACTCCTCACAGCCACACAGCTCATATGACAATAGCCTGGGGGCATTAAAATGTGTTTAAGTGTTTAAACTTACAAAAATCTGATTAAATTAATTTAGTTATAATGACACAGTGGCCACAAAGATGGTGATGACAATCACATCTACAGATACACTAATCTGAGCCAACTTTGTGTTACATGTTATATAGTTTCCCCTGTTGTTAGTACTGATGCTAACTTGATCTGCTGCAAAACACAAAGAAACAGCCTTCACTGATTGTTTCCCTCGTCCACAGTTTAAACACAAAATGAGCTTTGATACCTTAGATAACCTGAGATAATTTACTGATTACATTGCTTCAGTGAGTGCAGAGCAGTTTGCATAATACTCAGATCACTCAGATGCGTACTCAGATACATTTAACAGCGGGGGCGTTGATTCAAAAGGAGTCCAATGACCTTGTCCTAGCTCAGACCTCACAAAGTCTCTATCGTCTGATAAGATGACTGTACGGCCTCGAGAGAGAGACTTTCTGTTCCAGAGCAAAGTTCACAGGATGAGGGAGTGGAGGGGGGGAGGATCGAACCTCTGTTAGCAAAACATTCAAGGAGAAAGTAGATATGTCTGCTCAAGGACAGACAAACGGGAATTCATAACAAACAAGGATAAGGAATAGTTTGGATCAGACCGACTGTAATTTTCCATCAGCTTTTCTAGTCTTTTGGTCTCTCACGATGATGTTCCAAATCTGTGGGCCCATTCAACCGAGCCGAGCTGTCAACTTCTCCAAGGTGTTGTCTTGCTTGCGAACGAGTTAGAGAATCGCATCAAGCTTGCGATTGAGCTCATAAATCGCTTGAGTCTGAGTGTTGACAGCCCTGCACATTGCTTCAGTCATGAAAGGCAGCTTCTTAAGAGCCAAAAGTGCAGCCATCGTCTTCTTAACTGCATGATGGATCAGGAAACTGCTAACTCCAAACAAAAAAAATCCAATTATGTTGGTAACTTCCACGTCCTCGACGGACAGAATCAACAGGTACACGATCCTCCACTTCTCCCAGGAGTCCATGGTGTACCCAACTGGGAAAGTACCATCGGGACAGGCGGGTTGTCCTTTTCCTGTTCTCCTCGTCGAGAAAATGTGGTCGTTGCCGATGAGAGACCAGCTGATCAATTCCATGATTTTAGATTTCGGAATGAAATGCAGAGAGTGGCTGCAATAGACACAGACAGCACAGCAGGGCAGATAAGGGCAGGGAGCAAAAAGAAAAGCGTCCAAGAATAGCGAATAGATGCAGATAGGTCCAGAAAAGAAGTTTCTTTTCTGGACAACAAATCAGTTCGGACAACAAATCTGTCTGGATAACAAACAGAGCACAGCAAGAGGCTCACATGTTACTCAGCAGACAACTGAAGCTGTTGTTGTTCCTGGTGTGCGCGCAGCCTCATCTGAAAGAGTACTGCGCATGCGGTGATGTCAGCGTTTCATCCCGAAATGCTCCAATGCGGTTTTCAGTGGAGCTGCATGGAGAGTGTTTTGGAAACTTTCCACTCTGGAGCCCGTTTTCAAAAGTTACCGTTTTAAGACAAAATGCAACATTTCAATGTAAATGCAAGGTCAAAACACAAGGAAAACTCATTGGATTTGACCGTTTTTGTAAACGCAGTCTTAGCCTCCTAAAGGTAACACAGGGACAGGAGGGGGTGTATGAGGAATAATCATAATCCTCCAGCTGTTAAACTCCTCTTGACTAATGTAAGAATATTCATACATCTAAGTTTACACTGCAGACTTTCAGAGTAACTTTAACACTGATGAAAATCTTGAGCTCTGTAATCTGCTCCACTTCCCTCTACTGTTACCATTAGCTCATAGCAATAAGCAAAAAAAAAAAACAAAAAAAAAACACCACACAGCATTAGAATACTCACAATTCCATGGTCCGAGGTTTGGTGGCAGAAGTTGGTGCTGAGCCTGGATTCAGGAAAAGTCTGGTGTCCAGTCCTGTGTTGAACTGACTGAAGTTGAAGAAGCAGTCAGCCCTGAAGTGACTGGCACACACATTCAGGTTTTAGCCAACTGTAGCTGCTCATTTCCTTCAAAAATAAAATTGATGCACTGGGCCCTTTGGTGCTCTGAGGCTGGTAGCCTATATATGCAGATACCGTATATGAGGCTGTTTACAGCCAACAACTGAGCAGAGACAGCTTCTGAGCTCAGACATGCTGAACACAGACCTCTCATTAACTTCAATTCTCCTGGTCTGTGATGGGACCCTCAGGTTTGCAATGAGATCCCCTGTGTAGCTACTTTAGTACAGCAAAGGTTGGAGCACACTATGGGCCTGATCTACTAAGATTCAAAATAACAGGTGCTAAATTGCGTGTGCAAACAAAAAAATTGCACATGCTATTAGTGGGCATGTTGCGGTTGATCTATTGTAACTGCGTGTGCAATTGGTAGCAGGGGCAAAAGTGGTGTGGACCGCCCCTTTAAAGGAGGATTTTGTGTGTGCTATTGCTGTCACCATGGAGAGTTTAGGAGAGCAGATTGGTCGTAAATGAAAAATGAAGTTTGAAGCCATGGAGTTTGAGGCAAACACACTTGAGGTTATTTTTTTGCCACATGTCATTTTGACAGACAAGATTGTCACTTTTCCCTCATACCATATTTCTATCCGTCACTTTTAATTTTCCTTTTCTGATTGCAATGAAACATAATCTAAATGGCAGCATTATCATCAGCAGAGAAGGTTTACTTTACGGGTGTCTTCATGGCACACTGGATTGTCCCTCAATTTTTCCAGTCCTTCATAATCACAGACAGCCTCCAAGTCTTTCTGTTTTTCATCAAAATATTCAGTCATTGATGGAAAATATTCGGTTAATGTGACCCCTGTTTGCCACCATGATCCCAGCCCTCAGTGCGTAATGCTTTGCCTTTTGCACCTGCTGTACAAACGTACAAAAATCAGACGCAAAAACACAGTGTGCAATAACTTGTGGGTTTTGACAAATCTTATTGCGGGTGCTAAATGATTACATTTGCTTCTCCTCCTCCCAGTATTTTGCATGTTCTGATGATCTGCAAGTGTTCTGCATACTCATGAAGGCAAACGTACAAAATGGACTGCGCGTGCTATTTTGCTCATCTGTTTGACCAAATCCTTAGTAAAAACATATTTTTTTTTACATCTGCTGTTGCTTTGATCAGGTTCTTTTTTGAGACAGAGCACAGCCTACATACCCTTCTGCCAGCAGCGCTGACTTCTTTCCTTCATAAGAGGAAACAGCCACCAAATTGCTTCCACTGAGGCATCAATAAGAATCTGTGGATTTGTTAATTAGGACTGATGGAGGAATGACGTGAAGTATGACATTGAATTGTGAAACGATTTTGAGCAGAACCACAAAATCTCAAGTCACCGTACCAAATTATTAACACTTTGATATGTAAAGCATCTGACTGGAAGTTACTTTGTTATTTCTAACTTCACTTGTCTATAACTGAATATTACATTTTTAGATAAATGCATACAGAGGATCATTCTATTGGTCTAAGTGGGGATGAAACTGTTTGATGGGGAAATGACTTAGCATTTGGGAGCAATGTGCATGTGCATGAGTGTGTGTGTGTGTGTGTGCTATGTATTGTGTTCTGTTATATTCTTTGTATTGTATAATATCCAGTAAAAACCATCTCAAGGGACTATCCTCTATCCATCTATCATCAATACAGCTCATCACTTACGGGGTCACAGGGGGCAACAGCCTGTCCCAGGTGACCTAAGGCAGGAGGCAGAGTACACCCTGAACTGGTTGCAAGCCAATCTCAGGGCCACACAAAAAATGGGCAACCATTCATGATCCTTGGGGCAATTTGGAGTCACCAATTAACCCAATGAGCAAGTTATTAATTTGTGAGAGGAGGCCAGTGTGCCAAAAGAGAACCCACATGTGCACACGAAGAACATAACTCCGCACAGGAAGGTCCCCACTGACTCAGGGGTTTCGAACCAATGCTCTTCTTGCTGTAAGGCATGTGCACTACCTGCCATGCCACATTGCAAACTGGGCCATCCTGTATATCAATAAAATAAAAACAAAATTTTAATCCAAAGTAAGATAAGGACCCCTGAAAAAATAGGGGATCGAATTCCTTTTAAGGTTGTGTGAAAGTCAAAATCCTGACTTTTCACAGACTGGAAACTTTTCCATCCACTATTTTTTTCAGTGATCCTAATCCTCCTCCTTAGGGTTTTCCCCCTGAGTGATACATTTTTTTGTACAAAATAAATATGTAGTCTGAGTTTTCTATTTTGTATTTAGCATATTTGTTGAAACTATACTTCTAAACAATCTTGGCTCAACCCAAAAACACATTCCAAATGTGGATATTGAAGACCTCATAATTTATGATTAACATGTAATTAATCGATTTTAGGATCATTGTTGGGAAGTTGTTGGTTATTAGATAACGATTCATGATAAACAATAAAGGATAATGATAAACTGATTGTATTGGGGTCTTAATGATTATTTCCCTTGGGGGGAAAGAGTGAAGTCAGAATAAGTCCTGTAAAGACATGTCTCCACTAACAAACCCTTGTTGCTCTCTCTGATTGGCCCAGAGGTGTCATGTGTAATGTGTTGGAACAGAGTTCACCATTTGGTGATGCCTGATCTCAACTTCCCCTGAACGTTTGAGCACTCTTACAGGTGTGTTTAAAGAAATAAAAGAAGAAAAATAAAAGCTGGTCTTATAAGATGGTATTTAAGAGATCCAGTTTCCCTGTTTTCTGTACCTTGGCGTGGGTATTGAAGAGCTCAAACAGAGCCATGATCAGCGGCTCCACACTGATGTGTCCGTCCTGGTACTCCTGCAGGTAGTAAGCCATGGTCTGCCTCTCGGGCTCTGTCAGCAGCATGTAGGCCTGCTGATCCAGGGACACCTGAGCACCGGGAGGTCCCACACCCCGGTACCCTGCTGGCTGTGAGGGTAGAGAGGGAGATAAATAAGACGGGTTATCTTGGCATACGAGAGGAGAAGCATGCAGATTGGGAGCCTTCAGATGTGTGTAGCCCTTCACCCTCCATCATGTGCACACACATGGCAGAGCTTATCTCAGTGAGTAAAAAGGCAGCACTTAAAAGCTGCAGGGTGTTCCTCAGTCAGGATTTATTTTCCTTTAAGGCTCCATTATTGTTATCTTATTGAGCAGCTCTCCATCTGGAAACAGCTCCTCACTGTTTGGAGGCTGTCAGAGCTTCAGCGTGGTCCTGTGGCTCCGTTCCCCCTGTTCAAGCCTTTGTATTAAATAAGGAGAGCAAATATGACTCCGCAAGCTGTAGAATAAAATTTGCTCAACAAAGATGAACCAATGTTAGAGCGAGAGAAATAAACTGTTCATAATGTGGTGGAAATGGAAATTGAAGAGCCTCTGCTCGAGTGAGACACAACATAAAATTGAGACTGAAATAGAAAACATTAATGAGAGAGTTCCCTCTGTTTAAGAGAGTTTAAGAGAGAACAGAAGAAAAGACGAAGACAATGAGGCAGAGCTCATGCTAATATACTGCTTTGATAAACCAATAGCTGAAAATTGAGTTTAACCTTGAGCCCATTCTGTCAGGTTAAAGGACTGGCTTTGTGTTTATTAAAGAAAACCCTTTAAAACTTAGGATAACAGGAAATAAACTCTTATATCTCTCAAACTCAAATCCCCTCTGAGCTCTGATTAGTTTGGGTGTGGGCGGCCAACAGCTGCAGAACTGAATACATTGAGTCCATCGGGTGAAAAGAGATTAAAAAAACAAACAAACTAAAAACAGGGCAATGCTAATACTTGCCTCTGATGCTGTTTGGTTCATGATAATATAAATATAAATGTGAATTGTTTCTCTCAACAATTATTCTGCATGCTATGTGTGGTATGAGTAGATTTTCTTTAAATGGTAATTTATGTGATTTAAAACCAGCAACAGATGGGTTTTCTTGCAGGTCAAAGGAGGGCTCAGCTTTCCTTAGGCAAGGCTGGGAAAGCATCGTTCATGTAATGCACTGTAAGTAGGTTTTGAATGATCATACATCTCATGTTTCTGCTGTTAACAATATAATCATGCCCGTGCACTCAAATGGATTGGAGTAAGTTAAAGGGTTAGTTTGAGGTTTTTGAAATGAGACAGTAGGATCAAAACAGTTCAGTGCCGGATTTTTATCTTCATGTGTAGGGTCTCTGACAGATACAAAAAAAAATCATTTCATATTTACAAAATCCTTATGTGTGTGCCCTGCCTAAAGCCACACAGTGTAGTTTGTTCTCCCATCTAGTGGTGAAACTATATGTAGTGTTTAAGCTGTATACAGAAGCTTTGGCAACACGTAGTCCAGCACTTCATTACGTTTTCTTTCTGGTGAAGAGGTGCCTTATTTCAACAAACTGCAAACTGCATTTAATCATTAGATTTAGCATGCATAAGTCGTCACTCCTTTAGCAAAAGTGAATGCAACAGAGAAAGTGAATTATGTTGCCATGTTTGTTATTTTTAATCTATCGCTAAAAACTATTTCATAGCCCAGAGCTTCAATTAACAATCTGACACACAACAAACTCTATCAAATGTTACTGATGCCTATATTGCTCTACAATGCATGGGCTATGTGCTAATTAGCAATGATGCATTACTTATTTGTTTAGTTTTTGATTGCATACATTGGCAGAGATCATCATCAGGTGGGAGGAAGAGAGACAGTCAGAGGACAGAGAGGTAGTGGATCAGTGGGAGCTACGACAGACAATCAAATTGGATTAAAAATCTCCAAAGACAGGGAAGATGCAATACCGCAGGGTGGCTGAGCATGGTGCACCCCACACTGTGGTAATTTCGTCCAGCACGTTGCAGTGCATAGCCAGTTTGCCATATTGATAGATGCCGAGATGGGTGTGGCAGCACACCATGGGGAGGAGTCAATAGATTCAGCTTGGGACAGCGACAATTTCACGCCAAAAAACTGCACAGAAAGTGCGCTGAAAGCTCACCAGCTCCAACCTGGTCAATTCTCTGCGCAGGCGAAGCATACCTGGCGCAGTCATAGTTTGGCTTACAGGCCCACAGTGTGCACACATCACCAAAACCTCACAGGCAGGTAGACATAGTGTCAAGGCATTCTTTGTCGCATGTTGCGTGCCACACAACATAACCTTACACCATGGACGCCACTTTGACCTCACAGAGGAGACATTACAGGACTTAAGGTGGAGAGAGGCTGAATTGCCGTATCAGCAGGGAGAGCAGCAGAGCACACTGGAGAGGAGAGACCAGCTGGCTGCACAGCTCTGTTCTTGAATGTGCTTATATGCCTACCCTTTATACAGGTTTTGGCCACAATTTACTCAGTCACATTAAAGATACACAAAGTCATTAATGAGAAAAATGTATTTCATTTAAATGCGTCTCCTTCCTCTTCCTCGCATGCTTTGGAGTGCTGGGTGGAGAAGGAGGGAGGGACCCTGAGGTGAGCCGGCCTCCCATGGTCCTGAGTCTCAACAGCTACTTGTGATGGGCAGGGGGTGTGGATGTCCTCTGCAAGGGGAGGTGATCGGCTCCCTCTTTGGCACTTGTGCCGTGGGAGGGACGGAGGCGTGGTTCAGCCTTGCTGTGCCGGACTGTGCCGTGCATGAAAATTGCAAAATACCCTGGACACAACGTTGGTGCAGCACAGGGCAAGTGCGTCTGGGCCTGGTCTACAAAATTAGAGTCCAAGGTCTTCACAGCCCCATCTCTTACTGAAATCATATGCACCAACCCCGACAACAACAGAAAAAAATGCGTTGCGTTTGTGGTGAGCTCGTTTTAGCGTCAACAGCAAACTCTACTGCTCCTCTATGGCCAACATGAGCAGCACTACCGTTGAGTGAACAGTTGACACCAGTGATTGTTTACATTTCTCATGATGTATGCAAACACTCTGCTTCTTCTTCTCTGGTGTTGAACTAGGTCTGCAGCAGCGTAACCACTTACAGGCCTGGCATATGTACTACAGCATTTTCAGTGTTTTTGTGTAGACAAACCTATTTGTCAACATGATGTCTTCTTGTACTTTAACACAAAACCTATTCATGTCCATGTGGGCAGGGCCTTAATCTGTCATGAAGTCCGGGAGCAGAAGATAACAGATACTCCATTAATAAGCGTTTCAGCCACAGAGACTCGGATATGTTCATACAGCAGAAAACTTCTTAAGACCACATCAGCTTGTAGAAATATGCAACAAGTATGATTTATGCTCACCAATGACTTTTTCTTATGGCTGCTTGTGGTCTTTTCTGGGTTTTGGTTTTGAATGGGTCTCTCTCTCTTGCTCACTATGTCAATGTTATCATGTACTGTATGTGTGCGTAGGAACCAAAATGATTAAAGCCCTGTTTAGAGTGTAAGGTATTTAATTGTTATCAGTTTCTGTCTTGGCAATACCACAGGCAGTGTGCATGTGTAGAACTGATAGGTAATATCATGCATGTGCTTCACTGTAAAAAAAAAAAAAGTCAGTTGTATCTACATTTGTCTTCAGCCCATCTTTCCTGTTTGGTATATTTTATCCTCCATGACCTTTATGTTAAAATCTGATCATCTGTATTGAGTTAGCCTCATCGATGAAACATTGGGCATCTTCACCCATCAATGTAAACAGGATCAGGCTCAGACCAGACCCCTCAAAATTGTAATGGTTCAATCTCATCATTAATGGAAGAGGATGTGATTTATCTTGTAGTTTGTAAAGGTTTCATCAAATACTAAAATCTGTGAAGAACTTTGCATAACTATTCATGCAGGGCAGAGCCCAAGGGTAATGCTGTATAAGAAGATTTTTAAACGCACATCAAACAGGGTGAGATCATTGAATGGTGCCCGCGTTTCTGAATTGTTATTTATGTTAAAGATACGACACTTTATTTCAAAACACCTTGCACTCTCACAAATGTGTATATTCTAAGTTATTGCCGCCATACAACATGTTTTTTCATAATATGTGCTGTTGACCCCTTGGCCAGGTCACTCTTGTGAAAGAGATCTTCATCTCACTGGGTTTTTTATGTGGTTACATAAAGGTTCTATCTATCTATCTATCTATCTATCTATCTATCTATCTATCTATCTATCTATCTATCTATCTATCTATCTATCTATCTATCTATCTATCTATCTATCTATCTATCTATCTATCTATCGTTGTATTGGAACTCATGCAAGACGATTGTTCTGCTTGTAGGAAAGTTCATAATACTCTTTGATGCACAAACTTGCCCAATTAAGATCATACACAAGATTATTTACACTCCGTAAAGATACTTTTGTTCCATGTTCTGGACATGTGACTTACTGTCATCATTTTGGGAATATGTTATCAAATCAATATCTCAGTGCTTACATGTTACTGTTAGTCTTTCACCTAATTTATGTCTTGTAAGAACTGATATGTCTGACAAATGGAATAATTATGAATGTAGATACATAGATCTTGCCTTGGTAGTGGCCACAAAATGCATAACTTTAGACTGGAACGCAGTGCAATGCCTTCAACTGTCCAATGGTGCAATGAACTCCAAAGCTACCTCACCATGGATTGAATTTACAACAAAAGCAAAGGCAGTGTCTCAGACTTTACAAAATATGACAACCTCATTTGAATTTGAATTTTAAAATAATTTAAACTAATCTATGATCAAGGGACTACAACGACAGTGCTGTTTTGTTTGTTTATAAGGGTCATTGATGAATTTGTATGATTTGTGTTTGTGTTTTGTTTCATTCGCATCTGTTCTGTCTATTTTATTATTCTTCCAGTAGGAAACATAAATAATGAGGTATGCTTTTTATCTTTGTGTATTCCCCATATTTCTGTTTACAAAAAATGAAAAAAAGCACATACAGGTACAAGAACAGTATACTGTTTATACTCAGCAATGCCAAGGGATGAATATATTTAAATATATTAATATATAAACTGGACGGCACAGTGGCGCAGCATGTAGTGCGCGTGCCTTACAGCAAGAAGGTACCCGGTTTGATTACCGGGTCGGGCCTTTCTGTGTGAAGTTTGCATGTTCTTCCCGTGCATGCGTGGGTTCCCTCCGGGCACTCCGGCTTCTTCCCACAGACCAAAAACATGCTCATTAGGTTAAATGGTGACTCTAAATTGCCCTTAGGTATGAGTGTGAGTGTGAATGGTTGTCTGTGTCTCTATGTGGCCCTGTGATCGACTGGCGACCGGTACAGGGTGTACCCCGCCTTTCGCCCAATGACAGCTGGGATAGGCTCCATCCCCCCCACCCCAAAAGGGGTAAAGGGGTATAGAAAATGAATGAATGAATGAATGAATATATAAACTATGTTGATGTCAGGCCTCTCTTTTCAAAATCCTGGCCTGAATTCCTGTCCCAGCACAGCCCTGAAAATGATATAACACATTTAGAGGCTGTATGTAAAGGACCAGTCTCAGTTTTTGCAGGCCTTACCAAATTGGCTCAGATAGATGTTAATGTTATTTTAGCAGAATTTGCAATGATGTGATGAAAATTCTCTTTTTCTATAACAGTTAAGCCTTTTTTGACATTAGTTGTATGAGTAGATGTCTTTTGGTAACTATTTATGTTACTATTTATTTATAGTGTACATAACAGTCATGGCACGGAACCAGAGTTCTCCTGGTCTATGTGACCACTCTATGTGCTTCTTGTAAATCCTGCTTCGGCACCGTACATGGTAGCTGTACCAGGCATGATTGTTACATCAGGTTCAATGGTGCTACTGCAGGGCATGCCTCACAGCCGGCCTGCATGCAGCTGGAAGAAGGCCTTAACTGAATCTTATATCTGATTCTAAGAACCTGAGATAACTCAAAATTATGTCCCATAAAGAGGGTTGCAGCCCCTCTTGAGAACCATAGTATGCAAACTTTGCCGTTAATGTTTAAAATACTCGAGTGAGATGAGTATTTACCCTATAAAACCTTTTATGGGCAACTGAGGGCCTCATGGGAATTTGCAGCCACTAAGGAACAAACACATACAATCCACAGAGAGCAGGGCGGTCAATGTGAGCCCTTAAAAGTGCTAATTTCACCTGCAGGACATTCCCACAGGTATCCAGGCTGTGGTGGCGCTTCATTTGTAGGTGCAGTTGTTTTGTTGGTGTATAGAGCAGAGAAAAGGGAGTAAGGATGATCCCATGGGAGAGGGTTTGAACGAGAGTCCGAGGAAAATGTCAATGTCCTCTAAATGTTGTCCTGTCAGCGATCAGGCTCTAACCAATCATGTCAGAGAGACTGGAGCTCTTAATTAATACCCAGCACACTGCCCACACTAACAAGCTGCTGTACGATAACCCTCCTGTTTGAGTCAGGATGGAACGAGCCCTGAATACAACATCATGTCCCCCAAGTACCCATTCAGCTTTCAGAGCAGTGCTCTTCATTCATTAATGGTTTTCCAGTAGCTGCTGAAATGCTCTTGGACATGCATTCAATCAACATGGCCACCCATCCGATCTTAAATTACAGCACTCATTAGGCCTGCACTGCCTGGGGCGCAGGAACATTTCTGAGGAGGAGCTGTCTCTTTGTAGCAGAGTCTCTGATGAGACACATTATAAGCATAGCGCTCAGCGGTTTACACTGTTGACAGAGATCGTTTAACTATAGAGACCTGCCTGTATCTAGATACAGATACAGCCAGTGGTCTCTGCTTGATGTCCATTTCATCTGTCTCTCTGCATTTTCTCATCAAATTATGGATACAGTCTGAATGCTACAACACCATTGTCATTCATCTTACATCTCACTGGGCAGTTTAAGCTTATACAACGCTTCTGTAGCCTTAGACTACTCAAAGGAGCTTTACACCAGGTTATGTCTGCACATTCACACCCATTCACTCTCACATCGGCTCACTGATAATCAGAGTCTCTATGTCAGTTGTCGGTCAGTATTTCCAAACACATTTGCACCCTCTATACACTAATGCAGCAGTGTGGGCAACTTGGTATTACGAGTCTTGTTCAGGGACAACAGCTGGGCTCAAACCTGACCAAGTGCACTATCACTGATGCCTCATTCAGTCCCTCCAGGATTTTGCAGCAAGTCCTTGTGATTTTTTTAAAGGAAAAAATAAGATTTTATGACGGGGGGGAGGGGGGGGGGGTTCAATTTAATGTCTCCAAAAGTTTTCAGTACGAAAACACATTACCAACAGGAACCTTCATCAAAACAAAGGGCCCTTTACACAACAATATCAACAACAGAAATGGAGAGGTTTTCCCTTTGTATTTTCAAAAGCATTCGCACAGTGATAAAGACACACATTAACAAGGATCAACGAGAACAACTGAAAACCCAGTAGCGCGCATGCCAGACAAGTAGTTGGTGATGTAAGCTTATAGCAGCAGTGTTTCAAAGCGTGTCTGTACACTAACACTTTCAGGTGAAAACAAAATTTTCATAAACAGAAATGGCATGTGGACACACAAAAACAAAGATGATTTTTGTTGTCACTGAGAGAGCCTCCCAGAAGGATTGATAAAGGACAGTTAGCAGCAATGCCTGATGCTTGGTATTCAGCCATAGTTCATGTTGTTGCTGTTCCTAGGTTCCTGAAAGAGCACTGGCATTTGCATTTGTCACCATTTTCCCTGACAACACTGATTCCTGCTTACAAGGAGACAGCAACAAATACATTTTCAAAACTTTTCACTCTTGACCCGGTTTCAATGTTTTACTGATTTAAGGCACTCCAGGCACTGTTCTCGTGTAAAAAGAAGGCAAAAATACAACAAGAACTCTTACTTTTGGCCATTTTCATTGCTGTGCAAACTGCCCCAAATATAAAGGATATACCCTGATTCTTTTTTAAGTGTGCTAGCAGCCTGGTCCTGGGGGAACAGGGTCTTTGTCTTTGGTCAGGGCTGGGTTGCTCCAACAAGAAAGGTCAGAAATCTGTTATTTGTGATCAAGCTTAAGCTGCCTTTTGTTTTTGTGCCTATTTGTTTTTAAAGCATCTCTCAATCAATTGCAAATAAATGTTAATTTGTGATAATCTCTGTTAAATTGGGATTTTGGTACAGTGTTGTATTTGGGGACCAAGAAATGAATCTTATTTATTTATTCATTTATTTGAATATGTTGCACATTAACACCCTTGACAAATCAAAGCAAAAATATATAACAACCACAAATACCTTTAGGGCCCGATCTACTAAGGTTTGCGTGTATAAAAACATGTGCAAACGTCATAGCGCGTGCAAATCTGATGTACTGGTGCACCAAGGATTGTGTCATTCAAATAAACAAAATAGCACGCACAGTCCATTTAGCATGTTTGAATATGGAGAATATATGCAGATTATAAGAACGTGCAAAATACTGGGAATAGGAGATGCCAATGTAATCATTTAGCACCCGCAATGCTCGCAGTGTTTTCGGTCCGAATTTAGTAATGTTTGAAAAGCAGGTGCAACAAAAGGGCAAAGAGCTATGAGCAGAGGGCTGCAATTCTGGTGGCAAACAGGGGTCGCATTAAGGGTCGCAGTAAGACCTGGAGGCTGTCTGTCATTATAATGGACTGGACAAAGAGTAACAATTCAGCATGCCATGCAGACGTAGGCGAAAAGTAAACCCTCTCTGCTTTGCACTCCACATCACGGAGGAGGTCATTTAATCTACGTATATAAATTTTCCAAAAATCTTCATAGCCGTAATCACTCTGTTTGTCACTCAGAACTGACAGCATCACACTCTACACGCACTGACAGCGAGTTAAGAGGTTGTCAGTGCGTGGAGAGTGTGTCACTGTCAGTGCTTAAAAGGCAACAGTTACCTGCGTGGTCTGTGCACGTAACTGTAATGCTGCATTCAACACTGCAAGCGACCCGGCTACAAAATCGCATCGCCCACTGACGTAGCATCGCGCGTCCATAAATACCTCATTTTGGTCACCGTTGCCGTCAGCCGTTGCTCGGTGACGTCATGTCCGCTCGAGTTCCATCGGGTTCATATCATATATCACATAATAGGATGTATAAGCGGACATTATTCCAGCTGTATCCTTTTCATTCACTTATCAACCACAAAACACTGCAGCTGATGCCCTGCAGCAGCATTATCTGTGAGTTTCCCGCGGCCCGTCTAGGCGTAACTAATGTCCTCACTGACTAATGTTTCCCACACGGACATGGATTGTTACTCTGTAGTCCGGATGAATAACTGTCTGTCTAGGGTATTATCACACGTGCACACACCTGCTCATTGATCAACTTTTTTTTACTTTCACATTGCGCGACAAGCTATGTGGTAGCGTAAAGAGCGGCTGTCACATCGCAGGAGGGTTAGCCCCGCCCCATCGGGGCTGTACCTTGACATTGCATGGGGAGTGATCGCCGAGGTAGTACAAGTAGTGTCCGGTGTGAATGCACCTTTAGACTGCTCTTCACATGAGAGGTTATTGATGATGAAGCTGTCTAACTTTGTGTATGCTGCCATTTAGATTATGTTTAATTGCAATCAGAAAAGGAAAATTAAAAATGACGGATAGAAATACGGCACAAGGGAGAACTGACGATCTTGTCCATCAAAATGACATGCAGCACAAAATAACAACAAGTGTGTGTATTTGCCTCAAACTCCATGGCTTCAAACGTTGTTTTTTTTTACTGCCACTCTGATCTCCCAAACTCTCCATGGTGACAGCTGGTATCACACGCAACATCCTCTTTAAAGATGGCGGTCCACACCACTTTTGCGCCTGTTATCAATTGCACATGTGGTGATAGTAGATCACCCACAACACACCCACTAATTGCACATGCAATCTTTTAGTGTGCACATGCAATTTAGCATCCGTTATTTTGGATCATGCCCTTAGTTTTCAATTTTCTTCTATTATGCAAAAATAATCCCAGCACAATTTCTGTAGTGCTCAAATAGATTTATGTATTGGTTCATAACACAGTATGATGGTACTGTAGATTAAAACAACAATAAACAAGCCGTGCAGAAAGAGCTCAGACAATAATATAACCAAAATTCACCACAAAACATTAATATATCAGCATTTACTGACAGCTGTATATCTAATAATTGTCAACAACAACCTCACAGAATCAAAAAAATAGATCGGTCTTTAGGGTATATGTGCAGCAGGCATCAAGTGTAAAAAGAGAAGTTTCATGTTTTAGAGCAAAGCCTTACAGACCGAGTGATGGGGAACAGCTGACTCGACCCTGGCAGAAGTTCACTCAGACCCTTAACGGTGCCTCTCTCTGGATAAAATCCATGTCAGGCTTGGAGGGCCCAATCTACTGTAGGTTTGCGTGTATAAAAACATATGAAAACCTAATAGCATGCACAAAGCTCAATCAAAGTGCTTTCAAGGTTGTTTTGTTCTGATTCAAAAAATAAAATGATGAAATGTTGTAGTTATTATTGGTTTGTTTCATGCTAATACTGCAGTTCTGTAACGTAGGCCTCCTTACATAATGGCCTGCTTTTCCCTTTGTGTTGGTAAACAATGCCATGCTCCCTTATACATCATGGGAAGGTATGGCCCTTTTCCATTAGCCCTACTCTACCCGGCTCTACTCTACCCGGCTCTACTCGCCTTGTGCTGCATTTCCATTAGCCCCAGTCGCCTGCCCAACGGGGCGCAGTGTCACTGTAAACAGCTGAGCGGCACTGCAGTGATGTCGTTTTGAGTGCGACACAACAATCTGTGGCTTTTTGTCTCAAACCAAGTAAAAAAGGATAGCAGAAGAAGGCTGCAGGTGGCAAGAAGAAATACCCCTTGAGAAGCACAGGAGAGTTTTGGAAGCTATTAAACAGAATGAAGCCGAGGACGAGAGCAATCGAGCTGCAAAGAAAAGACGTATGAGGATAAGCTAACGGTGGCTACCGCTAGCATGCTAGGTTGTCGTGCTCATGACTCATCCCTGACAACATTGTCTGACCAATAAGTAGCCGGCAGTCGGTGACGTCATCTTTTAGTATCGACTCAGCTCGCTTGGAACCAGAGCGGAGTAGGTACTAAAACTAGCTTGTTTTAGGAGGTACCAGGCTAGTGGAAACATGCTGCAAATTGAGTAGGGCCAAGTAGAGCAGGGCCAAGGCGTGCTAGTGGGAAAGGGCCATTAGTTAGCAAGCTAAGCTACTGTTCAATAGAGTTATGATTTAACTCAGAGGAGAGAGGAAGTCTATGAACATATTCACAAAAGTCTGACATAATAAAAGCTAGAGGACTTGCTGTACAAACATCTTTGATTTTTATTATAACTTAATGTCTAAGAGAACTGAATAGTTTCAAAAGTTAAATATTGACGTAACATATTCAGAGAAAAGAATTCATAAAATATTACATATGTTCTGAGGATTAATTTTTGAGGATCCATTATACATTTTATATTAGACATTATACATTATTACATTCATTTTTGAAACTTCAATGTTGTGAAATAATCACAAAGATGACCAACTTGGGAGGAACATTTTTGGAGGTTGAACATTACAGACGATGTTAAAATCAAAACAAACAGGCTCAATGACAACAATTCAGCACTTGAACTGGAGAATGGAGTGTGTTTTTGTGAGAGGGCAAAAGAATAAGGGTCAATCTTACCTTTCCTAAAACAGGTGTAGCTCTGGCCGATGACGGTCTGCAACAAAGAACAGAGAGACACAGGTGTTACATCTGCAACACACAGAAACAACATGAACATTGTTTACCTCATTAGATCTGTTAGAAGAGTAAAGGGCCACAGACAGAAAAGGACAGAATTCAGAATTTCATTCTTTTCTCTTCAGAATTCTGACTTGATTACAATAATTCTCCCATAATCCTGGCTATGATATACTGACTTGAATGCCACTTCTCTCCCAGAATTCTGACTTTAATTTTGACTAATTCTGACTCAAAATGTGTAGTGTTTTGAAGTTGGCAGCATTTTACCAAACAGAAAACTGAATTTAGAATATAATATTTCTATATGTGTGTTAAGTCCATCAAAGTAGGTGTGCAATCATCCCATAACACTTTCGTTTCCTTTTTATTAAGTTAGAAAAAACTTTTATATCTATGTACCGTGGGTGTGGAGGCTGGATTATAATCTGCTATGTTGTCTACTGGTGGGTTTTGGGGACAAGAGCGACACACGAATTTTGAATACAAGTCTACAAATGTTTACAAAACCTATAATCGTCATCTTAACTGATCTATAACATATAAAAATAATACTTACAATATGAATGAAAAAAACCTGACCTGGTAACTGTTGTAAAAAATTCCCTGTTCACAATCCTTTTTGATCTTCACTGGCTCTCATCGCTCAAGCCCCAGTCACACATTCCTGTTTCTCATAGCGATTGTGCACGATTGTCATAATCCTGATAAAGCGTGCTTTGGTCGCGGTGCATGCGCCACTTGGTCTGGATCAGCGCTGTATAGTCGTGGATGAACGGAGGGGAACGTAGAAGCTCCACAACAGTTTTGAACAGTTCAAAACTGTCGTGGAGAATCGCCGCTCTCAGTGGAGCGGGATGGAAGCCTAATGCAGTCCTAATGCGAGTGGTATTAGCGGGGCATGTACGGAGCTCAGTCGGGCTGATCGTGGCCCAATCGCGGCTCAATCCTGAAAGCTTTATGAGGACGACTGACAAGGATGTATCCGTATGAGCCCCGACTGTGTCCCGTTCAAGACAGCGCAAGCGACGGGGCTCAGTCGGGGCTTACGTGACGCGAACTGAGCTCGAGCGGGGCTGACGTCCTGCCAGCAGGATGGAGTCCTCCTCATATCGCTGTATTAACTTAACTGGAGCGGGACAAACGGCCCCTGAAGCGCTGTAGCAGCGCGACTGACGGTGTATTCACGGAGTGTCTCCAGGGGTGAGACAGTAATTTAATCCCGTATCATAGCGATCACACCAGCCTCCTCAATCGTGCACAGTCGCTATGAGAAACGGGAATGTGTGACTTAGGCATTAGTGATGTGATATTTTAGAAACAGACGGGCTCATTCCAAAATCTGAACACTAGATGTCACTAAAATGCCAATTTCTACACACTACAACTTTGATATCAGAACTCTGATAATGAGCTTGATATTCTGATTTAGAGTCCACATATCTCCCATAAGTCTGACTTAAATCCAATAATTCAGACTTTTACATCAAGATTCTGACTTTAATCCTAAATTCTTCTGTTAATCCAGAAATTCTAACATTTATCCCAGATTTCTAAATTTAATTTAGAAATTCTGACTTAAGTATCAGAAGTCTTACTTTATTCTTGATATTTTTGTATTTAATTCTACCAAATTCTACCAAGGAAATTCTGACTTTAGTCCAATAATTCTGAATGTAATTATATATGTATATATATGTATATGGAGAGAGAGAGAGAGAGAGAGAGAGAGAGAGGGATTTTTAACCAATGGATAATACATGAATGACAAATGAATGCCAGAGTAGGGCTCAACCCTACTATGGCGTTCATTTGTCACTCACTTGTCACTCTTTTGGGCATTTTCACTCTGTGTTCTGAACTTGGATAATAATAGCTACATAAGGTCACATATGTCAAAAAAATCACCCCTTTTGTTAGCATGTGTCCTCTTTTAGACCTTCTCAGTCACATTATAACCAGGATTTTGGAACTATAGCTATTTCACATCAAAAGCATCCAAAGTGCAGCTTTAGGCTTACGGTCGCAACACCAGACTTCAAATTTGTTCTTTGTATGATTTTTTTTCATAATCATGCTCCATTTTACCACCGTGGACCACATGGGGAAATTCATGCACTTATTTCTGGTTAGGACACCAAACTGTGGGAAATAAAATTTCCCTACAGCATGAAGATAGACAGTACAGGGGAAGTCCACTTACCTTGAAGAACAGGAACTAACACTGGTCTGGACCCCAGCATTGACAACAGAGTTGGTGACTGAGGTCTGGTTCTTGGTGGCGTTGGTCTCAGTGATGGCCTGACTGCAGACCCACTTGGTCTCATCAATCACGGTGCGAGCGTGAGGCAGACGACCCACATCCCTCACCTTCATCAGCAGGTGGCGCCCCGTCTTCAGGATGTGGACTGCCTCGTCATGTGAGATGGTGATGAAACTCTGACCGTTCACTTCCAGGACCTGATCGCCCACCTGGAACACAGCAGAGTTTTTGTTAAAGATGATTACTATGGGCCGGATCCACAAAGAATGGATTGCTCCTGCTAATAGTGCCATCATTTAGAAAGAATTAGCTTACGTAGTCTGCCCTGTTTTAGCACCTTATCCTCAAAAGAATTTGCTCTAATCATATGCAGGTGCTGACAGGCCCACACTGTTTGGCATCTGAGCCCACTTTGAATTATTGACAATATTAATTTTCTTTTACTCAGCAGACCAAATAATTTTGTAATTCACAGTTAAACACTCCGTAAAGTGTTTAACGTGGTGGATTTATGTTGGGAGTGGAATAAAATACTCTGACTCCAATAAGCTGTGTGGCATATAGGTCACACCTGCCAAGTATATAAACTTCAGAGTATTGATTGCACGCCTTAAGAAAAAAACTTCAAATAATCTCTTATGAACACAAAGTGGTTCAAAGTGGTCAAAGAACCCTTTTTTGGTTGTCCCTTTTTTTGATGTTGTTCATCCCATTGATTTGTTTTGTTTTTGTCCTTTTTTAGTATTTGTAATTTAAATAGACAAAAAAAAACTGCAGAAAATACAACTCAAATGACTCTAAATTGCCCTTTGGAATGACTGTGAGTGTTGGCCTGTCTGTCTATGTGGCTCTGTGATTGGTGACCAACTTACACTACACCCCACCTCTCTTGTTTTCCTCAGAAAACAAAAGGTTATGGCCCTAAAACGGTAGAAAAGTAGGATTATTTTTTATCAATTTTGTATTCATGTCTTGTAGCCCCTGAAAAATGTAACCGTAGGTAATAAAATGAGGCATGTTTAAAAGAGCATGTTTTGTTTTATCGTCAAGAGCCTGTTTAAAAAAATCAAGGCAAAGGTTTATCTAAATTCACCACTATCACAGCAGCCTGACAGTAAACATCTCATATACTCAGTGAATATCTCTGTTTTCTCCCAGAGGTTCTGAATGCTCCGCTCTGTGTGCAGTGAGTCCTGATCTGAGACTCAGTGGAATGCGTCTTTTCTTTCTCACAGCCCCAGGACACAGATTTATTTCTAAACAAAGAGTGTGAAACCCAAGGTCGCTCCAACTTTCCTAACTGCTTTAGATGTCAGCTGGATGCCACAAATACATGCCACACACACAAACAGACATAAATGAAGCAGGGGATGGAGATGATTATTCTCCCCTGGGCAGCCACAAATCCTGGGGTCCTTAGCAGGGCGTCCCAGGTAAGACAAAGAAGAGCGATTAGTGGTCTTCTATTGTGGTATCACACTGGACACAGGGCCACCTGTTGACCCCCATCATAACCACGATGTTTAAAACTCAAGGCCATGAATATATAGAACAAACAATCTAAATTTGATAATAATTCAGTCTGTACTCCACCAGACCAGATCCACAAAGAATGGATTACTCCTGCTGATAGCGCCATCATTTGCGCAGAAATAGCTCACGCAATCTGCCCTGTTATAGCGCCTTATCCTCAAAAGAAATTGCTCTAATGATATGCAGGCACAAACACGCACAGAGTTTGGCATCTGAGCGCACTTTGCACCTCTGACTGCAATAATTCCCATGGCATATAGGTGGCTTTGTCCCTGCAAACTTCGAGATTGACATCTCCTTTACACTGAGCAGCAAAAACAAACAACGGCTGTCCATGGTCCTGAATCTTTTAGACTGATACATTTACCTTTGAGCAGAGCTGTCCGTGGTCCTGTCTTTAGATCAACATAAAGCCCACTCTGACCTACCACTGAGGCCGCTGAATTACTATTGTCAGGATGAGAAGTTGAGTTGCATTTATTTCTCAGGTTTGTTTGGGTATCACTGATTTATCCCCTTATTTGGTGAAGCACTCTGCATTTAGCGGATGACCCTTACCTCCTGAGACACAGCTGCCAAGTGTATAAATGTCAAAGTATTAATTGTGCCCCTTAAGAAAACTAACCCTTCACATTATTTATTATTACAACAAAGTGATTCAAAGTGGTCAAAGGACCATTTGTTCATAATTGTCGTTTTTTGTCGTCTTTTTTTTGTTGTTCATCCCCTTTTTTTTTTTTTTTTTTTTAATTTATTTTAGCCTTTGTTATTGAAACAGCCAAAACAAATCTAGAAAATACAACTCAAATAACCAAAAAGTGGTCAAGGGGGTCATAGGGTTTTTTTTAACAGACTGTATTCAGACAAATTATTCATGTTTACTTAAAAAAGGTGGAATATTCCCAGAGAGTTGTAGGCTGTATTACTGTCATCCTTGATGTCATCTAGTAGCGCAAGGATCATGTGGTCAGGCTACCGCTATCTGCAAATTATTTCATTATCACTTAAATCATTAAGTGACATTCTCCTGCAATAAATCCTTTCTTTTGTGCGCCTGCCATCTTGCGTGCCACGATGCCTTCGCCAGGCTACAATCACTAATGCCATGATTACCAGAGAGTCCTGGCATGACAGCCTTCATATAGGCTCTGCTCCACGGTTACCACCAACTCAATGCAATTTCCAAACATTTTGTACGAGAGAGAGAGTGAGAGAGGGAGAAAGAGAAATTACACAGATTTAATACACGGTTCTCATGGGCAGTAATTTGCACAGCTAAACGGCATGTGGCAATTACCGCTGGTCCTTGTGGATTAGGTGGTATTTGCAACAAGGCTTATTTGCATAGGAAGGGGACAATTTTGCGCAGGGGACCGGCGCAGCCAGGAGCGGCAGTGCAGTTTGGGTTCAGTCTGCATGCATTTTACCCTTTGCGTATGCTTTGAGGATTGCACACTATTTTTTTCTGTCATTTGCACAGGTGTAGCAGTCGCAAAAGCAGTGCAATCCTTTTGAGGATCTGGCCCTAGGTTTCAGATTTGGCCCATCGGATATTTTCACTCCACCTCTGACAAGCTTTGATGACAGTTTGTTTTACAAAGTGGTTTCATTCTGAAGCACAGTAATGCCCATCTACGACACTATCTGACTGGACTGTAATAAATGCATTTTATCGAAGGATTGTCCAGTCACCTGTTGGATTTGCTTCTGAAAGTTTTTGTCTTCCTCAGATACTTCTCAATGACCTCTTTCCAAGATGGACAAATGAAATATCCCGAATGGTCTCTCTGGTGTAACGGGTTAGCCCAAAACCTCTTGGCTGTTTGATTGTTCCATAATCATATTGAAGTGTGCAGTCTGACCTCAGAATAACTCTGTGACATTATCAGACCAAATGAGGTCTGGCCTGATGTGGCGGCAGAAAGTCAGTGCCCAAATTAAGTTATGCTGCTATTATAAGTGTTCTTGGTGGTGTTGGTAGAGACTGACATGGAGAGGGATGCAGATGGATGCAGGAAATCACAGGGGAGTGCTGAAAGCAGCAGAAAAACTGCCTCCAATCTATCACAGCAGGAGGAGCCGATGCAGAAATTAGTTATCGACTTCCCTTCTGCTCACCTCCCTGCACTCCCATGATTATGTAAAGCAGATCAAGCATGAGCCCGCTGAGGATGAGCGAGCCCCTCATTTACATGTTCTACAAATATAAACTGCCTATAGGCGCTTTAAGACCGTCCTCATGCCCTCTGCAGCAACAATAACCCTCTGTGCACACATTGCTAATAACAACTACTACAAGCTAAGAGTAGATTTAACAGCTAAAAAGGATATCCTTGAAAGAAAAGCATTCTGGTCTGACAGCTGTGACCTCGTCGGCAAAACGTCTCTGTTAAGAAGAACAGTTCCTCACTCCCTTACCCCAGCAGTAATGATCTACAGTGCCAGGTTTATTGATCATTCACAATGAAGTGAGAAAAAAAGAGAGTGTGCAGAGTGCTGGAGGTGCAGCCCATTTGTCCTCTCCACAAATTGAAGATGCACAGAGGTGTTCGGCATCAGGAGCAGTTTGTTGTATTGCAGATTTTTACTGATGGAGAAAAGAGGTTCTCAACAGAGCTGGGCTTATTAGCTCAATAATAAGCCTGTGACTTTACAAAAGTTCTCATAAAACCTTTAAGGAAGCATTAACATCTGCAGTCAACAGAATGAAAAATGCTGCTGCAAATTAATAGCATTTAATCTTGGTAAACATTAAAAATGCTCTGCATTTTGGGGGACTCCGCCAGCAGGGAGGCAGTTTTCAGGGTAGTTGCTGCGCAGCAGTGTGAAAAGAGCTTAACCCTTCACTCACCTACCAATCACTAAACATTGTAGCTGATAGCCCTGAAACAGCAGGGGTGCGAGTTCTCTGTGGTCCTGTCTAGGCAGAACTAATGTACTCACTAACTAATGTTTCCACACAAACCTGGATCGTCACTCTGTGAAATCTGTCACAAGTATTGTCACGCACCCAAACAACGCTGATTGGCTGTCGCGGCATAGCCACATGTGACATTGCTTGAAAGATTCAGTTTTAAACTTTGGCAGCCGAGTTCTGCAACCTGGTCATGTGTCCAAAGCAGCCCCAGAGTTCCCATCTGCAGCAGCAGGGGCGCCACCACAAAATTCCAAATGTACGACCAAGTCACCCAGATCGCATCTGTGGCATCGTGTGATATCTGGTCATGGCTGATGGTGGGTGTACATTGACTTTGCATGAAAAGTGGTTGCCGTTGTACAAGTCGTGTTGGTTGTGAAAGCACCTTAGAGGGAAACTCCGGTATTTTGACACCTGGACCTTATTTTTAGGTTTGTGCATGCTCATATACCCACTCAGACAAACATCGTGCAGCTCGGAGTCCTTCAGAAGTTATTTAGATCCAACCGATGTAGCCGCACTTAGCGGGGGCCACGGCAAGGGAGCTTCAGCGCGGGACGTAATCTCTGCAAAATCGCTCGTCTCTACCACAGCCCGGTTTGTCATTGCAGAGAAATCCTCCAGAGTAGTCAGACATATATTCCTGGATGGCTGGCGATCCACTGGCGATGGATGAAAAAATATAGCTGAAATGAGCGATTTTTCAGAGCTTATGTCCCGCGCTGAAGCTCCTTATAGGGCAAAATCGCTCATTTCAGCTATATTTTTTCATCCATCGCCGGTGTTATCATAAAGTCAGCTCATCTACCCTCTTCAGGTGGGTCAGCTGACCTGGTAAACAAACTTTTGATGACGTCATAGCCGCGCGACACAAAGGTACAGCTGACCTACTTTTAGCCGGCAGTGCTGAGCAACATGGCAGAATATTTATCTGATGTCGAAGAGTCAGACTACGACGACCGGTTTGAGTCTGAGTACATGGACGAGGAGCTCCATGAAAGACGAATGCGGAGGGAGAGAGACGAACAGCTGGCTCGAGAACAACAAACAGGAGCACGTCCACGACTCAATGCTAACTGGTGTGCACTTGTGGACAGTGTTCGCCTATAGCAACAGAAGAGGAGTGTGTTTACTGCTCAGAGTGGGACTTGAAACCGGCTGACACGCGTATGGATCTATCCAGGAATATATGTCTGACTACTCTGGAGGATTTCTCTGCAATGACAAACCGGGCTGTGGTAGAGACGAGCGATTTTGCAGAGATTACGTCCCGCGCTGAAGCTCCGTTGCCGTGGCCCCCGCTAAGTGCGGCTACATCGGTTGGATCTAAATAACTTCTGAAGGACTCCGAGCTGCACGATGTTTGTCTGAGTGAGTATATGAGCATGCACAAACCTAAAAATAAGGTCCAGGTGTCAAAATACCGGAGTTTCCCTTTAAGTCCATCTTTACCATTTAACTTTCCAAAAAGACTCTTGATCATTAAACTCCTGACATCTCATGGTGAGATCAGCCAATAGTTTAAACAATAGTACCACGAGCTCTTGAAACACTTTGTAGAATTGAATTTTATGAGCACAACAGTGTTTGTAAAACTCTATTTGGCACTAAAATAACAAAATAAGCGTGCACAAACCAATGATATACTGTAACAAGAGACTGCTCTGCAAAGGCTTTAATGTGGTGTGCCCCAATTTAAGGCCTTGGTGTAAGGCACAGATCATCAACTGTATTAGTACAGATAACCTTTTCACTGACGTGCCAGATTTTAAAACAAAAACTAAGAAGGTTCATGTTTTTAATGATGACAAGCATATTCATTTTATTTTGTTCCACGTTGAATGCATGATTACCTCCGCCAAGGAGGTTATGTTTTTGGGAGAGTTTGTCTGTCCAACCGTTTGTGAACAAAATAACTCAAACAGTAATGGATGGATTTTGATGAAATTTTCAGGAAATGTTCAGCATGGGAAAAGGAAGAATTGATTCGATTTTGGTGTTGATCCGGATCAGCGTCTGCCGCCATGATGAAAAATGTGATTTTGGTGAATAACTACTGAACTAAAATAGATATCATTATGAATCCAGTTACTAATGGTATGTTTTCATGGTCAAGGAATCTAAATATATGAAATAAAGGTAGGACTAACATTTATGGTGAAAATCACAGAGTGCTTTTCTAGTTGTCTTTAAAAATGAGATTACCCATTACCCATTAGTCACCTAACGTTAAAGCTGATGTTTCCCATCACTGGATTTACACTAAAATCATCATACTCCTGAGTAAATATTGGCTCAGGCAAATTCTGAAATTAGATTAATGAAAAAACAACCATGCATTCCAAACAGAATTCTGGACTTGCATTACTGTGTGGGCTCACCTTTGCTTTTAATGACACAGAGACCATTCATTTTGAAGTATTTCAGAACCATTATGATCAAAACTTAAAGGTCTAACCACTAAAATAGATCTCGGCTCTTATTTCTAATTTTAACCACTGATTTATGCACTTGAAAGCATCTCCAAACCCTCTCCTCCCATGCAGGGAAAACATCAGCATTTGTTGTTTGTTCAAACATTATCTGACAGAAAAGCTCTTGTGATTGTGCAGATATGACTGTCCTCTCCAACACCTACACAGGAGCTGTAGCGTGAGTGAGCAAACAGCAGCTTCAGTCCTCCTTTGTGTCTCCACAGTCTGAAATCAGGCCACAGGCTACAACAGAGAGGAGGACACGAATAGCAGCCGCAGCAAAAGACAGTATGAACCTTATCCCCACTGGATGTGTAAATAAAAGTCTCTTATGAAGATATAATCAGGTGGATCAGAGAAATAAGAGAGTGTTTATTTTGGCTGACAATTTATTTTCAAAATATCTTTTAAAATTACCAACATTTTTACAAGGGTCATTCATTCATTTTCTATACCCCTTTATCCCTTTCAGGGTCAGGGTGGGGGGGAGGGGGTGGCTGGAGCCTATCCCAGCTGGCATTGGGTTAGAGGCAGGTCGGCAGTGGAGCGACAGACAACCATTCACGCTCATACTCATACCTAAGGGCAATTTAGAGTCACCAATTAACCTAATTAATGTTTTTGATCTGTGGGAGGAAGGAGGAGTGCTCAGAGAGAACCTATGCCTGCGCGGGAAGAACATGCAAACTTTACACAGAAAAGGCTCTGTTGGACCTGGGAATTGAGCCAGGACCCTTCTTGCTTTGAGGCATGTGCACTACCTGCTGCACCACCATGCCACCCATTAATGAGGGTCAATTATATAATTATTAAATCAAACATTGTAAATATTAACAGACACTGTGCACCCATTTCATTAGGTACACTCATTAAAATGCTCATTAATGCAAACATCTGACCAGCCAAGCACATTGCAGCAACTCAGTGTGTTTTGGGATTTAGGATAGTTCTTTTATTTGCACTCATTTATTTGATTCTTTTTTTAATGTTTTTTGTATAGGGACAGTATGAAGCATGATATGATGATGATATCTAGAAAAGCACTCGGAAAGCGCAGACCTCCGCCAGCGCCCCAGTCCTCACCCATATTGTGATTTTCACCATAAATATTAGTCCTACCTTTATTTCATCGAAATATTTAGATTCCTTGACCATGAAAACACACCATTAGCAATTGGATTCATAATGATATCTATTTCAGTTCAGTAGTTATTCACAGAAATCCCATTTTTCGCCATGGCAGCCAGACGCTGATCCGGATCAACACCAAAATGGAATCAGTTCTTCCTTTTCCCATGCTGAACGTTTCCTGAAAATTTCATCAAAATCCATCCTTTACTTTTTGAGTTATTTTGTTCACAGACAGATGGACGGACGGACGGACGGACGGACGGACAGACAAACAAACTCTCCCGAAAATATAACCCCCTTGGCAGAGGTAATAAGGACAGGCATTGCAAGTTAGCAATGCCTGTCCTTATTCTGGCCTGATCATGACATAACAAACAACAATAAGAATTTCAAAATAAAACAAAACCACCAAACAATACCAGACAAAAACACATACAACAAAACAAAAAACAGGTAAAACAGGAAGCACATTGTCATTATTGACAACAAATCTGAGTCCCCTTTGAAAATGTATTCAGGTTGTGTTTAAAATGATTCCAGTCTGAATCCACTTTCTGTTCTGAAGGTATATTTGCTGCTGCTTTGGTCCTCTAACAACCCCACTAAAGTATTTTTCTTAAAAAAATAAAAAAAACCTGAACTAACCCTTTAACACTGTCATCTTGGAACCTGTGAATCACCCTGGGATATTTTAACCATGTTTGTGACTACTTCAAAAACATCATCATGTGAACCTAATTTATGTTGAAAGGAGAGTGGACCAATCATAAAATAAGTGTTTCATGTCATCAGCAAATCTAAATGCTGATTGGCTGACTTCTGCTACATTTTATCAGGCAGCTCGTGGCTCAAGTTAAAAAGATTGATCCGAGATATCGGAGAACTATCAAACACTCACTCTTCATGAATTCCCTGATTGCAAGCAGCTTGTAATTTTTGAGCTTCGATAACGATCATCTAAAAACTCTGCTGCTATCATTGTGAATGTGCCTCGTCAGAGTCTGATATTCTATCTGGCTGTAGGCCACAGCCAAAGACAGGACCAATACTGGCTCAATTCTGTCTAATCTCACTCCAGTATGCTCTTTTCCCCTGCTGTGATCACTTTTTAGAGAGAGGGGATGATTGCTCGGCTGACTCTTGAATATGGAGGCCAGAGCATCAGACATGACACATGAAAGTGTCTTCACCTCCGGCAAGAGAGGGACCGACACTAATTAAAGACCAAGACATGGCATGAGATTCTGGGGTAAATTATCAAACACAAACACATCACTCACACACACTTAATAGATACCCATCACAGGGGGCAGATTTGATCTTAATGATTGATTGATTAATTGATTTGATTTTTATTATTGTGTCATGCATATACAATATGCCCAGTCCAACAGGCTTTCAAGACACCATTATTCAGTCATCAAGTTCAGTGATCGTTGTAGATGTTTACAAAAAAGAAATAATCTCACAAAAAATAAACTATCCTGACGTTTTTTCCAGGCTCTGGATACTAAATACGCCAACTTGTTAATATTATAACTAAAATAACATTTTAGTCTGTTATCATCAGTACACCAAAACATATCAGGACTTTTAACGTACAGTACCTGCTGCATAATTTAAAACAGGAGAAACACCAGCTTCAAACAGATGTGTGTAAGTGACATACCCAAGATCTTTACAGATTGGCAGCTTATCAACAACAGACCCCAGTGACTTTCCGGCTGAACCAGAAAGAAGTTTCATTCCAGCTTCATAGGTCATCAACTCATCAAGACAAAAACCCAGATACTTATTTATATTCAGGTGTTTATTCTAAATTGGAAGTCCAAAGAAGGAAAGTGTTCTTACATCTTGGGGTACTTTTCTTTCTGAAGCGAATTATCTGTGTTTTCTTCTGATTTATTGTCAGTCTCCATCTATAGCACCAGGTCTTCAACAAATTCAGTAGGTACTGTAATCATCTTCTAATTCAGCCATTAGAGCATTATCATATGCGTACAACAGGATACCCAAAGTAATATTATCTTAATGAATCCCTACGTCAGAGTTTTTTCTTACTACCAAGTCCTTTATGTAGAGAGAAAACAAAGTGGGGGACAAGACATCTCCATGTTTTACACCAGAGGGTGTTTGGGACCTGCCAGTTTTAGAATCATTCACTTCAATACAAGCAACAGAACATCTATAGAGTGACTTCAAAGCTTGATAAAATTTACCATTTACCCCTGCCTTCAGAAATTTTAGGGCGAGTAAGCCTCTGTTTACCCAATCGATTATTGACTGTACCATGCAGAAGGAACAACACTGTATTTAAAACAGAATCAAAACAGAGAGAGAAGGATATTTAGAAGAGATGGCGCATTTAGTGCTTCATTTGGGATTTCCTCCATTCCCACAGATTGTCCCGACTTGGATTTATTTACTGCAGCTCTCACTCTCACTTTACATCAGTAATTTTTCTTTCTAGCTCGTCTTTTAAGTAGCATGCCTCTTTAAGAAAAATATAATCAAATTCAGCTGAATTATGATTTCCATATACAAATCAGAAAAATCTTGCTCCCACTTTTGAATTACAAAGTCTTTTCTACATTCACTAACATCATTACTTAAAACATTTTCTTTACAAGTCATTGCATTTTGATCCATCAGTTCCGTTGCAGTGATAGCTTTTAACTCAAAACAAGACTCAATACAGTCATAAGGTGTTACTATGTAGTCCACCACAGCTTTACCTTTGACTGATATCGAGGTAAAATTAGCATCATGTGGGTTTACCCTGCCATTCAAGACACAGCATTTAGAGTCCCCAAGAAATTCAAGAAATGATTCACCATGGCTGTTAAAGCACTGATCAACAGTCACTCTTGAAAGAATATTGTCCAAATCCCAAATACAATCCTGTTTATTTGCAATATGACTATTTAAGTCTCCACGAATGTAAATTGAGTCTGGCATAGCTTTTAACTCAAAAAAGACTCAATACAGTCATAAAATTATTTACTATGTAGTCCACCACGGCTTTAACTGACTGATATCAAAAGTGAAAACTCCAATAATACCATCCTTAGATCTGTACATAGCCTCCACTTTTAAGTAATTAAAGAGTTCATTTTCAACCAAAAGTCCGACTACCCCGAGCCCTTTGGAGCATGTATGTGTCTGTTTCTGTTAATTCTGAACCACATGTACCCAGATAACTCAATCAAATTGTCACCAACTAAATGTATTTCATTCACTGAAATAATATCTGGTTTCAGTGACAGTAGCAATATTCCTTTGAGCGCGGTATTGGAATTGGTCCATCCATTAACATTCCAGCGCACCAAATTCAGGAAAAAAAATCAGAGCTTACAGACTTGGCCGCGTCTCCTCAGTGCCTCAGAGTTCCGGCCCTTTGGTCACCTGTTGCAACTTCTGCAGCGTCAGGAGAGCCTCGTTTTTAAAGCCTTCCGTTTCCCGAAATGTAAAAGTCCTTTCTAACTTGCAATTCTTGAAGTAACACTTTTAGGTTTGTCTCCATCATCTGATATGTGTGACTTGGCTGAGTGAATATATACCTTTTTAAACTTCGGGTTAGAATTTAAGAGTTGTTTCCCATGCAGCACAGCCACAGCAAGCGAGTGCAACCCTCACCAACTCCAGCACTTGCTCCCTTGGCTCGCAGTCTCTGCAATAATGCCACAGGTTGTTCACAAGCACATCTGTCCTTGAACACTTCTCTCGGTTTTTCGTCCAGATGTTCACCCTCATCATAGTGCAGATCCATAATGACAATCGAGACATCAGGATTAAATTTGTTTGCGGTGCTCATGTTGCCTGATTGAATTTTTTCCTCCAGCTGATCCAGGTGTGATTTCAGTGCAGTGATTTCTGAAACAACATTTTCTTGTATCTCGGTCATGCACTTCTTCAATTCACCTTTCAAAATTTGTTCCAGGGATCCATAGAGCCTATCCACCTCACTGTTTAATTGTTTTTCAATATTGTCCATTTTCACCTTAATCACTTTCATCTCCTTCAGAAGCACGTTGGTCTCATCCTCTTTGTCTTGTGCCTGATTGCGTGTTTGGATTGATTTTTCAGACATTGCAATTTTTGTTGTAAAGCAGTTACCAGATGAGAAATGTTTGCATAACTCTAATAGTCATGTTGTAAACGTTAAGTTAGATTAAAGCAAGGGTCTACGATCTGAAAACCAGTTTGACTGTTGAGGCAGATTTGAAAAACGCAGCCTGCCCCCCCTTCACTCACCCCTCCCCTCCGTGTTCCAAAATCCCGCCCCCCAGCTCGTGTCGCCTCGTAACAACAGGCCCCCAGCTCAGTTTAGAATGCTAACGATGCGTGGCTAACTTATGCTAAAATCTATTGACAGAGCCTACCCGTTCAGACCAACAACGTTCAGTCATTAGCCAGTATAGGCACGGACCATCCACAGTTATTCAGCAGACATCTCCCACTGTAGTAAACAAAGCTATTGGGCTCTAATTTCGTAGACCAGGCGCAAGTGCAGGCGCACCTGCCTGCCCAGGCCTTCACCGCATGGACTGGGTGTGACCTGCGCACTTTGTAAGTTTCCTGCAGTGCCAAGAGATGCGCACTCAAGGCGCAGACCATCGCATCCACGCCTCCTCAGCGCATATCGAGAGAGGAGGAGACGGAGGCATGAATGGGTTTGACACAGCTGACCGCTGTCTTCACCAATCAAATGACTGCCTCTCCTCGCCTTTCAATGCGCTGCGGCCGAGGCGCAGTGTCTGATTGGTCTGAATGATCCCCGCCACAGCAGGCACAGTGTGCTGGAAAGACCCAGCAGCAGAGACGGTCAGGGCCGCTGTCCCTTCAGCAGGAGAATGTACAGCGGGGCGAGCATCAGAGGCCAGGATGCGCGTCACCGTGTGGGCCAGCTCCCAGGACAGATGTAATCTGTTCCTTTGTCATTAAAGGTGCAGTCAGCGATGTGGGAGAAAACGAGTGGAGGGTTTGTTTATATTCGAATTTAGACCCGCCTCCCGAAAGCTGATGGACGTGCATCGTCATGGAAACGGCCGTAGAAACTGCTTAGCTGACGTAGCTAAGGAAACACCGACTGGTCAGACAACTCGACTGCCGTTATTGAAAACATCACAACAACAGTACATTTTGGCAGATTAGACAATAAGATGAATGCCTGACGGCTGCTACTGTTATGTGAAGCACCACGAAGCTAATGCTGCTTAGCTTACCTATCCAGCAGACGGACGGCGACATCCGCGTCCGTTTTCAGGTCTTTCAATTGGCGGAGTTCCCTCCACCGTCGGAAAGCAACACCAATGTTGACCCGGGTCTTTGCTCTTTTGGTCATAGCCCTTCTTTTCCACTTTTCACTCCTCTGACCTTTTTCTTTTGGGCTGTTTTCAGCCATTGCTACCGCAACTATTGTATCTCTCTCTTACGCTAACTGCGCGCGCTTCATAAACTCGACTCCCCCTCCCCCCTCTGTCTGATCTGCGCATGAGTAGGATCACCCCCTGGACGTGGGGGGGTTTACTTTGTTTTGGTAACTCGGACCGAGCCACAGTATTTACCTGCTGAAATTCTGAGTCAAGGCTGTAAATTGAGACCAAATTTTTTTTTCAACATGCTGTCAGTGGTGACATCTTGTGGATGGAGAGGAGAATTACGGTGAATTTCGCAAATACTGCATCAGATTATAAGATTAGCTGAATGCACCTTTAATAGTAAAAAAAATAAGAGACAGTTTCACACCTGCTGTCTTATCCATTCATGCTTGTGATCCACCTGCACTCCTGGTTTGTCATCGCCAAATAGCAGAGCCTTTAGTGATAAACTGTATACTCTCCCGGTGTCTCCTCCTCATCCTCCTTGCAATAATGTACTCCATCTTTTTAGATCACGTTAAAAATAAAGACTAAAATAGAGGAATATGGGAAATAATAGGTACATCCAGAGTAACATACATTTATTTTCTCTCTTTTTTCTCCGTGTTTTTTCTCCTTTTTTTCTTTGAATTTAATGAAATGAGAAGAAGCCAGATATATACTCAGTATCAGATGGTAAGGCTGTTTATTGTTGACTTGTAAGATGTGCATCAAACTTCCAGCTGCCGTCAGGTTAAGTTTCTTTATGACAAACGGCTTTAATCCGACATCAGATGTGACGGGACAGTTAATATAGATACAAATGTATATGCTGGTTCAGACGGGGACATTAAATAGTGATTGCTGTGATTGTTTATTGCATTGAAATGTTCCTGACACTCTGGAAACCTGCCTCTGAGGCGTGCGCACATGTGCGCTTGTCACCAAATTACAGCTGCGGAGGGTGCGCTTGCCCTGCGCCGAGGTTAGACCAGGTTGAAGCTGGCGAGCTTTCAGCGCACTTTCTGCACTGTTTTTGGCACGAAATTGTCACTGCCCCAACATGAATCTGGTGCGCCGTCACACCCATCTCTGTGCAGATAGTCTACCAAATTGTCAAATTGGAAGCGCACAGCGGTGCGCCGCACGAAATTAACACTGCGCGGGGTACGCCAGGCTTGCGCCCCCTGCGCTGCGCCACGAAATTAGAGCCCATTATCTGTTCAACCAGGGGCGGGCTGGTCATCTGGCCACTGGCCGTTCGGTAGCCGGCGCAGGTTCAGTCCCAGATCTTTCTGAAGCTTTTTCCACGGTACGATTCTCCAACGCTGAGTCTCCGCTGGGACCTGTATTGCTCATATTTCTTCCTTACTTCAGCCTTTTCCTCGAAACTTTTACGTTTCCTTCCCTTCATTGTGGAGGATAACAGAAGCGACCTCCCAAAGATAGGACCATAGGACCATAACTGCCTTATGAACGGTGTTATTAAGATGTGCCAAGCTCCCAAATTGTAGACCATAGCTTTAACTGATTACTCCAAAAAAAAATATTTAATCGCAAAAAAACTCAAAAGTTTGTCAGAAACACATGTGTCTGCGTCGCCTGATCCCTGATCCCGGAACAGGTCCAGGTGCCTTTGGATGAGAGTTTGAATGGTTTTTTGTCTCTTTATGTGGCCCTGCAATTGGCTGGTGACAAGTCCAGGTTTGAACCCTTCCTCTCACCCAGTGTTAGCTGAGATAAGCTCCCACCCCTGAAGAGATAAGTGGTATAGACATTGGATGGATGAATGTTTTTGATAACCTTTGGTAGCAGATAAGTGTTTGTAGAGTTTTGTAATGAGCCCTTTTCCAAGGCCTGGACAAGGCACAATACATAATGTTTCATTTGAAGCATAATAATGATGTGATGAAAATTGATGTTCCAGCTGCAAAACCTGGGCAGAACATACACCAGTGATCAATAAAAGGATGTCATGTCATTGGGCTGAGACCCAGAAGGTTTCTAAGCACCAAGCATCAACTCTATTGTCATCAAAAGGAAAACATAAGCCACAGTTAGGGCCGAATGATTTCTTAGATATTGCTCTCAAAGATTTCTTTAACAGACAGACAACCTGAAAACATAATGGCTTAACCTGCTGGCACTGAAGCATTAAAAAAATGAAATTCCAGCAGAAGAAAGGACAGGAAGCCTGCATTTCTTAGAATCAGATGAGATGAAAATGTTTGTCTCATACTGTACATCTAATCCAGTGTTTATTTCCGAGGTTAGAAACTTTCAGCAGCCTGCTCAAAATCAATTCCATTAGAGGCCATTTTCTAATGGACACGGCCACGTGTTTCCCTCTCTTAATGTAATGAATGGGCAGCAGCAAGTGTCACTGTGTTGAACAAATATAAATGAGTAATAAGACTTTCAGTTTAGCCTATTCAGTATGGAGAAGATGATGGATCAAGCACTTCTGCACCACTGCTGAGTTCAGGGATATTTAAACACAGTTTCAAACAGTGTAAGAGGCTGCACTGCTGCTCTCTGCTTCATAACATCCAAACCATAAATCTTTAGAAGCCATTTCTCCTGGAAGTCTGCCCTGCATGGAACAAAGTGAAAGAATATTATCAGTTTAAAACTGGATCCAGCTCAATGCAACTCAATGTTCAACAACTTTCGATGAAACAGGAAATTTGGGACCTTTTTTATTAATGTGGTGTTACAATCAGCTTTGCTTAAGGATGTTCATTAACCTTTAACAAGAGACGCAGAAAAGCTTATCCACATCCACAGGATGGAACAAGCACAGCATAGGGAGACGTGTTCAAGGCACATACACACTGGTGGAAAAACACAGGGAGCACTTTCGAGAGATTCTGCGAGAGATGAGACATTCAATATATCTCAGTAGTCCATCTGGTAAAGAGCCCAAAGAAAGTGGCAGAACCATTTCAGGAGCATATCAGGCAGATGCTTGGATGATCACTCCATCAACCAACATTTACTATGGGGCAATCAGATAATATTGTAGGCTTGAAGTACTGCACTACGGAGTGTGCAACTTCATAAACAAACTCGTGAAAACATGTTGGAAGTGGAGTGAAAATATCCTTATCATAGAAAAGTTAGTAGTGTGGTATTCGTTTGTCAGTAAAGAAATGTGCTCAAGATCTAAACTGCTACTAAAGCTGTTAGCGTCCATGCTAATCCCTATATGTGCAGTCACTCCATGCTGTCATTTCAATCTTAGCTTGCTCCTTTTCCTGCTCCTCAGAGCTCAGATAGGTCATCCCAATTTAGGCCGCTCACAATTGCAGATTGATTAGAGCCTGATTACAGACATTTAATCAGGCAGATCTATAAGCGTTGGGTTAGCATCCATGCACATGCAGCCAAATAAAATAAGTAGAAAGTGGCCTTGAACAAATGAAATGCTATCCTCTTTGCTTAAACACACATGGCATGTTTTAGGTTAGTTGTCATTTAGCAGTTTGAGTGGCAGACTCTTGTCTCCCCTCTTCATTCTCAGTCATTCATAATGATTCATAATGTTGCCATAAAACGCACAACTGGCTCAACAAGGGTAACCACCCACACCTGTGGATTTGTCTGTTTTTTCTCATTTTGTGTCTCATTTTGCTGGAAGTCGCACAAACATGTGTTGGGACACCTTTTTCGTGACTTCCACTAAAAAGTTGAAATATTTCAACTTTCATGCATGCTCAGAAAATGCTGCAACGTTGTGCAACGGCAGTAACATACAGCTTTTTACTTAATTATTTCTAGCAATGTGTCTCTATGTGGGTGTGGCGGAGCACCAGGGCGAGGTGCCAACAGATTCAGGTTGACGCAGTGACAATTTTGTCCCAAAATACTGTGTGGAAGGTGCGCTGAAAGCTCGCCTACTCCAACCTGGTCTATTCTCGGTGCAGGTGAGGCGCACCTTCACAGCTGAAATTTTGCTGACAGGCGCAGTGTACACACCAGTGGTGGCTGCTGGTCGGTCAAGGAGGGGAAGCTCATTTTTTTCCGGCCTACATCATAAATTTGTTTATTTATTTAAATGTAAATTCTACCCTCCATTCCTTTTCAAGAAAATGATCTGTGACCCTGTCGTACCAACTAGGTGTCTTTTCTAGGGATTTTACCAGTGTCCTCTCAATGGCCAGCAGAGCTAGACTGCTTGAACAGCCTTGGCCCATTGTGTTGTTGGTGTAAGACTTCAGCCGCTTTAAACAGGAGAAGCTCCTCTCCAGAACAACTGAATGTAAAACTTAGAAGATGCTCCGGTGGAGGGTTATACTTCAAGATCCTGGATTGGCTCATTTCACTGTCAATCAAAAAGGGATTCGGCCTCAGACAGATCATCCAATCATCATGCAGAAGCCGAGCATCCAGGCCAGCCCACTGCCTCATAGACCCCCAGAGATGCTGAGCGTCCGATGGGCGGGACAAAGCCCAGCGTTTATCCAATGGCCGTCCAGTTTCCACAGTGGAACAACCCACTCTACGCTTCCCCATCGAAATCAGAAGACGCTCAGCGTCCGACTGTGTTAAAGCACTGAGACGCTGTGGGGATGAATGAGAAGGAAGTCGTGCCAGTTACCTGTGATAAGTAGCTGATTCTGAACAAAGGATGAAGGTATTCTAGCACATATTTAGTCAATGAAGTGTACACACAGCAGTACATATCACCACTTTTTTGGGGGACATTTTAGGGGAAGCTGAGCTTCCCTTGCAATTGCCACTGGTGCACACATCACCAAAACCTCACAGGCAGGTATTGAGAGTGTCAGTGCATTCTTTGTTGCATGCTGCGTGCCACACAACATAGCCTTATGCCACGAATGCCACTTTGACCTCACGGAGGAGATGGAATACAGGACTTAAGATGGAAAGAGACCGAACTGCATGTGCCAAAACAGCAGGGAAAGCAGCAGAACGCACAGGGGAGAGGAGAGACCACCTGGCTGCACAGCTCTGTCCTTAAATGTGCTTATATGCCTACTGTCACAATCTTAGTTTTCAGCCTCAGCCTCTCCCGCAGCCTGTCACTCCCTGCTGCACTCTAATTAGCCCAGACTCACCTCACCTGTGTTGCTGCTCACACCTGCACCTCATCTCCTGCAATCAAGCCAGCTACAAAAGCCCCAGCTCCACACTCAGTCGGTGTCAGACTCTCTTCGCTCTCATGCTGAGAACTCCAGACTTGTTTCCCGGATTGATCACCCGTTGCCGACAAGTTTCGTCCCAGACTTTGCCTGACCCTCGGCTTGACTTCAAGGTATCGACTAGCTTCTGTCCTGCATTCACCCGCCTGTCTGAATCCCCAGCTTTTGATCCTGCTCCAGTCTTCTGTTGCCGAGCCCTGCCTGCCCTACGTTGTGTCCTCCGCCTGGTATCTGATCCTGCTCCAGTCTTCTGTTGCCGAGCCCTGCCTGCCCTACGTTGTGTCCTCCGCCTGGTATCTGATCCTGCTCCAGTCTTCTGTTGCCGAGCCCTGCCTGCCCTACGTTGTGTCCGCCGCCTGGTATCTGATCCTGCTCCAGTCTTCTGTTGCCGAGTCCTGCCTGCCCTACGTTGTGCTATCCGTCTGGTATCTGACCCCCTGCCCGTCTTCGACAACATGAGTTTGCCTGAATCACATCTCCGAGTGTTCCTGAACACCTCTGCTCGTCTGTGTGTGAGTCAAGCCTGCATCACCTCCTCCTGTAAAGACTGTGTGAGCTTCTGTCAGTGCATCTCCTGTGTGGCGCAGTCGGTAAAGCGTTCAACTACAGATCTAGCTGTCGTGGGTTCGACCCCCGCTCAAGCCACAGCCTTTTTCCTGTTTAAACTGTGTGGGTCTCAGTTTTGGACTCCTCCTGTGTGTAGCAATCAAAGAAGTGTTCGTCTTCAAAGTCTGCTGTCGCGGGTTCAACCCCCGCTCAAGTCGCAGCTACACCCCTGTAAAGACTGTGTGAGCCCCTGTCTGAGCATCTCCTGTGTGGCACAGTCAGTAAAGTATCCGATTCCAGATCTTGCTGTCGCGGGTTCAACCCCCGCTCAAGCCGCAGCTTCTCCCCTGAAAAGACTGAGTGAACCATTGTCTGAGCATCCCCTAATTAGCTCAGTTGTTAGAGCCCCCATCTGCAGATCTCCTGGTCACAGGTTCAAACCCCGCTCTGAACTGTGTTTGAATTGCTGTCAAATAAAGATTGTTCGTTGATCATATTCAACTGCTTGCTTCTGGGTCCTAACTGCATACGTGACACCTACTGGTTATACATGTTTTTGGCCACAATTTACTCAGTCACATTAAAGATACTCAGTATCATTCATGGGAAGAATACATTTTATCTAAACGCATCTCCTTCCTCTTGAACTGCTGGTTGGAGAAGGCAGGATGGAGCTTGAGGAGAGTCGTCCTTCCCTGGTCTGGGGATTCAGACCAGGGGAGGTTGTGAAAGCAGAGGGTTTTGTGTATTTCAAAGGGAGATGATCAAGCTCGACAGATCTGACCCAAGTGATATTAAAACACTTTGAACAGTCTAATTGAACACATATGCTCAGAATCAGTAATTGCATTAATACCAGTGAAACCTTATGAATACTCATCCCATCCATTTTCAAATTTGGTGAATGCTGAAAAGGACCCAGTGTGCCTTGGCTCCTTCAGAAAGTCACCCCTCAGCTATACTGTTTTGGAATGTCCAAATATGCATGGAACCTCAGGGTGTGCCTGAAATTGTTGGTGGAATTATTTTTGATCCCCAGTACTTTGTAATCCCCAAAGAGGAGCTGAGAAACTCTGCTGGTTGGAAAGACTTCCTAAACACCCTGATCAGCAGAGTGCCACCATAACCAAACCCTCTCCAGATGATATGACGAAGATGGATGGAGTTTAGCTTCATGTAATATTCATTCACATTGTTGGATAAATAAGGACATTCCCACCAACACTTTCACTAATAACTGAAGCACATGAAGGAAAGGCAGAGCAAAGCGTATGTCCAATTTTTTAACCAGAAACATAGATTTCGTTGTGATTTTGACGCAAAAGTCCTAAATCTTTAATAGCAAGTAAATTTAGTTTGTCACTGTTGTTCATTGAATTTATTTGCCGCAGTATTTATGCGAAATATTGCACAAAGCTAGCCACATTAGTGACACTTTGAAGCTGACTTTATCATAAATTATAAACATATTGTACTCTTGTACATACAGTTTTATTAGGCTATTCCAGTGAAGTTGGGATGCTGTGTGAAATGTGAAGAAAAACTGAACACAACTATTTGCAAATCCTCAAGTTGAAAGTGTCTGATTCCTTTGATCTGGTAACTTCCCAACACTCTCAGAACAAACAGACCTGTATCTGCTCAAAATGGCCACCACATTCAGAAAATGCATCCAGAATTATCCTGTTTGTAAATTACCGTTACCCATTGACTAAGTCTCCTGGATGACGACATATTGGTCTGTAATATGCCTTAACCTGCTGATGGTTATATTATGAAGTATTTTGTGACAACTTAGATAATTACCATTAAATGAATGACCAAAATATCACCATGTGTATAAATACAATACTAAGCAACGTAAGTGTTGTCTAAAACATTGATAATAACAGCTGTCTGTGTTTCAAGAATTAGAAAATAGACCTATCATATGTTCCAAAAGGACAAAAGGTCTTTTTTCAAACATGTTTATTTTTTCAGGATGAAGAAAATAAAGGACTTCAGTAGACATGTTGTCAAAACCAAACAAGACCAAAATTCAAGAGAGAAAAGATGGAAACAAACATGGTCTGCAGTAAATGCTTACATTAGCCATGGCAGAAGAAGGTCTGTTTGTTTTTATGGTTTTTATAGGTTTGAACACAGTGGAGCATTTGGAGCATCTAAAAGCATTAATCCACTATTGGCTCCTCTCTTTGAGATGGCTTTCATTCCAAAAATGACTGACAACATTTTTAGAGCTCATAGTTGTTGAGGGACTAATTAACTTGTTGATAGTGTAGAGCAGTTTTCAGCTTATAAGAGAAGAGCTTCATGGGTGTGTGATTTCACTATTATATATTATATATATATTAAACTATTAACACACTGAAACGTGGTATAACCGGTGTTCGGGAGGAAATAATTTTTGCTCTGATGAGCTGTTCTTACTCTGTGCATAAAGTTGTTGTTTTTTTTTGCCAAATTTCTGAAAATTAATTAAACATTTTGGAAGAAGCTCGACCATCAATGTTCATCAACAGAGTGGAGAAAGATAGCATTTTACCAAGTCAGCCTAGCGATGAATGGAGGCACGTCTTTGACACTTGGCAGGATAAAAAATAAGAGAAGAGCTGCATATTTTTTTTCTCTTCACTCTCCCTGCTCTCTCACCTTTTCCTCGCTTTAACATTTTCTGTCACAGCATGTCAAACCCTCCAGTTTGAAGCATGACCGAGCGATTCTCTGTGTTGAGGAAAAAAACTCTTCATCTGTCTGTCAAAGAAACCCAGAGACGTCTTGGTGCGTTTTTCAAAGGAGGACATCTGAATTTTGAAGAAGTCTTTCAAGCTTCTTCCTTTTTAATGTGCTTTTCCTCAAAGTTAGGTGGTTTTAAGGTGTCCCAAATGGTTGGGAATGTAAGAAATTAAAGTGAATAATCCCATAAAGAAAAAGGGTGCTTTATTCTTATCTCCAAGTAGGACACAGTGTGATGTTATCTTGAAGAGCCAGATTGCAGTTGGAGCCTCATTGTTTACAGGTAGCTAACACTGGCTCGTCTTCCTCTCGCCTCAGGCAGTATGAAAAATAGCACAGAGCGAGAGCGGCCTGCTTGTTGAGGCAGAAAGTTGACCTGAAAGCACATAGCACACAGATTTAGAGGACTAATAAAGCGTCTCAACAGGCCACTCACTGACTGAGGCTGTTAGCAGGCAGCAGATGTTAGCAACGCTAACAGGTTTAGCGGTGTAATCTTGAGCAGGTGGCAGGGATGCTAACAGGTTCATCAGAATCAGGGAGCAGATGTTGCTGATGGTAGCTGGAGCAGAGCCTGGAAATTTCTGTATCAACATTTTTTTTAATGCATTTGTTGGGCATTTTATGCCTTTATTGATATGAGAGAATGACAGTGCATAGGATTGTGAAAGGGGTGAGAAAGTAGGGGAAGACACCCTGAAAACTGGCCACAGGCTGGATTTGAACCTGAGCTGGCAGAAGTATATATATGGGACGTGCCTGCTTGCTAACCACTCCGCCAAACCAGCACCCCATCAACAATTGATTTGATCAGAAAACAAGACTTTGAGGAGCTTTAAAACTGTTTATAAAACACACAAATAAAGACATAACTTGACATGACTCTTTAAAAAAGTGTTTTCCACTCCAGATCCTTCCTCACTGTGTGCAACTGGATGAAATGTTGAGTCAGCGTGCAGCTGTCATGGTGATGCTTGAAAAGTTTAGTTTTACAGTCATGAGGCTGAGCATCCTGCTCAACGTTATTGCTAATAAATACTGATCCTCAGTGCACAGTCCTGCTGCACATGGATCTCTTAATACAACTATGTGTGGACAGATTTGCTCTAAGCAGAACTGCTGTATAAAGTGTTGAAGGGATCACATATCAATAGGCCAGTGAACCCTTGCGATGGCTCTCCACACTTAGAACCCAACAGAATTCATCATTTTGGTCTTGGATTGCTGCTGATAATGAAGTCTCAAACAAAGTTATCCTTAGCCCTTTGACACAAGAACCCCAGAATCATCAGGATAATACACAGGCAGCCAGTCCGGGTAATTCCTTGACATGGTTTGCTAACACTTGATCCTCTCAGCTGGGTGGGGGAATTAAAATTCAAGTACTTTCAAAGAATTTAAGTGCATGCATGAGCTCTAAGAGTGACTGACTGAGTTCATTTCTAGTGGAAATTGTCCTTTAGGGATGTTTGCAATGTTTGTGTCTTTAAATACATGTGTGTCTTTACTGATAACTAAAGCCGGACTATATAATTTATACACAATTATCCCAACCTAACCTTGCCCATAATAAATGTTGACTTATGGAACAATCGTGTAATCACCAAATGAAAATGCTTCTGCCTTCACAAAAGACTTTGTATGTCTCTTTTTCCAGATGGACAAGTGAGATACATAAGGCCAACCTGACAGGTGGAGGGTTTCAGTCTCATCATTTCAGCCTTGTAGTTTGTCATGGTGAACATACAAGAGAAAAGACTGGTCAAGAAACCTCACTACTCTCAGAGGGAAAAACCCTTCAGGTTTGATATTGTCCTCTTATTGGTGTTGACCAATGAAAGCACAGAGAGCTCTGCATGTGTAACAATAACAAATTTAGACAGTCTTAGGAAAAACTACTTCACAGTGTGATGAATACCACCCCCCCCCCCCCCCCCCCCCCAAAAAAAAAAAAAACTTGATCTGGATTTGAATCATAATCAAACTTGGTGAGTTCTCCAATGTAAAGACAAACAAACCAACAAAACAACAGACAGAAAAAACATGACCCAACATGATATAACCATAAGCCAAAGTTAACCTTTATATGATGAACCTCTAAAATCATTGGAAATGTTGAACTGGTTGGTCAGGTTTAGAGGTAGGCCTTTATGATGCTTCATAATCAGGCTTACCTTCAGTGCTCCAACATCAGCAGCAGATCCAGGATCCACTCCCGTGATGTAGATCCCCAAGCCGTACTCAGCACCCCCTCGAATCATCAGACCCAGAGAGCGACCGTCATCCATGTTCAGGTTCACCTACAGAGGAGACAAAACAATCAGATATGAGCCAAAACACACAGATTATCACTTTGTTAAACTGTCAAGTTGTCAGAAATTACACTGTGACAAAAAAAATTAGATACATTTATGTTTCCTTTTTTTGCACTACGACTGTGAAAAACTGCCAGAAAAGTAAAACTCCTTCAGACTCAAACAAAAAAGCACTGAACATCACTTTTGATAGTTTTCATTCAATCATTTAATGAATGTTTTTGTTTATTAAAACATGAAGTATGTGATCAATATTTTTGACACAACACAAATGTCCCAAATTTCCTTAGATAATAAACTTGTGAAGTATTGATGAGAGTATCAATATTTCCTGACACCTTTTACACGTTGTGTCCTTTAAACTGTAGTGCTTGTGCCTGCCTGCTGCATAATCTCATAAACCAGTATGAGTGTGATGACAGAACGATGGTCCAATCTTTTGCCTGATATGACTTTGAAAGGTAACTCTCATCTCTTAATTGATGCTACTGATACACTTTTTAACATGGCTGCATCTGTAACACTGAAGTTAGGCTATAAATTGTGATATGAATTGTTCTTCCGCTCTTATATCACAAACACAGACTCCTGCTGCCTGTCTCTGACCCCCCGTCCCCCTCCACCCCTTGTCACCCATCCAGCACCCATTCCCCCTGCCAACAGGAGCAAGTATGAAAGAGCATGCCAGTGAAACACCAGGGCAGGCTGCTGGGGTATTATCCTGGTAATATCAGGGCTGCATGTGTGGAAAGGGCATGACAGTGGTAATTGTGTTTAAAAAAAACTAAATGAAGTTCCTCTAATGTGAAAGATGTTCTTCTTTGATAAAGCACTTTTCTAAACAAAAACTTTGCGTATCACATATAAATTAGTTCCCCCCACTGGAGCTGATAAGGAACACATTAAAACTAGTTAAACCTTTTCACTCCAAAAAAAAGCAACCTTTTAATGTTGGTAGAAATACAGGACAGGAAGTATGTGCTTGTCTTTTACCAACTTGGCAACAAAGAGCAGCCTGTCCACTGCCTCCTGCCTGGGGCACCTCCACACTGAAAACCCACTCAGACGGGGCCCTCTCAGCAGGAATAGATGTGTCCCTCGGCCAGGTTACTGAGTATGGGAAGTTGGATTGGTGGATCTTCCAGGACTGAGCAGGTTGGCTGGGGCAGTCTAGTTCATCCACACAGAGAGACATTGTTCCCACACGGCTGGGTGACTCTGTCCAGGGTAAGTTTGTTGTATTTCAGCTTTTTGCAACAATGCAATGGACTTCAAACAAACGTTGCAGAGAACAGTGACCCAAACCATGGGCCTGTACTACGAAGCTGGATTAGCTCTTAGAGAGATAACTTCCTGGATAAGTTTCAGATTTTCCGCACTACGAATGTGGATCTCTTTTTATCCAGACACGTTGCCCCGGTAACTGATGCTGAACGCCAAACCTGGTCCGGAGCAGGTTAAGTTCCAGGATAAGAGCTCAAGGGGTGTGACAGACCGCCCGCTGACCAATAGGTTCTCTCAGGCGGGCATAAAAGACCGCACAGTCACCAATTTGCTGTCTTGGAAAATGGCTTGCCCATTTCTGCCAGAACCGGTTAATGTCGGTGCACAAATTGTAAGAGGAGAGCTTCGTCGGGAGCGTTTTTTTCGAGACATAAGTAATCGGCTTGATTTACCAGAAGAAATCTTGTACGAGAGGTACAGATTTTCACGGGAGGGACTTCTACATCTGTGACCTGCTGGAGCCTTACGTGGCAAATAATGCACTACGGTCATTTTGAAAATATGAATGTGATTTTCCTGGTCAAACAAGTGAAAAAATTAATTGCGTTTAGACAAATGTAGAGTATTTATTAGTATGTTGACCATGACGTTTTAGCAACAATAATGGACACATAGAAAAATCGTTCTTGTCAGTATTGTTATGTTATTTCTGTCATTGGTGTTAACATATTTTAGGCTACAATCACAAGATTCATGAATGCAATAAAATTAATCTGAATGCACATATCACAACATCTGAAGACTGCTGACAAAACTCCATGAAATAAAACATTAACTTGTTTAATTCAAACTATTTGACATTATTTCTCAATGTCAGTCGTTTGATCCAAGGATGTTTACTTCTGAGAAAAGACAGCACATGCTGATAATTGTACTGAACTTTATTATGGATAAAGTCAAGTAACAATAATTTTGGTTTAAAGTTCAATTACAATTAGCCTACATAATTAATCATCATATCTTAAATGTTGTCTAATGTAATATGATCTCCAAATTTTGGTAGTAACACCATGACACCGAGGGACAGAATTTAGTTTGAAGAAATATTTTTAAATATCTAATTTACTTTTAATTTCATTCATAGATTTATCCCAGTGTTATCAACACTGTCCATTTATTATTTTTATTAACAAAAAAGAGGAAATGTTTTACACTGTCTAATAGCGGTGGATCATGACAATGGGACAAATGTTGTTTTAGATCCAAAGTACACTAAAAGTGAAATTAAATATTATATTAAGGCTAATTATATTACATTTAAAATAGAAAAGATAATTATTCATCACCATTTAAAAGACTATTTAATTTCATAATTTTGGTTTAATGTGGACGAGTTCTTTATTACATTTTAAGTGATTTGTGTTTCTAGAAAATGTAGGAAAATGTGGAAAATGTGCCCGCAATCCCTCCAGCTTCTCGCAGCTACAGTCATGTTGCTCCTGGCCTGGATAATACTGCGGTACTCCTCATACTTTTGCAGGATTATTTGCTGCTCCTCCACTGTGAAGTAGGCTGCTCTCTTCTCCATTGTGGAAAATGCTCCGCGGACCACTAACCACGCCCATTTTACTTGTGCGCACATAGTTCCCAGCCGGATTCACTTATCGAGTTGATAACGAGCCTCGTAGTACGGCAGATCTGGATGACGGAGATCCGGTGAAGTTTAGCGAGATGTCACAGAGTTATCCTGGATGACTTAATCCAGCTTCGTAGTACAGGCCCCATGACTGCGACAGCTAGCTTAGACAAGTTCCAAACTAATGAAGCGAAGCCTGCGAGCTAGTTCAGGCAGACAACTCGAGCAGCGCTGCTATACACATGTCACATTCACATATCATACGTCACACTCCTTACATCAATCCTCCAATCACACTCTCCACCTCTCAATTTGGCGGTGTATTTAAACTGGGAGTTTACCCATCTCTCCTCTGCTCGGCAAACGCCTATGCTGCCAGACACTGATTTGCTGCGTGTTCTTTCAGCTGCTCTCTCGCGCTTTGTCATCATACCTTTTGCTCCGTGATCCTGATGTCTCTCGCCGCTCTGATTCAGTGAGTGAGTCTCAGCGGTCATGGGAGGGCACTGGGCTTAATCCTGAAACCCCAGATTCAGTCCCTGAAGTTCGCTTTGGCGAGAGTGAATCGACCCGCTCGTCTCGCCGGATCTCCCGCACATCCGCGAACAACCCTCCGGATGATCCGCGGCGCCGCCTCTTGAAGAGCTCTACGCCCGTAACATCACCGCGCCAGCCGCTTCAGCCACGAAGACGCTTTCCGATTGTTTGATGATCCAGCAGAACTCCAGATTCCTTCCGGGGAAGGTAAGCGCCAGGTAAAGCGCACTGCCATCGCCCCTCCTGAGCTGGAGCCCGGCGCTGCCTCCTGCAAGCAGCCAGATTCCAGCTTCTCCACAGACGCGTCCGCCCGGTCTGCACGAAGTGAAATCAGCGCTGAACACCGTGGAAACAACGCCACGCCATGTGAGCCGCCTGGGTCCCTCTCCCGTCTCCATAGCTACGCCCGACACCTGTTGCATCCCGGTTGACGGCATACCGCAAAGGACCCTGGGATTTGCAGTTCCATTCCTGCCACGGGTTCTCAGCTCCAGCCTGCTGCTGCTGCCATTCCTGGTTCTCAAATCTGCTCGGGTAATCTCATTCCGTAATCTTTAACATTTGACACAATGATTGAATTATGTCTTCTTCAGGGTATGTTAGATCATCTGCTCGTATCATTATTTTAATCATATTTTATCTATTTTATTCATTCATCTGAGATGTTATGGTTAATCATATACCCTAGTACATAATTATTTAAAGTAATTTATGAAACTTTGCTCTTATCTCAACAGGTCATAATATTATTTTGGTGAAGAATCTGTTGTATGGTTCTGAATTTGCATACAAAAATACAGTACGAGGTGTGAAGACTTTCAGTAGTTCTAAGTCAGACTCAGTAATATTTATTAATCGCCAAGGGGAATTCGGTCGTTTTAGTTGCTCTCATACACACTATAGCAGTGGAAATATCTGATTAAGACATTAGATAAAGGAGCATTAATTTAACTAAACTAAAACAAAGCAGAGTTAAAATAAAGTACAATAGAATAAATACAACCAATGAAAAGAAAGGGGTTGTAACATGCAGTTCCTTTAAGCAATATCAACTTCCTTATGAAAGAAATAAGTAACAATTAAGTAAAGTGAGACTCTGAATGAGATGGAGGTATAATCAGTATTAACAATTAATAATTTTACAGCACAAAGGTAAAGGTAAAGCTAAGGATAGTGATCCAAGAATGTTCAAGTTCCTTACTCTGGCAGAATTTAAAGAGGCCTGTGGTGTTCGAGACACCATTGTTAAGTAAATCCACAATGCAGAGAGGAATTTGTCACCTACTTAGCTATAAGTCAGGTCTTTTGGTTCTCTTTTAAGGGAATATGGCTTTTAAAGAGCATAATCAGCATGCTGCTAAAAAGCTGAAGGTTTTACTTGGTTATTATTACAGAAACAAGTCCTGTTTCTCTTTTGTTAAAAAGAGAATTATTGAGTCTAAATTTACCTCTTCTTGATATGCTGATGTTTTATACATGAGTGCCTCTGCTCAGTCTTTAAATGTTGGACAGTGTTTATCATGGAGCTCTGAGAATTATCACAAACTGTGGATTTCTGAGTCATCACTGAACTTATACTCTAAAGTCAGTTGGACTTCCTTAATTGCACGTAGACATGGGCACTGGTATGTGTTCATTGACAAAGCCATTGTTGATAAAATTGCTGACTATCTGTCCTCCTTATTAATCTTGATGGATGGATTACATAACCTGAGATCTTTGAGCTTTATGCAGTTTGCTGTTACCAAAGTCCGAACTGATCTGGGAAAGGGGCTTTTAGCTTCTCTGCACCTTCTGCATGGAATAATCTGCAGACTGAATTTAAGTGGCAGAGCTCAGCATCTCTGAATGTTTTTAAATCTGCAATGAAAGCTCTGGAATACAGAGTTCTGAATGTCACAGCTTTAACTGATGGCTTTTATTGTTTTTCTCTCTTATTTGTACTGTTGAGTCTGTGTTTGCTGCAGATTTGCTGATCTCAATGGGACCAACCTGGTTAAATAAAGTTTAAAATAAATTAATTAATTAATTTAAAATAAATTAATACATAAAATGTATATTAAAAATAAAATAAAATAAAATAAAATAAAACATATCACTTAATAATAATAATAATAATAATAATGATAATAATAATAATAATTGAATAATTAAATAAATAATAACCCCTGTCTGAAAATCTTCAGTCAGCCCTGCTAGATCCAGAAATAGAGGACAGGCTCCATCAAAAGAAGTTTCAAAGGCTGCATGGTTGGTCCTTTTCTCAAAATCCCCTTCTCTATTGCAGGGTGAGCCCTATGGGGGTCTTGACAAGGAATATTCACTCTAAAATATCTCACATCTCTCAGCTCCTCAGGATACCTCAGTCCGAAGCAAACAGCCTAATTCCACCTGAATCATTGTCTTTATACTACGCTTGTAGTTAACGCTGTGCAATCATTAATCAGATGGGGCTGGTGCATGGCTGGGGGAAGCAGACAATACAGATGCCTTCAAGTCATTCCACTCCACTCATCTCGGTAGCATCTTTTGGCATTAAGTGGCATTCAGAGTTATTTCTCTGTTAAGTAACCTTTTGCTGTCTTAGTAGCCTTAGCACTTTACATCCTTATGAGGCTCAATGCTGAATTCTGTACATGTGAAAACTACCTTTGCTTTGCTCCGCCAGCCACAGTCCAAAAGACAGAGCAGTTTTAATGAAGGCTGTTGTTCAGACCTGCAGTTTGGTCTTTGCTCTGCAATGAATGGAATAGCATTTCTTTCTTTGACTATGTCGAGTCTTTAGATTCTCTCCAGCTTTATACTGACGCTGCTCCATCTGTTGATTTTGGGGGTTTCTATAATGAGTGGTTTGTAGATGTCTGGCGAACAAAATACTGACCCTCAAGGATCCTAAATCCACTGCCCTCTATGAGCTTTACCCAGTAGTGATGCTTGCTCTGAACCAGGTCTCTTTAATCCTCAGTATGATCTCACCTTTTCTGATTTGAAAATAGAAAGGACATGTATGCCTTATCCTTGAAGCACTCAAATCTGACAGATCTCACCAATGCACTCATATCAAATTGCAAAACTAAAAATTTTTGTCCTTTCTCTTCTATGACGAATTATCTGCATCATCGTTCCCCTTCTCAACCATCATCCCCTGGTTCATCAACGGTCACAAACCTATGACGAGATCCTGGTTCTCTTCAATCTGCAAGTTTTCTGTTGAGCTGTGGCCTGCCTCCTGGACACTATTCCCCTCACTTCCTGAGGACTGGTGTAACCATGACAGCATCGCTTCATCTGCCTACCTCCACACTGCAATCCCTGGCGCGCTGGTCCTTTTCTACACATCAACGCTAAGGAGACTTCACAAGAAAGTCATCCTGGCTGCTCAAAGCTCATGAGTTCCTGCATTTGACATTTAAAGATTGCATCCAATTGCTGCATAACTCTGTACTGCATATCAGGTGGTGTGCTTTTCTGCAACGCTAATGAGACTTCACGAGAAAGTCATCCTGGCTGCTCAAAGCTCATGAGTTCCTGCATTTAGTATTTAAAATCGTATCCACTTGCTACATAACTCTGTAATGCATATCAGGTGGTGTGCTGGGGTTAAGTATGTACCAATTCATCATGCTTGCATCTGCATTCTCTAGGTAGTATGTTCCCCTCAGCGGGCGCTGGGGGGGATGGCGACACAGCGGCTGGTGCTTGGGCCCACACATAGTAGTACACTAGGTAGTATGTTCCCCTCAGCGGGCGCTGGGGGGAATGGCGACACAGCGGCTGATGCTTGGGCCCACACATAGTAGTTCACTAGGTAGTATGTTCCCCTCAGCGGGCGCTGGGGGGAATGGCAACACAGCAGCTGATGCTTGGGCCCACACATAGTAGTCACTAGGTAGTATATTCCTCTCAGCGGGCGCTGGGGGGAATGGCGACACAGCGGCTGATGCTTGGGCCCACACATAGTAGTCACTAGGTAGTATATTCCTCTCAGCGGGCGCTGGGGGGAATGGCGACACAGCAGCTGATGCTTGGGCCCACACATAGTAGTCACTAGGTAGTATATTCCTCCCAGCGGGCGCTGGGGGGAATGGCGACACGGCGGCTGGTGCCTGGGCCCACACATAGTAGTTCACTAGGTAGTATATTCCTCTCACAGCAGGCGCTGGGGGGAATAGCCACACATAGATCTCATCAGCAGCGCCAGGCTCCTATCAGTTATGTTTTGGGGGTGTTCTCATATGTTTTGCTCATCACTCCTCCATGCCTTCATGTAACATTTCTGCAAAGGAGTGATGAGACTGGAGCCTGGACGCCAAACCTGTAACATGTATATGCAGCTACAATAAAACAATTGAACGTGAGTTGACTGACTGAAATGAAGCTGCGAGCTAGTTCAGGCAGACAACTCGAGCAGCGCTATACACATGTCACATTCACATATCATACGCCACACTCCTTACATCAATCCTCCAATCACACTCTCCACCTCTCAATTTGGCGTGTATTTAAACTGGGAGTTTACCCATCTCTCCTCTGCTCGCAAACGTCTATGCTGCCAGACACTGATTTGCTGCGTGTTCTTTCACCCCCACCTCCACCCCAGCATCCACCTGCAGGCTCCAGGGGTGTTCTCATATGTTTTGCTCATCACTCCTCCATGCCTTCATGTAACATTTCTGCAAAGGAGTGATGAGACTGGAGCCTGGACGCCAAACCTGTAACATGTATATGCAGCTACAATAAAACAATTGAACGTGAGTTGACTGACTGAACTGAAGACACATATCCCTTCTTTGGACAAACCCTTTCTCTCGTTGACTGCAGCCTTGTTGTTGTTGTTGTTGTTGTTGTTGTTGTTGTTGTTGTGTGGGGAACTACGAAAGCCCAAGGGAGAGCAAAAGGAGGATAGCAGATCAAGTAAATAAATCAAGTCAATATTTTTTTTTCCAATCACCCACAATAAAAAACTCAAATTAACAGATAAAACTCCTACATCTCCTAGTTTTTGCCCTAGCCCCGTCTTTATTCTACTGCACATTGCCCAGGCTGTTACAGACATGGTGGAGGACAGAGGGAGACTAAAGGAGACATATCATGCTTGTTTCTCCTTTTCACTATGCCAGACTAGGATGCCTGTAAAGCATTTCTGACCTCAGTCCAGTCATTTAGTTCCTTCATTGCCCCACAATTGCGTTCTCAAAATCCTCATTTTAGGCCATTATCAAGCTCTCGTTGAAACACTCGGATCTCAGGATGACCTAAAGTTACCTCGCAACGTCACAGCCCTTTGTGCTCTGATTGGTCAGTTCTATCGGGGGTTGAGCCAGCCTGTCCTTCTTCTTCTACTGTATTTTCCGGCAGGCTCAAAGCAGCGACTGCGTATTGAGTCCCCCTACAGGCCAGAGCTGGTAATGAGTGAGTGTAAGCTAGGGATCTATATACTGCTGCTGGTGGATGTGTTCCTCGGTGACGGTTTTGTGGCTAACGGACATCACAGAGGAGGAAGTGTTTTATCAGATTACTCCAATAAAAAGAAAGGTACCTCGTGTCATCATGACGATTAAATCTCGCGGACATCTCGCAATGACCTATTTTCAGAGGCATCAAATCTCGTTCTAGGATATCAGAAAAAATACAATATCTCATTTTTTGAAAATTAAGGGGGTGTAAGGTCTTGTTTTCAAATTTATTATATTATATGTAAGTATTAAATCATGCATCAGCATGATATGTCTCCTTTAAAGAGGTTCTGGAGGGATTTTCTCAGTTCTCTTTGACTAAAAAACCAAATTAGAAGCTTTGCGGTTTCTTAACATGTGCAGTGAAAGCACTCGATGGGATTTCTACAAAGGGGGATGTGGGACATAGAGTTACGTTTTTGACGGATGCAGGTGTGCGGCATTACAAGATACAGTGAGTAACTGATTCTCATATCTATTTATGACACTGTTTAACTTGTCATGGTTGCCACTCCAACAACACATGGGCCAATAATGTTAAATTGTTGACTTCAAAATCTGTTTGAAATATTTGTATTGCAAGTATTTAATGATAATGTGCAATGGTGCGGATCAAAAGATTGAGAAAAATGAAAGTAATTGATTATTACTGCATGTTTTCATTATAATCAGTTTAAATCAAACAATCTGTTTCTCGGTTCAGTTTTTCAGTTTCTCTCAACTCTGAGCAAAACATCTTTGAAAAAAGTGATGCAAAAACTGTGTGTGACTGCAGCAAGTCTCCTGCCAATAGAATTACAATTAATTTAATTAAAACTGAATAAAAATAACCGTAAAATGTCACACTTTGCTGCTCTGACATTTTGAGATGCAACAACAGGTTATCGCTGAGAGCTGAAATTATGTTTGCAAACTGATTAGTTCAAAGGTATCTGAGCTGGAAAAAATAAATTTACACCAATTAATATTTCAACCACAAGTTAATTAAAATACAGAAAAAAAAGAGTTTCACATGTGATAAGCCTGTCCAATTAATTTTTGGAGCAAAAAAGAGAGAGAGAAAAAGAGACAGGGTCTAACCTTCAAGTCTAGCAGAGAACATATACAAGCAGAATTAAAGACATTGGTGCATCACCACAGAATTCTGATTTAAACATTTTACACACCGGGCCAGATTATGAACATGCTATATTCTTCAACAGAGTAGGGAGGAGTGAAAACACAGACATATCTAAGAGAAGAACATTTGTGTGAAACAACAAAAAATGGTCAAGTGAGGAAAATAAAGCAAAAGCCATGAAGCAAAATATCTGCAGTTCATTGAGTGTCCACCAGAGGCTGTCTGCAGGAGCACCTGAGGTCACAGACACACTTGATGGCTTGAAGTAAATTCTAACAGCAGAAATTGACCTATTTACAGCTCCATATATATATATATGTATATCTATATATCTATAAATATATGTATATATATATATATATATATATATAAAATCAGCAAAATACAACAGTCAGTGAAGGATAAGTGGTGTATATGTATGTATATATATATATATATATATATATATATATATATATATATATATATATATATATGTATATATATATATATATATATATATATATATATATATATACATATATATATATATATATATATATATATATATATATATATATATATATATATATATATATATATACATACATAGAGAGAGAGATACATATTTGCCATTTTTTCATTCTATTAAGATTTCTATTTTCCAAAAAGACTGTGGCTTATATGATTACAGGGGATCTTGTAGTAACTAATGTTGCCAGGTCCCAATATTACAAGCAGCTTTTGTGCTTGTTTACTCAGAAATTGACAGTTGCGGGCTGTATTTTTATGTTTTGTGCTCGTAACAAAAGTGTTTGGCCTGGGGTGCTGATTTGGTGGAGTGGTTAGCCAGGCACCCCATGTACTTGCTGCGGCCAGTCCAGGTTCAAATCCCACCTGTGACCAGTTTGCGGAGTGTCTTCCCCTACTCTCTCACCCCCTTTCACATCCCTATCCACTGTCTCTCTCCTGTCAATAAGGGCACAAAATGCCCCAAAATACATTAAACAAGAAAAGTATTTGGCCTGCTCTGTTACATTTTGACCATACATTATATCATGGCATTACAGCGTTCACTGTTGTGGTAGCCTCAGAATCTCCTGTTTTCCTGGGTGTTCATGGTTAAAGGTTCACAGTGCTTCATCCTGAGCTTTCTCTACTTGTGTAAAATGTCAAACACCAATGTTTGTCAACTCTTATCAAACCCCACTCACTTGATATTTGTCTCCGTCCTTGGGTTGGACAAAATACGTTGTTGATGGCCACTTTTCTGTTGTATGTCACGATCTAACAAACTTTGTATTCATATTTAATCATTTAAAAAAATTTAATGCGACTTTTGTGGAAGAATAAAGACATTTTTTTATTGATTCATTATCTTTAAGAACCTGTTAAATTATTTTTTAAATTATTGATATTTGCTCTTAGTGATGTTGTCTTACATATACTTTTTACATCAACAAATTGTTTTTTCTTCAGTTATTATTACATCTAACCCAGAAATAATCAGGATAATACACACAAAGCCTGCCCGGGTGATTCACTTACATGGTCTTGAACACTTAATCCTCTCAGCACAGAGTATGTCCTGATGGATGAGGGTAGAAGTGACGGGCAGCACACAACATCAGTGTTCATAACATGATCGCAGGCGAACAGTTCATATAACAATTTAAATCCTTACTTCAGTGCTACATGTTAAAAAATGTGAGAGCTGAGAGGAGTATAAAATTATGGTACAAGACTCTGGAGGAGTAACTGAAATATGCTCCTTCTGGCATTGGCAACATTTTACAATTCCGTGTTAGAAAAGCAAAAAACCTGCATTTTCTGAGAGTAACTGCTGAGTTGTTGACCCTTATGCCACTTTGTCAGCTGTTTTAGATTTTTTTAATAATAGGCAGGCAAACAGGATTGCTTATGGTGCCTTAATTTGAGACTAAATCACTTGTGTTTTTTCTTTTATTTGAAAGAAATTGTGTCTTATTGTGTCTTTTGCTAATCATTTTTCTTGAAGTTGAGAATTATTTCTTAAAAACATGTAATCCAGATCAAGAAGGTATCTTCATTTAGTCTCAAAGATGACTCCCTCTAATTATTTGGTCTCACTTATTTTTCCTGGTGAATTTTAGGTTAAAATATGAGAAACATTTTAGACTAAAGATAAAGTAAAATGAGATGAGGAAGGATTTGAGATGAGAATCTCAAATTTGTCTCCCAAGCTACTAGGGGTGTAACGAAATGGTCAACTCACGAAACGATACGAAATACGAAACAGGGCTCACGATACAAAATACTCACGATACGAAATAAAGATTAAGGAAAATCCCCAACAGTAGGAAGTTATGCAAAATCTCATTTTCTTTATTTTCTTCCTAATGCAAAAAAATAAAATAATACAATATTAAAATATTGCTGCATCATTACAAAATAAATGCTCTTTGAAAAAAACAAAATTGTAGTTTTTTCCCCTTATTTAGACTACAGTGCAAATACAAACATAAAATCTCAACAAAAGTGCTTTGTTGTTGTAAAAATCAGGATAAGTACATTCTTGAATGAAAAGGAAAACAAATAGCAGTCCTCAGAGCTGCAGTTTAGACCTATAAATGTCTGAACTGTGATCTATAATATTTAGCCTATAACAGTGCATATACTTCTGATCTTCAAGTATGATCAAATTCTGTCAACTCAACAGTAGAGTTGCAGACTTACACAAACATAGTGGAGCAGTTCTTCGGTTTGTTACGTGTTCAATGTGGATTTCAATGTTTCCTATGAATTGACGGTCAGTGTATGGACCAGGAAGGCAGGGTGAGCGGGTCAGGGTTCAGAAGGGGAGAGTTAGTGTGTGTGTGTTTGAGCAAGGAGGGAGAGCCGTTAGCAGGAGGTGTAGAGATTACTACTCACTGTTTTGTTCGTGAATTAAAATTGTAGTTGGCGTGAGCACTGCCCACAGTGACTGTTAAATAAAAGCAGGTATTCGCAAGCCGGAGTCACCTTTATTTTTACGTCCAACGGACGTCACAATACAGCCGCTGCCTGTCTTCAGTAAAAAGTTGGTAGTTGTTAGTTATACTCGCCGCAGTATACGGCGAACTGTAGCGGCATATTTTGCACACGGTTGTTGTTTTGTCCGCAATCTTCTCACCGTCCCCTCGTCTTTTACATAAGAAGCTAAAATAGGTCCACACAACCGATTTATTTGACGAAGGAGTGTCAGCTAATTCCCCCACTTCGTCCTCCTCCATATTGCAGCGAGTGTTTAGCTACGGGAGGCGAGAAGGTTTATTTCGTCCTTTTATTTTGAGCATCTTTGAATTTTATTTCGACATTTCTTATTTCGCGAAATTTCGTGGCACGAAATTTCGTTTCACCCCTACAAGCTACAGAAGAGCAAGCTTTGAGCTGTGAAATTTTCCTCTGGGTGTAGCAAACAGACATGAATATGAAGCAGCATCACTGCACGCATGACGATTACATGGATGAAAGAAAGCTGCAGAGTTTCATCTCCATATCCAACAGCAGATCTCTGGTTGTGCAAGAGACCTCGTGACAATCGTTTTGGATCTGATGTACTGCAGAAAATTGATGTGCAGTGGAGACAACACTTCTAACATCCAGATTTAAGTTTGGTTTACTCTCCTTACAATCAGATAAACTTTTCCCTCTACAGTGGTTGTTTTTATCTGTTCTGTCAAGTCTGTCTTTTCCTGGTTTGCGCCCACTACCTGGACTTTACCCGGATAAAGTACTTGGAGAGGGCAAAGAAATTATCCAGGTAAATAAACACTGCTGTGTGCGTTCACGCAAGTGGTTTGCCCAGGTACTTTCAGTTTTTTGCTGGTGAGAAAGGGGTTTAACTTTCAGTAAAACACCAAAAACAATACCTATCAAATTGATTGATTGATTGCACATGCAATTAACTAGAAAAGCACTCAGAGAGCGTAGACCTCCACTAGCGCCACAGTCGTCAGCCATATTGTGATTTTCACCATAAATATTAGTCCAACCTTTATTTCATCGAAATGTTTAGATTCATTGAGCATGAAAACACACCATCAGCAATTGGATTCATAATGATATCTATTTTAGTTCAGTAGTTATTCACAAAAATCACATTTTTCGCCATGGCGGCCGGACACTGATCCGGATCAACACCAAAATCAAATCACCTCTTCCTTTTCCCATGCTGAACATTTCCTGAAAATTTCATCAAAATCCATCTATTACTTTTTCAGCTATTTTGTTCACAGACAGACAGACAAACAGATTCTCCCAAAAACATAACCTCCTTGGCGGAGGTAATAATCATACATGCATACATTTTAAGTCTGATCCTGACTTGTTGGACAGTCAACCAATTAAACAGCCAGCAACGCATTATCACATTGAGCAGCACTGCACACTTGCTGTTCCACACCGCATGCATTAAAAAGATATTACATCTTATGTTTTTTTTTTTTTGTAAACAATAGAGCAAGGGCTTTTATTGAGGAGATGCAGAAACATACCTGTGGTGCTTTGCATTGATGCATAGTGGACTCAAAGGTTTGTATTTACACAGCTCTCTCACAGCCAAATGAAGCTGGTGTTAAAAGTTAAAGTCAATCACTTCTGATATGATAATAGATAAAAGCTCCAGTGTTACTGCTACGTTAAAAAGACTGACAAGTTAGCAGTAAGAAAAGTAAAAGTAATAAAAGCAAATCTCTCCAGCACCTTGTCAACATCTCTTTCCTTGCTCTTCATCTACTGCAATGAGAGAAAATACAAAAAAACAAAATACTCGTTCTGGCAAAAGGACATCTATCTGGCTCTGGGATCTGTTGATAAACCTTTTTGTATTTTGTGTTACACTTATACATACAGACAAACAGCCAATGTGCAACACATGGCCATTGAGCTTCAATGAAATACTTGTTAAATTGGTCTTTTCCTGCTTATTTTCCTGCTTCTTCACTTCCCCAGGTTTAGTGTTGGACTCAGAATGGGGAGCTCTTGATAACGGGGACTGACTGTCATCCTTTCAGTTGTGAGTGATATAATCTCATAGAGAAGCATACAAGGCTAACATGTCTTTCCAGTTTTCCCTTCTTCTTCAAAGTGACGAGTTTTTTAGGAAACTGGAATGTGAGATAATAAGGTGGGTTTGTGCTCTGTTTCAGTAATCGGTGTATTAAAGGGGACAGCCGCGGTGAGGAGTGAGCTGAGCCTGAAGGTAAACTTCTCAATTTACAAGATCTGTGCTCCAACACTCATCTCAGCACCGTGTTTGGAGGGAGAAGAGAGCCGTGGTAAGTCTGAGCCTCCTGACAAATTTACATGGAGCTGATTAAATGGGAACAAGAGGAGACACACAAGGACGGCTGTGGAGTTCATCAGAGCCCTGAAACAGGGATGTAACAGTTTCACACGTGGGTTATTGTGACCATATTTATCACAGTTATCATTGTTACCGCACTATTGTTGCATGTGCTTAAAATGTTTAAATGTACTCAAATATACGCTAAAATCATTGAACAAAGTTTTATTAAAAAGGTATGTGAATTTAAGAACCATCTGCAGTCGTCAGAGCTGACTCTCTTCACCTCATCAATCCAGCCAGACCATTCCCTCTGATGCTGCTTGTACTCATACTCATACCTAAGGGCAGTTTAGAGTCACCAGTTGACCTAATGAGCACGTTTTTTGTCTGTGGAAGGAAGCCGGAGTGCCTGGAGGGAACCGACACGTGCACAGTAAGAACATGCAAGCTTCACACAGAAAGGCCCTGTCCAAAGGCTGTTGTTCATTTCCAAGAATGACATGTATCCCCCCATAGGCAAAGCAGGGCATACAGCCATTAATCCCGCACTAGATTTAATAATATTGTTAATCTGTGCTGTGGAGCAGAAAACTGTCAAACCCATACCTCATACCCCCACAGTCTTACCACCAGGAGTTACTGTGGAGAAAGGTAACACTGAGTCCAAAATAAATGAGTCTTATGCTCCTGGATCTCTCAAGATTTTCACAGGAACTTTGTCTTCGCATCCAACCAGGCACATAGCCATCAGATACAAAAGGGAGATAACCAGGGTCAATCTCATCTGTTGTACAAGTTCATGACAAGATTCACATCCATGGACTATGAAGAAGAGTGTTTAGTGTGGATCTGCACAGCAGCAATGACACTTGCCCGCTCCTCTGCTCCAACAGTCACAATAGCCTTGGATGGTTTGGTTGGTAAATAACCTGGCTTAACTTTCTTTCTTAACATTGGACGCTCATTTTTTCCAATGACCCTTTCAAAAGCACTGAGAACTTTGCAGTCCCTTTCAGACAGGAACTTGCTGCTACTACTACTCTCTACATGCAGCATCACCCCACAAACCAAAAGAAGCTTTATCTGTCAGAACTACTGAACATATATATGTGTATATATATATATATATATATATATATATATATATATATATATATATATATACACACACACACACATATATATATGTATATTTTTATATATATATATATATATATGTGTGTGTGTGTGTGTGTATATATTTATATATATACACACACATATATATATATATATATATATATATAGAGAGAGAGAGAGAGAGAGAGAGAGTACATACATACCCACATACGCATACATACATACTTTTGTACATACATACAAATACATCCCCACCTACATTTACTGTACATCTGTACATATGCATAGATACAACATAACAAGTCAGCAGCACATTAGAATAGAACTTATGAGATATTAAAGTCCATATATTAGTTTTATATCATAATGACAGTGCAGAGTAATAAGTGTCAAAAAACATAATAAATCACAAGATGCTACAAAGGTAGAACAGCAATATTTTAAACAATATACATTACATACACATGCAAGATTTCCATGTAGAAGATCATATGGCTCTTTGCTGATGCACATGTTACTAGAGAAATGTGTGCAATTTCTTGCAACCCTCCTGACTGACCCAGGATCTGTTGTCTAGGGATGGGAATTGATAAGATTTTATCAATATCGATGCTGTTAACGATCCTGCTAATTGATCCAATTCTTTAACGATTCCCTTATCGATTCCTGCAGATTTTCCATGTGAGCAAATGTTGGTCTGATTTTTGTGGCAACAATGTCAAACACATGTCACAGCATGCATAAATGCCTCTGCAGATTGATGGTGTGTCCACTCACTTAAGGTTATGTAGTAGGTGCAGTTAGGATTAAGTCACAATTCTGATGTGTCTGAATCCTGTCAGTGGAAAGAATTGATAAGCAAAAAAATTAATGATATCGATTCTTTGATGGAGCTGTTAACAATTCTCAACTGGAATTGGTTTTCGATCCCCATCCCTACTGTTGTCTCAAGTATTTTCCAAATACCATTTTACATATTTGCAGGAAATTTGCATTTACAGAAGTGCTGGAAAGCAGGTCAACAACAAGCCTCTGTTTAGGAGTAGAGGTTGAAGTATCCCTTAATAATTTAAACATATTATTAGATGATGAATAATGTCTTAGGTGCATTTGATCATTGATTTCCTTAATATTGTGTATAATGTAAACATAGTGAATATTGCACTGAAGCTTGATTTGAAGATAATTGTATATCAAACTGAAACAAAAATATCTGCCAGAAAAATCCTAATTTGATCTTTTCCTACCATTGTCCAGCCCTGATTGATAGAGAGGTCAGTCTCTATTAAACTAGAACCTATATTGAATATAATCTTGAGAGGAATGGTGATGATTGGCTGAGCACCATCTAGATAAACTGACATTAAAATGTGTTTAACTGATTTTAAAATATGGCTATGTTAAATGATACCATTTTAGTTCAAGGTAGTTGCACGTGAAATTCAAGAGTAGACATCAGATTAAGGGTTCACTGACCCTGGAGTTGTCTCGAATATTGTTACAGTCTAACATTATAATGAGCCATGGTGGTCTAGATTTTCACAGATTTTAAATAGGTGCAATTTTTACTCTTTTAAAGCCAAGTTTGAAACATAGCAACTCTGTTATGTCAAATTGGAGGGAGAGTCAGAAAACAAGTGCTTGTCTCTGTAAAAATCCACTTTGTTATGTGGAAACAGTTACAGTTAGATTTAAGTTGGAGCCAGAAGGAAGCTATCAATCGGGTCAATATTGTTAACCTATCTCCAGCAACATCCTCAGGGCTCTCTATAATTCCTACCTCTTCCATAAAGCTAAGAGCTGACATGTTGCAGATGAACTCTCATATATCTACAATGTTAACTGAGATGTTTATGTTCTCTGTAAAACAGCCAATAAAACCAGCTGCAGTAACATCAGTGTTGTCTCTGTATTTGTGACAGCCTCATGAGTCATGGTCCACAGACTTTCCCCCTCCTCTTTCCTAAACTTCAGGTCACTTTATCTCATCTTATTGCCCCCTGATCCTTTTATCTGTGCACATTTAAACCTGCAGAGCTGCATTCAGAGGTACCAGCTAAACAGCAGAGAGCCGCTTATTCAGCGGTTTAGTCACTGAGCTGCTGAGGGATATTTGGATGTTTCCTGGGGAGGAGGGCTAGTCCTCTTGAACAGGGCTTGGCAGCTGGTGGGTCAGGACTTGAAAGAGGGTGGGGAGTTGTTCTGGGTCATGAATGTGTGTTCAGAGAAATGAAACAGTCAGGGCCCGATCTACTAAAGGTTTGCGTGTATGAAAACAAATGTGCAAATGTGATATCGCACACAAATCTCATCTACTAACAGGGTGCACCAAGGATTGCGTCTGTCAAATGAGCAAAATAGCACGCACAGTCCATTTAGCGTGTTTGCCCTCATGAATATGCAGAATACATGCAGATGATCAGAACGCGCAAAATACTGGGAGGAGGTGCAAATGTGATTATTAAGCAACTGCAATGTAATTTAACGAAGCCACTACTGATTGTGCGCTGTGTTTTGCGTCTGAACTTAGTACATTTGAAAAGCAGGTGGAAAAAAGGGCACAGTGCTGCAAAGGGAGGGCTCAGTAGTGGTGGCATACAGGGGTTGCATGAACCGAATATTGTCAAACAGAAAGACTTTGAGGCTGTCTGACATTATAACGGACTGGACAATGAGGGACAATTCATGGTGCCATGCAGATGCTTGTGTTGAATAAACCCTCTCTGCTTTGCCCTCCACAGGTCATTTCATTTATGTTGAAAATAAGAAAACTTCATAGCCATAATCACTCTGTTTGTCACTCAGAGCTGACAGCAGCATACTCTCCACCCACTGACAGCAAGTTTAGGAGCTCAGTGCATAGAGTGTGATGCAGTCAGTACTTAAAAGGAGACAGTTACCGGCAAGGTCTGTGCGCGTAACTGTAAGACTGCTCTTCACATGCGAAGTTATTGATGATGAAGCTGTGCAACTGTGTGTATGCTGTGCTGTGTCTTCCTGGACAGCAGTAAATATCGAATGAGTTGGCTCGTAACTTCTGCACGGAAATGGCAGCTAAGATAAAACTGGCGTAAATAAGGTCTAGTTCAAATGTGTGCTCTCATGGGTCAAAGAAGCACAAACGCAGGCAAATTCCAAGTTTGACAAATGCCGTTAATTAAAGTCATACTAGGTGAACAATAACAAACGGGAGTTGCTTTGTGTCGCGACGCCCCAAAACAACTGAAGCTCAAGTTAATGTATGCATGTTATATAGCCCCATGGGGGGATTCCCCCGTCTTCCCAAAGGTCCCATAAGGTTCCTCCCCATCTCCCTTGGATAGTCACATTCTTTTAATTCTTCATTACGAAGGTGTAATTTCCCCTCTTATAGGCCTAAATACACTCCCATGGGGTCCAACCTTTATTTATGTTGGCCATTAAGTTAAATGTGTGGTATTTCAGTCATTATTTTATGGTCTACTCAAAATGGCTGAATTGATCCAAAATGGCTTCCCTTTCAGGCCCAAATATGGTCGTGCTTTCCTGTCCCTCTCCGGGTACAGACTGTGCTGTTATGCAGAGAGACTGTTCAGTACATTATGTACTTTCTTAAAATACGTCACTTTTGTTTAGTAATTGTGACTTTAAACCATGGACTCCATTAGACATGTATTTAGGCTCTATGGTGTGGGTGATAATCTGTTAATATCATGTAAGACTATTGTGTTTTAACACATATATAAAATTACCAAACTTATAACAAAAGTCAGTATATTATACAGTGCAATAATTCTAACTACCTTGTGAAATTATAAAGCATTATCAAATCGACCTACCGCAACACATTTAGTGTTGTTTCTAACTACTTTAAGATTCTGAAAAAGTCAAAACATTCTGTACTTAATTGTACTTTCAGTAAGAACCTTTCAGTTACATTAAGTTGTAATGCTAAACATGTATATATAACTAAATATGCAAGAAAATATCTAAACATTTTAAATGCAAATGTAAGAAAAGTATAATGGCTGCTTTGTAACGACCAAACTAAAAGACTAAGGTTCAACATATAAGTAAAACTCTCCTTGATCAGTAAAAAGCCCAACATTATGCAAAATAAGTAATAAATATGGCAATTGTTACATCTGCTGTATTAGTATAATATTTCATATCTCATTCCTCCCGCTGCTTCTAAACAGACAGATACTCAAAGTTGTTAAAAATGACTACGTTACCATCATATAACATCTCATCACTTGGAGTACATAAAGAAAGAAAATATAATAAAACATGCATAAAGAAAACCCCATTGGCGGTTATACTAGCAGGACATTTCATGACAATTGTACACTACAGCTGCCATTTAGATTATGTTTAAGTGCAATTAGAAAAAGAAAATTACAGATAAAAATACGGCTTGAGGAAAAAGTGACGATCTTGTCTGTCAAAATGACGTGCAGCAAGAAAAAAAACACAACTGTGCTTATTAATCAATAACACACGGTCTGCTTACTTTCATCTTCAAAACATTATGCACCTCCCTCCCTCACCCCTGACGCTGTCTCCATCCTCGTCTGCAGCCTTGTCACCATCCGCATCCACTATTGCAACTGTCTTCTCTTCAGTCTCCCTCAAAAGTCTCTCCATAATGTAACACGCGATAAGTATAACACACTTGTGTATCAAACTGGTATTGTCTTTGATGTGAAGTCATATTTTGAGACAGTTAGGTTCACTACTGAGTGTTAAAATCAGAGATGTTTGAGAACAGTTTTTAGCTTTTTCCTAAAACAGAATGGGAGTTACAATTAATTCTTCAGGTTCAACATATGCCTAAAAAGGACATTTATATCCCACCCTGTAACAAGCTGAGTACTGTATAACACTGTCAATTAAAGTTATTCAGTTCACAGATAAAAACTGTGTATCAGTCTGCTTTACAAACACCATTCATTAGCATCAAGAAACGATTCCAGGAGTGAGGAGGTAAGTAAAGTCCAAAGGTAACCCATTTATTATGGCACGAATGACAGTTGAAGGGGTTCAGGACACATAGGCCATGTAGTGTGTCATAATGAGAACAACAGATCGGTCTGGGATGTCTTCAAGACTCCATCACAGACAGTCTAGCAGGTTTGATTTTGTTCTGCCTCCTTTGATCTGTTCCTCCATGACCAATAAGTGTACAGGTAGCTCTGCATGTGTAACAATGACGTGTGTGAACAAACTGAGGCTTGTGCCTTGAGAGCGATGAGACAGAGCAATAGTTTGGAAAACTCTAAAAAACAGCATCTCTGCTCTTATGATTTGTTAAAGAGGAGCTGCTACAGACCGTCAAAAGAAGAATTTTTGGAGAGAAACTGAACAGAAACCTGCAGATAGAAGGGATAGTACAGTTTTTTTAAGTGGGGTTGTATGAGCTCCATATGGCCACTAAGTACATCAGATACAGTAGAAAGTTCGCTCCTCTCCCTCAGTAAGCCACAGTCTGTAAGAGTCGGTGACGAAGAAATAGACGCTAACAGGAAAGTACCGGACCAAATACAAAGGGTATTTTCTCTGCCTACAAGAACCCAAATCAAAAAGTGATACCACAGTTTAAGAGTACGCTACAGATATGAGTGTTTTTAATTGCATTAACATTTTGGTAATATAAAGTTTATCCAGACCTAGGCCAACTCACGTCGTGTATCCCTCCACTAAATCACTCTGCCGTGGTAAACGGAACACAGTAACGGCTTCAAACGCTGGTTGTAGACTAATTGAAAGCACATTATATGACAATTATTTCTGAGATGGTTTTTTGTGATGCTTCCCTTGATGCAGAAACATATGTGCATCATGGAGAACTCAGCTTCACGGTATGGGTGGTCTGTTCCCTGTATGACCAGTGCCAGAGCCTGGTCTGCACTGCCGGCAGTACATCTGAGTCGTTTTAAGTGAGGGTTGGACTCTGCCAGGGCTGCCCTTTGTCACCGATTCTGTTCATTACTTTTTTAGACTGAATTTCTAGGCACAGCCAGGGTGTTGAGGGGTTCTGGTTTGGTGACCTCAGGATCGGGTCACTGCTTTTTGCAGATGATGTGATGCTGTTGGCTTCATCGGACCGTGACCTGCAGCTCTGTCTGGATCGGTTTGCAGCTGAGTGTGAATCGGCTTGTATGAGAATCTGCACCTCTAAACCCGAGTCCATGGTCCTCTTCCGGGGGAAGGTGGAGTGCCCTACCTGGGTTGGGGAAGAGATTTTGCCCCAAGTGGAGGAGTTAAAGTACCTCTTGTTCACAAGTGGAGGAAGGATGGACCGTGAGATCGACAGGTGGATCAGTGTGGCATCTGCTGCGATGCTGGCTCTGCACCCCTCCATCGTGGCGGAGAAGGAGCGAAGCTGGAAGACGAAGCACTCGATTTACCACTCGATTTTCCTTCCTGTCCTCACATAAGATTACAAGTACAATCCACCAAAACGAGTTTCCTTCACAGGGTGACCAGGCTCTCCCTTAGAAATAGGGTGAGAGTTTGGTCATCAGGGAGGTGCCTGGAGTAGCACTGCTGCGGGAGAGGAGCCAGAAGAGGTGGCTTGGGCATCTGGTCAGGATGCCTACTGGACGGCTCCCTAGGGAGGTGTTCTGGGCACGTCCACCAGGGACTTGGGATCCCCCGGGAAGAGCTGGATGAAGTAGCCAGGGAGAGGGAAGTCTGGGAATCCTTGCTTAGGCTGCTGCCCCTACAACCCGATAAAGGATAAGCAGGAGAATATGGATAGATGGCTCATTTGTATCACAGTCCTTTCGAGCAGGATCGAGTTATGATTGCAACTACAGTAGAATATGACTAGTCAGAGATTAGCATAAATGCTACCAGCTTCAGTAGCAGTTTTATTAAATCTGGACCACATTTCTTTATTAAAGGAAATAAACAGCACTACATTGTTTTTGAAAGTGGCTCACATTCCGTATTGCAGTAGCACCTGCCTACAAAATAAACTGATTGGCCCATAATAAATGTTGATTGACAGAATGATTGTCCAATAATCTGCCAGATATGCTTCTGGAAAGTTTCTGCCCTCCCCAAACACTTTCTTTGGGCTGGTTCTCATTGGGAGAAATGATATTTATTGAATGGTATCTCTGGTGTGCCAGGTTACACAGATGCGAAATGTAAACAATTATTTTTAATGCCCATAGTGGAATCTCAAACCAAAAAACTTTTTGCTGTGAGTCAGCACTCTCTCCTGCTCCACCACACAGGCCCATGACTGAATCAGTGTGTTTTGTTATCTGGAGGATATTTTCTCTGTCTGAGCCAAACAAATGCATCATGTCCTTAGATAATGTCCTCGTTTTGGGGTTTTATCAGTGTGGTTTAATGTTTCGTTTTATATTTGCAGTCTGGCCAACAGGTGTTTTTCTTTTCCCCGGATGACTCAGTTTGAAACAGGGACACAGGCAGACTCATGGGCCTGTGGCTATGTGGTGGGGGGCTTTGTGTAGGATGAGTCTGTCTGCCAAAATGTCACAACAAGAAAGGTCACAATGACTGTCCTCAGACGGCCATAATTTACTCCTGACCTTACAGCTGGTGGACACAAGATGTAAACATCTGCATCATCCCTGATCATAAAAACACGTGGATGCTCTTCTCCAAAAACAGACCAGTATCTTTTAGCTCTCACTGCAAGGTCTGCTAAAAGCTGCACTTTACAAGGCTTTATTCATATTTAATTATAGTTACAAATTATAGTTAGTTATAGTTCAGTTATAGTATACAAACTCGCACTCGCAGGGCCTCATCCAACAGCTATTCTTAGGAATTTGCTTTTAAAATCCGCCTACACAAGACCAAGCCGATGCTGGTGTTCATTCAAGGGTCTGTTTTAAATTTGGGACATAGTCTGAGCTTAGATGAACGTCTTAGGACACTCTTACAATCTGTACTAACTGAACACATGGGAGTGTCCACATCAAAACTAGGCTAATTACTCTGTATGTATTCTAACTACTAACGATGTGGCGTGAACCTGCACAGTGAGGCATTTTTCCCTCAACGCCCGCCTATGTTTTCCCCTCAGTTGCTTGCAGACAAGGAGTGATGAGTGTAATGATGGATTTGTTTCAGAGATCTGTGTACTAATGAGCATTCAAGTCAAACACTCAAAGCGCTAGACACATTTTTCTTCAGCTGTACAATCTAAATACTAAATAAAGTGTTTAGATAAGGGGAAACATGAGGGACATGGGTACTTGACATAAAATATAGTGTGGATTGCACAGTTGTGCAACACGAGAAAGAGGAAGATGAAAAAGAGGGAGATGACGATGAGGAAGGACAAATTACCATCTGGGCTGACAGGAGCATTTTTAAAAACTGATCTGATGTTACTGACTCAGCCACACTTGACTGTAAAATGAGATATATTTCACAGGTTAAAACAAACATATTATACTCTACATTCAAGTTCACTTCTTAGAGAAGTGCTTGGTACAGTGCATATGTCCTCAAGTACAGCACAAAGGAGATAACAACATGAGGGCTACTCACTGTAGCATTAATGGGCATTGAAGAAGTGATTTTGGGGTTGAGCCCAGCTCTGACTCTCAAACATCGAAGTGTCCTTGGGCAAGACACTTAGCCCATAGCTGCTCTCACTGCTGCACCAGTGGCATGTAAATGGGGTGAAAGAGAGTGCATTTGTTTGATAATGGGAAAAGAGCTTTGAGAGGTCACATAAGACTATATAAGCTCAAGTCTATTTACCATTCCGCTTTAAGACATCATTAGGGTAATTTATTTAACTTGACCAACAGGAAAGCTTACCCCCTCCTGTTCATCATTTGTCAGCATGGTCTTTATTTTCACTGTTACGTTCTGCTTTAGGTCTCTATAACCTCCATCACATCAGAACTCACATCACTTCCTCACTGAAATATAACTTTGTATACATGATAATTTCTCAGCACTGAATCACAATAAATATGAATGGTTACCATCAGCCCCAAATTACTCACCAAATCTACTTACAATTTCCACCTCAAAGTGACTCCCTGTCCCCAACCGTATCCAATTTAAAATCCTACTCTTCCTCACCCACAAAGTCTTCAACCACCAGGCCCCCTATACCTCACTGACCTTCTCCATCATCACACTCCTGCCTGAAACCTTATCAAATACCAACCTCCTCACTCAAATCTGGGGGGACAGAGCCTTCTCCAGCACTGCCCTCTCCCTCTGGAACTCTCTCCCCTTACTTACAATATCTCTCCGACCCATGCACGATAAAAATCATTTATTCCGAATCATTTTTTAAACAGGCTTTTAAATTGTGACTATGCTGAGTGTGTTTGTGTTTTAATATGTCAATTACTGTGTTTTATGATTTTGTTTCCTTTATTGTTATTTGATCTTTTCCGATGATCAGTGTCTTTGAGTTTTTGAAAAGTGATTTAAAGATAAATGTTTTATTATTATTATTATCATTATTTTTATTATTATTATTATCATGAGCATATTCCATATTGCCAAAGTATTCACTCAGTCATACAAATCATTGAATTCAGATGTTTCAGTCACTTTCATGGCCACAGGTGTATAAAATCATCACCTGGTCATGCAGACTGCGTCCACAAATATTTGATAAAGAATGGGTCGCTCTCAGCGGCTCAGTGAATTCCAGTATGGTACAATAATAGGAGGCCACCTGAGCACTCAGTCCAGTCCTGACATTTCCTCCCGACAAAATATTCCACTGTCAACTGTTGGTGGTGTTTTAACAGTGTGGAAGTGATTGGGAACTACAGCAACTCAGCCATGAAGTGGTCGGTCAACTTAAATCACAGAGCAGGGTCAGCAGATGCTGAGGGTCATAGCTCACAGAGGTTGCCAACGTTGTGCAGATGCAGAGACATCACACAGGAAAGGAGATTTCAGGAGTTGGAACTCCTGGGAACTATTAATGCTTCAGCACACCAAGACATTTTGGAAAATGTCATGCTCCCATCTTAATGTGAACAGTTTGGGGGTGGCCCCTTCCTCTTCTAACATGACTGCACACCTGTGCACAAAGCTGGTCCATAAAGACATGGATGAGAGAGTTTGGTGTGGAAGAAACTGACTCAGCCTGCACAGAGTCCTGACCTCAACCTGATAGAATACCTTTGGGATGAATAAGCATGAAGACTTCAAACTAGGCCTTCTTGTCCAACATTAGTGTCTGACCTCACAAATGTTATTCTGGAAGAATGATTAAATTCCCATAGCCTTCCCTGAAGACTTGAAGCAGCAAAGGGGTCAACCCCAGATTAAACCCTCTGGATTAAGAATAGGACATCGCTCAAGCTCACAAGTATGTTAAGCAGATAGATAATACTTTTGGCAATAAAGTGTACAATGTAACCATATGTCAGCATTAAAATTTAGAAAGTTACCGTAGCTCCTTTAAACCTTTGGATGGGCTTTCATTTGGTTCAACTATTATTGAACAGGATTACTTTTCAAACCCAATATTGGCTAACTCAAGGGCAACCTGGAGAGAGGTAGACAGGATGTGTGGTGTGTCGCATTTAAGACAACTATATGCCTCTATATGACCATATAGAGGCATACACCATACGGATCGGGAAAAGGGCTGTTTACTGGAATGAATGGCTTATAAAAGGGATACACATGATAGAATGGTAAATGGACTTGAGCTTATATAGCGCTTTGACTACTCAAAGCAGCTTTACACCACAGGTCACACCTACCCATTCACACCCATTTGCTCTCACATTCACTCACTGATGGTTCAGAGTTTCTATGTTAGTTATCCATCAGTATTTCTAACACATTCACGCCCTTTCATGCCTTTCATTTACACACCACTGACGCAGCAGTGGGAGCAACTTGGGGTTAAGTGTCTTGCCCAAGGACACATCGCCATGTGTCGCCCGGAGCTGGGCTTGAACCTGCAACCTCCCGATCACTGACCAAGCGCACTATCCAACTGTGCCACCGACACCCCCCATTGCAGACAAGGAGTGATGAAGAAATCAAAACTCAAAAGGAGTGTTTATTTCCTTTTCTGAACTAAAGCAAAAGTAGAATTTAGAAAGTAAAGACAATTTCTGGAAATACTTACAGATCAGATATTGCATAATTAAGGGCCAATTCATACGGAACAAGAACCCAGTGTTGCAGTTTCTGGAATTATCTTGTATAGCACAGAAGGCAGCTGTGTTTTACTAAACAAAGATATTTCCGTAAATCTGAGGGTCACTTGGCAAAGGGACTTGGGGTGTGACTTGAGTGATGAGATTTGGCTGAAAATATTGTCAAATACAGGGAAATTTATTTAGGAGGCTAAAGGGAAATTTACCCAGTATAAGTTAATACATAGGTTTTATTTTGCCCCTTCGAAGCTTTACAGAATGGGTTTGATAACTAATAATCTATGCTGGAAATGTGAAACAGAAAAGGGAACATTTATGCATACAAATGGGAATGTAAACTGGTTAATCTATCCTGGAAAAAGGTAATAAAATGCTTAGAAAAACATGTGAGGTCAGCGATACCCATGTCACCAAGATTATGCCTACTAGGTGATTAATCGAAATTGCCCAATATATCAAAATATGACTTTGTTTATGATAAAAGTGGAAGTAGTCACAGCTGCCCGAGTGATCCTTAGACTATGGAAAAATAAATCATCTCCAGATATTAAAAAATGGATGGAATTAATGTTCGAGACGGTATCATATGTAAATATGCTGGTTAAGATCAATGATGATGTTGGGAACTTTAAGAGGTCATGGAACTGCTTTCTTTCCTGTAACACTGCTGTACCAATATAATGATGTAACTGGCTGCATGCATATCAGTATAATTGTTTAATATTGACTTTGGTTGTTTTGTATGTAGGTATTTATCACAGGCCTTTAAATGTTGAGTAATTCAAAATAACAGTGTCTGTTTTTTTTATAAGTTTAAAGAAATAAATAAAAACTTTAATGCCAAAAAAAGAAAAGTTACCTTAATTTTGAAAATGCACCATTTTGGAGCAGACATCATAGTTATATTACATCATCAAGAACATGGTGCACATACATGGAAGTGAATAAATTGATACAGTCAAGATTAAAAATTAAATATTGTTAAAGTATATGAATGTGCAACAAGATATTGGCGTGGTATTGTAAAAAACATCATCATACCATTCTATTAATCAAATACAGGATTGTGATCTAATCAGCATAATCAAGAAAACCTGCTGCAGCAGCCCCACATTTGAGATGAATAAAGTGATGTTAGTTAAAACAAAGAGGCCATTGGTTCTTACTGTCCTCTCCTCCATGCCAGCTCCTTGCCTCTGGTTGATCTCATGGTTGTCAGGTGGAGGAGAAACACTGCGGCCCTGAGGATCCACCCAGCTGTACACGTGGTTGGTGATGTACCCTCCAGGGAAGCGGCCCATCGAGCACACCGACATGGCCAGCTTTTTGCATCCTTTCAGCACCTGCAGCAGGAGGAGAGGTGAAGGCATTAGCATTCAGAAATACTCCTGTTGACATGTAAACACTGAGTAGTCCTGGAAAAGAGACATATTTACTGAGTATCATGGCGGATAAATGTGACGCTGTAAATAATTATATAAATGATAGCCTCTTTTGGATAAGCAAACATGCAGAAAACATTGATGTTCTAGTTTCCCTTTGATGGCCATGGAGGGATTGTGGGCGTGGCTGTGATCAGAGTTTTTGGCTCACATTTAAATGTCTACATCTGGGACCATGCTTTGGGACTGCTCTCTCAGAGAAAGGCACAGGTGTTGACTGACTGTGTGCAGATTAATCTCCTGGATTTCAAGGGAATATATTTGGGGGGGGGGGGGGGGGGGGGGGCTTAATGCACAAGACTTCAACACTGATTTTACGGAGCACAATCTTTTGGGAATTTGTGGCAAAACACTGAAAGGGTTTTTGGGTTAGGCTTGAAATTTTACTTTTGACATTATGCCGCATGAAATGTGAACTGTCGGACTTCAGGGCAACCCGAAGAGAAAATCACTCTAACAAGTTGATATTCTGCAATTATTTTCATAAAGACTATATTACAATCTCTTATAATAACAATTAATATATTAGAAAACACTTTTATATGGTTATTGTGTAGAAGGGCATGTGCTGATTTTAAAATAAAACACAAATTCTGATGTTATGTAAACATCTGGATATCCTGGATGGATGGATGGATCGGCAGACGGACAGACAGCTAGATAGATAGATAGATAGAAAGATAGATAGACAAAAGGACGGAAGAACAAACAGACAGACGGACTGATGGATGGACGGATGGGCATCTAGATAGATAGATAGATAGATAGATAGATAGATAGATAGATAGATAGATAGATAGATAGATAGATAGATAGATAGATAGATAGATAGATAGATAGATATTTTAATTAATTGCTTGAATGTGAGTAAAAATGGCCTATAGTGAATGTGATTGACAAAATGACCATGTGCATGTCAAATCCACTGAACAGTCTATCTGGTCAGTCAAATCATGAAATCTGCACTTGTTCAAGAGCTATATCTAAAGTTAATATCACCACACAGTACAGTCAGTGTGAATCCAACACTCATCCAGCCTGGAATGGAAGCTGCGGTTCTTTCTGGTTTATACTGTTTTTTTGTTTGTTTTTTATTGATTTTATCTAAAATGTTTTGATCTACATCTAAAACTCACCATATTGACCAGATGAATAAAATCCAAATATTATAGCCACACAAGGATGTTATACAATGAACAATCAACATGAAGACAAATCAACAAAATGGCAGAAAACCTGATTAAAGAAGAGACAGTCAGTCCATTCAAAAAAATTCACCAACAAAGGCTCATGACGTCAACATGTCTGCTCTGAGGTTTAGACCAGGATGTGCTCTAAGAGAGAAAAGTAATACCTGAAGACCAATTTTAGAGCTGACAGGAGAGAAGGGGGGAGACAAAAAGTAAGGAGCTGAGCTGCTGTACTGTGACCCAGTTTGAGGCAGAAGATTGTGTTTCTGTTTACTGGAGAAAGGAGACAGTCTGAGACTTAAGAGATCAGTGAAGAGATCACTTTTTCAATGTTTGAAAGGAAGGTGACATTCTTGAGGACGTTTTTATTATTTGGGAGAACTTTTTCTGGTATAGTCCCAAAGGTTAGGATCAAACGCTCCTGAGTGTTTCACAGGTGGCTTCCTGTGGGCAGGACGGACACCGAAGCTGCTCCAGATTCATTAGTTTCTAAACTGCACTTGGGTATGAGAATGAGAGTGAATGGTTGTCTGCCTCTTCATGTGGCCCTGTGATTGGCTGGTGACTGGTTCAGGATGTACCCTGCCTCTTGCCTAATGTCTGCTTGAATAGGCCCCAGCCCAACGCGACCCCCCAGATAAGTGGAACAAATAAAATCAAAATGCAGCTACACAGTGCTTTATTACAATAATGTTTGAGAGAATATTTATCTGTTTTCTAATCAAGGCAAAAGCTCTCTAGAAATGAAACAATCTAAAATGCTTTGTCTCCTTGTCATAAGCAAAAATGTTGATTTTTATTCTCCAATATCAATCATAGGCCTCCTTCAGATCAGTCTTAAAGCTTTATTTAGGTTCAACAAGGTGCTGGAAACATCCCTCAGAGATGTTGGTCCATATCTCCATGACAGTATCACACAGTTACTGCAGATCCATGGTGAGAATATCCTGCTCTGTCACATCCTGAAGGGCTCTATTGGATTGAGGCCTGGTGACTGATGCTACTGGTGTACAGGAAACTTACTGTCCTTGTGAAGAAACCTGTCTGAGAAGATCTAAGCTTTGGAGATGTGCAGTGGAGGTCTCCATCAGAAGATGCTCAAACAGGGATGGACATGGTCAGAAAAACCCTCATGTAGACTGTGGGGTTTAAACCATGCTCAGGTAGTACTGAGGGGCCTAATGTTTGCTAAGAGAATATTCCCCACACGAGGTACGATGGATCATGCTTTATGAAATCAAGTCAAATTCTGTGTCAACCATCCGAATGTGGAGCAGAACTCCAGACTCATCAGCCCAGGAAATACTACTGATGCATGAAAAAGTCTGTGAACCCTTTGGGATTACTTGGATTTCTGCTTAAATTGGTCATAAAATATGTTCTGATCTTAATCTAAGTCACATCACTAGACAAACACAGTCTGCTTAAACTAATACCGCACAAAAAATTATAAGTTTTCATGTTTTTATTCAACACAATATGTAAACAGTCACAGTACAGGATGGAAAAAGTATGTACACCATGTTTTCTGTCATATCTAATGTGGTCAGGTGGCACAACTGTTCCTCGTCAGTTGGTGCGACCAGGTAAAATATTAATTTAAACCATCAAATAACAAGCTAAAGTGAACAAAAGTAGGTAAGCAGGATGAGAATAGCTATTTTATTGAATTCATTTATTTGCAAATTTTTTATTTAATTTTTTTGTCAAAAAATATAAAATCAAAGACAAAAATACTTAAAATCTGGACTCTAGAATGTAACACCCTTGAATTATTGTAGATAAAAAAACGCACCCACAAATTAATAATGTATGAGTCACCGTAGAAACTTGAGGAATAATTGCCCAAAATGTCACTTAGAAAAAAATTAACAGAAATATATTTAAATACTTACATATTATTGGTTTTACCACCTGACATTTTCTGGGGTGGTAGAGTTAAAAATACTTCAAAAAAGTAATTTAAAACATAAAAAATGTTAGTTGCCGGCTGAAATCCGTTAAAACACTTTGTCCTTGACTCAAAAATATGCATTACATCCATTTTCAAAAAACTTTTTAAAAATACCTTTGTAGACCCTCAATTTGTCATTGACAACTTTAAGGAAACACTTAAGCTTCAAGTTGAATGAACTAAATTATTGTATTTGATCCCTTATTGAGTCATATGTTTGATTTTCTATTGGATTAGCCTTCAGCTGTTAGCGTGTTCACATGAGCAGAGTTTTATTCCCATTATTTGCGCTGATGTTAACATGGCTGATTGACTTATTTGACTCATGGACTCTTAGACGACATGAACATCATGCATGTGGTCAGCTCTGTCTCTGAAGTGAGGGGATAAATCTGTGGCTGCTGTCTCTGAACATCAGCAACAGCAGCGAGTGCAGCATCATTTAGTATAAATAATTCATAAGAAAGCCATCTGCTCCAGACAACATAAACTATTTCTGCAGCCTCATTCCTCAGTGCCCAGCTGTTCCTCATGCTCATCGGACTCTTATTTTCTCTTATCTGACCCCGGGGCAGTCACCAAACAGTCAGTGTGAGTAACAAAGCCCCCCTGCCTGTTAACGCTGAAATATTGTGTTGAATCACTGCAGCAGCCTTTCATCGCTTCTCCTTCAGTGAGTCCATCTCCTTTCAGCTCCACTATTTAGCCCTCTGAAGCACCCCCCTCACACACACACACACACCACACCACCCGCATCTGCTGTCACATCATTTAATTGTTTTATGAGAGAGGGACAAAATTAGCAGAGGTTTTCGGGCCACAGCGATGACTATCAGAGTGAATCACAGAGAGACCAGCGGAGACACCAGCAGAGACGTAAGAACGCAGAGACAAGAGGTCAGGGTCAGGACAGGCTCTTCCTTACCATGTGGTTAAAGAAATAACAGTACAAAAGTGCAGCCAGTACATGTAAAAATGATGATTTTCATGTGATAAAATGCTTTTTTTTTTCCTTTTGAACTTGTAAGAAACTCAAAGACAGATTTTATTATTTTTTATCCTTAAAGGCAGAGATGTTTAAAAGAGTTTTGTGGCCTCAGCTCAAACTACAGAGAAATATTAAAGGCATATTTTGCCTCAAACCAGGTTCATATGCTCATTTTCTGATGACTAGAATATGTGCACAACTGCAAAACCTCTGAGTTTTCACAAACGGAGAACCCTTGATCCACCTGTATCCTCACTCTGTCTGAGACACTCATTTAGAGCTCCTGTCATTTTGTGCCCACCTTCCCACTGTGGTCTTTGTCTGCTCTAAGTGGTTGACTGGTCTACACAGTGGCAAGCTGTCTGTTACCTCCACCATGGAGGTTAGGTTTCTGCCGGCATCTGTTTGTTTGTTAGCAAGATGTTGGTAATGGCCCAACTTAGAAATTATTAGATTTTGGTGTTGATACATATTTGTCTGGATCCAAGTAAATGTAAAAAATCCCATCAGTTAACACAGGGTGGATATTTTTAATTATACTGCTGCCATTTCTCAATAGATTTGCTTCCAATCTCACAGGATAATATGGGGTCCGTGTCTCTATCATCAAGGAGAATTTCAGCTTGATCTGATCCAAACTAAACTTCTTAATGGGAAAGCCCATTGACAGCATTCAGTAACTTGTGTAAAATTTAAATATTCAGTGGTGTTCCCAAAACTTCTTGTGTTCACACAGGATAACAAACTTCATATGCTGAGGTTGGTCTGGACTCTGGCACTATTCTGGATTCTGGAAGAATTGTATCTTTTACAGCGGTTGTGGAAAAGCCACTGCCAGAACTGAGCTGCTTGGTGGAGGTCTATGCTCTCTGAGCGCTCTTCTAGTTCAACATGTTGTCAATAGCGCTGAATTAATTCAACAGGCTCTGCTCCACTACCTGAAACCAGTTGGCTTAAACTGCACCTTGAATGACGCATCTCTGTGTGATCAGCCCCTTAAACTATTGGTAGGCCCATTAGTGGGAAAGGGTTGGTGTTGGGTCAAGCTGCAGCTATTAGTGGTGTAAGCAGGAGTGTAGAGAGAAGTCCTGATGCCACTGGCAGGGACTTCTTGTGTGGTGTATAGAAGCTATGTCCTTTTTACTGCAAAGGAGACATGTTAAAATATGAATTAAACACAATTTGGGCTTGATGAGTGAGGTCAAAATCTACTCTTGGTTACAAAATAGTGTTGGAAAAATTCTGATTTATTTGTTCACTAGTTTGTGAAACACTGACTTTCCTTCAGACAATATGATAGGGAATTAACAATTGATATCCTACTTCTGTGTAACATGTCAAAAATCATCTCAACAGCTTTGATTAAAGAGCTGAGAAGAGCACTGTAGCACGCAGAGGTGAATTTAAAGCAGAGTCACTACATGCACATCAATTACCACATAGTATGGGAGCTGCACTGTTTCAGCTCTGTATCCAGCCACAGCATGAGACAGGTCTTTGGATGCATGGGAGGCTCGGTGGTGATCATTTTAGAGCAGAGGATCTACAAAGCCTTGATGATGTGCAGAGAAAGTGAGTGAGTCTTGAAGTGGCGTACACAACACCAACATCTGTACAAGCAGCAGCAAATTGGTTCAGTCAACAAGTTACAAGACCCACTACTAACTTGGTCATTTTATTGAATGAGATTTATATCAACAATTATCACACTTGTTGCAGATCGGTATTTGTCATTCCACAATGTGCGTACTATAATGTTTGGACTATAATGTTTGGTGGAAATCACAATTTCTGGGTTGAACTGATTTTCTTTGTGAAGGTCTGCCCTCTCTGAGTGCTTTTCTAGCTATTTAATTGTTTGTGTTTCTAAATAATTGGGGTGTGTGGTAGGGGTGCAACGGTTCAGTTAGCCCACGGTTCGGTTTGTATCTCGGTTTTGGGATCACGGTTTCGGTTCGGTTTCAGTTCGTGTTTTGCATTAAAAAAAACAAGAAGTTTGACTTTCCAAAAGACTCCCTTTATTTTGCTTTTAAGAAAACTATATTATGACAATGCCTCTTAGTCTTAACTATTATTTGGCTTGAATAAAGTATTATGACATTTATATAAAACACTTCAAATGTAAACATTTTAAACTGTTAGAGTGCCTCTTAGCTCCCTGGCTAGTGTAGTGACTGACTACTGAAATACAATTTACTATTATAGCATTTTTTGTCCTAAAATAAAGAGTTTTAATTGTTTTTCCAGCTACAAGCTTGATTAAACAATGGATAAAAGGAGTGATGAGAAAAAGAGAGAGGGCTGGGCGATCGACTGGCGTCTCCATTACATGCACAATAAACAATAAACGTGAATGAATCATATGTTTGTATTATGATTTCTGATAAACTTAGTTTATTAACACTGCGCCAAATTTTTGAATCTATTTGTCAGACTAAAATAACAAGTTTACAGGACGTGGAGACTCTGATGATACCGCTGTCTATCTCATCTGTGCGTATTTGCGCGCTGCTGTATGTTCCTATGAGACAGCGTCAGTCAGTGAACAGTCTGATCCTGTTTGATCTGCTCCCAGACAAACTACGAAACATCAGAACAGATGACAAAAGCTTTTGCCTTTTTTGTTCACCTGTTCAGCGCACTATGGCTCTGAGATGTTTGGCTCTCCAGCAGCGATCTGTCATCGGCAGGGTCGGCAGGAAAGAGCGTCCGCCTTCAGGTTCATAAGAAATAAAATATAGCCGTCATTACTTTAATAAGATCTCACTCAAAGTGAGCTGCTGTAACATCAGGTTCTACGTTATGGGAACAAACTTCTCCAGCATTGTGAAGCTCACTTTTGCTCTGTGTTTGTTGTCTCTCAGCACACCGTGCTGTGCTGTTGTCATTACTGTTAAACTGAGCATGCGCATCACTTCTGCAGCCTGAGCTGTTTTCTCTCCCTCATCATTATAATCCATAAGGAAACCGAAATGTCCCCACACCGCAGACTGAACGAAGCCAGTGCTTCTTCAAACTCCGGTCTCTCCACCTCTCCGCTCGCCATAACTTTTCTGAGAGTTTTTCTCCGTCTTCGTCTCAGTTTTTGTGAGGCCGAGCCGAGCATAGACATTATAGAACCGAGCTCCAGAGTGAGAGACGCCGCCCACTCTGCCATGTGCTCGGCTCCTATTACACAGTAGCGATTGGATATTTACTAGCGGGGCGGGGTTTTGTACAGAGCTGTGCGAGGAGGGAGGGCTTGTCAGCAGAGCCGAAGAGCAGAGCAGGCGCTGGCTAGAGAAATCCGTCTCACGGCTGTAAGAAATGAATTAATTGCAAAACCGAAAAACCGCGCTTCATAAAGGCGAATTGAGCCGTGCAGGGCGAACCGTACGGTTCGGTTTTAAACCGTAAACCGTTGCACCCCTAGTGTGTGGCAACACCAGAGGTGGGGCTCAGCGTATTTGAGCAACTTGGCCACAGTGGTGGTTGGTGCATCCAATGAAAAAAAAAAAAAAAGCATCTCATTTAAAAACAACAATGAACCAGCTTTAAAAGCTCTAAAAGCAGCACTGTGTAAGATTCTGGCTTTCTCACGACTGGCCTCTATGCACGCTGAGTGTAACTGAACTGTTGTAAAACAGAGCGCCTAACATTAACGTGCAATTGTTGACAAAGAGATGGAGGAGAAGCGAGCCAACAGGACGTCCAGAAAGTCAAATAAACCATGTGCACTGATAAGGTACTGTCTGATCATGTTTCTTTTCGGATAAATCACTTTTCGAGCATCAGCTGTCAGTTGTTAGCAACATGTACGAACAAGTCCAACAATAACAGGGCCAAATCAGCATCGGTCAGACATCCCTCCTCGTCTTTCAGCTCACACCAGCAAGTTTATCCCTGTCTGAATATTTAGCTTGTTACTCTCCCGCTTTCTTGTTTTCACCTCCTCTAATAAAAGTTTTCTTTTCATCGGGTTTGTTGCTGCTCCCACTATGCTAATGTAACCCAAATTATTCTGAGTGTCTGTTGTATGTGGGACGGCTCTCCACAAACCCTGCGTAGCTCTGCGTTGTGTTTTTACTTGGTGTTTGGGGTGCGGGGTTCCATGCAGAGAGAAGGAGGACCAGACATCAGAGGTTGAAATTGTGATGGAGACTCAACTTTAATCTGTCTATGAGCTGCTGGTACATTCCTTTCACAGCAGTAACAGAGGGAAAATTTTTGTATTAATATCAAGTTAAGAAAAATAAAGTTCAAAAACAGACTTATGTGAACTAACTTCAGTGCTTATTATTAAGTGTTGTAGGAAGACATATATTGACAAATTAATGCATAACAATGTCTCTGTTAAATGCAAAGATACACAAACCATCTTAACAGTCCGTAGCACGTAACTAACTATAGACTAACTCATACGGTGTATAGAATGAAACGTCTACAGTCAAAGTGTAATTAATCCAGCATAATTCCATGCATACTAAACTGATTTTCACATGTTTTTTTTTTCTGCACATGTCATACATGTAGGTATGATAGGACACATGGTTCAGCCAAATTCTTCCTTATACACTTTCTGATGTGCAGCAAAACTGTATGACAGGCGTATGCATATATATATACATATATATACATATATATATATATATATATATATATATATATATATATATATATATATATATATATATGTATATATATATATGTGTGTATAATATATATATATATATATATATATATATATATATATATATATATATATATATATATATATATATATATTAATAAGTTGGAAAGAAAAGAAACAATAGATGAAAATGAAGAAACAATAGGTGAATACTTATATATATATGTGTCCCATATCATACCTACATGTGTGATTGTAGGTATGTATAATTCAGCATTCATGATTGTATGTATAATTCAGTATTCATGGAATAATGCTGGAATAAATGCGCTGAAACTTCATTGTGCCTGGCAAATACATTACACTGAATGGAGCGGAGGATGACCGTACCAAGATGGCGGCCATATTTCTTGCGCCCCTCCTGCCAATGAGACATCTACTCTTCTTATGTCAATGACACTAACAACTCTACGTTTAGCTTTCTTCTTCTTCTTCATCTTCTTTTAATGCAGCTGTGCTGCCCTCCACATGACTTACGCGCTGATTAGTCAGAGCATATGTTTAACATTCGCCTAGACTTCCATCTTTTAAATGAATCGGGAAGGAGGGGGAAGGGTATATGCCATAAAGCAGTCAAAGTATTCAAAATTTGTACTTTTTTAGAGTGAAAGGGTTATCACTGTCCACCTAAAAGTTACATAGTGCCAGTGTAGGCAATACAGACCGAAATTCGAAGTTAAAAAATCTCTCTATAAGAAAACTTAGGACAGTCCTATTCAATTAGCAGCCCCCAGGCCACATGCGGCCAAAAAGCAACCCTCAAGTGGCCCAAAATCTAAGTGACTGGGACTAAGGTCTGTTAGAAAAACAGCAAAAACTTTTACAAACACTGACAAGGTCATACATACACTCCAACATTATTAGACATTGAATGCAACACATTCTGAAAGGTTGCTATTAAGCAAGTTACTTGTAATGCGCTTTCGTATGCGACCTAAAGATGGTGTTTCTAATCAACACTTTTCTATGTTCATATGCACCTTAATATGTGCTTGTATTTAACTGTCCAAACGTGTTGGAGTTATCTGTTTGAAGTGTAAAATCTAAAGAAACAGTGTTTCAGCAGAAGTTTACTTTAAGTACTGCTCTTCATTGAGTTTATGCCCTTTTGAATGTGGCAATAAATTAATAAACATCCAGTGTGTTTGTTATCTATTTGTGTTTCTTTAAAGTGGTTAACTGTGCTCAGTGTCTGCCAAAAAAGTCTGGCCCAGCTCATGTCCTAAGTCTGAAAATGTGGTCCAACTGAATTTCTAATTGATTAACCCTGATTTAGGATATCAAATGCGGTCAGAGTTTAGTTCCTGACCCCTCTTTGACCTTTGAGTTATTTAAAGTCCTTTAGGTCAGATATAGATAAGTATAGATCATGTTCAAAGTTTATTTTAGCAGCTTTTGTTTACTGTTCTCTAAATTTGTCTGATCAAATATGGACACATCACACATCCCCTTTGTCTCCCACACATTCCCAAACAAAGTGTCTCACAAACAGAGGATGTGGAGGACTCATCTTTGATCTATTTTTAGTCAGCGTGATGTTTATCTGACAACAGAGGCTGAAATTTCTGCACCGGAGTGAAAACGTTTTGTCATTTGTGCGAAATAAAAATTGCTTCTACTCTATCACCCTCAGTCCATGAGCCTTTCTCTGAGCTTTAGCATGTGTCCTTGGTTGTTTCCAGGCTTTTTCTGACACAGAGGCAACACTGAGTGATAATGTCAGGATACAGACTGCTGAGGGACACTTCAACATGAACCACGGCTGACTCTTCACAGAGGTCACAGTCCTAATGCTTTTGCTGCAGGACGTCTCTACAGACATCAGGATGATGTGTTATCCTGATTTCTGTCTTATTCTCTGCACTTGTCCACTGCTGGAGCTTTCGTGTCCCAGAAACCAAGAGAAAATCAGAGCCCCTATCGGGTCAGAGTAGTCTACAGCTGTCATTCAGAGTTTCAAGTGATTTATGAAGAGTCTCTAATCACTTTTTCTCTCTGATGGTAAGATCACTGATCCAGGAACCGCAGGCGGGATGCCAGCAGACACACATCTCTCCAAAAAACCTCCTTTAAATGATCAATTTACCAACAGAAAATTAGATTTAAGCCATTATAACAGAAAATAAGACTTAGACTGTTGACAGTTATATGAGTTAACTGATCATTAAACAGTGCAATACCAGTGGTGGGTTAAGAGGGGCTGGGGGGGATGTTGTTGTTGTATTTCGTTCTCAGTTTTTTGTAAGGAGTGGCATTTTCCATGCTAATCAAAATGTTTATATATCCTTTAAAATAAAAGTGGTAGTGGTCACATGTTTATCACTTAAAGGTGTAGTCAGCGATCTTCTAATCTTCTAATCTAATGCAGTATTTGTCAAATTCACTGTAATTCTCCTCTCCATCCACAAGATGCCACCACTGACAGCGTGTTGAAAAAAAAGTCTGGTTTCAATACACAGCCTTGCCTCTGAATTTCAGCAGGTAAATACAGGTAAATACTGAAACAGAGTACACCCCCCCACATCCAGGGGGCAATCATACTCATTCGCAGATCAGACAGAGGGGGGAGGGGGAGTAGTAGGTTGCGTCGCATGCGGAGTTAGCGTAAGAGAGAGATACAATATGTGCAGTAGCAATGGCTGAAAAACAGCCCAAAAGAAAAAGGTCAGAGGAGCAGAAAGTGAAAAAGGAGGGCTATGACCATGACAGAGCGAAGACCCGGGTCAACATTGGTGTTGCTTTCCGATGGTGGAGAGAACTCCGTGAATTGAAAGACCTGAAAACAGACGGATGTCGCTGTCTTTCTGCTGGATAGGTAAGCAACATTAGCTTTGTGGTGCTTCACATAACAGTAACAGCCGTCGGGGCATTCATCTTATTGTCTAATCTGCCAGAATGTACTGTTGTTTTGATGCTATCAATGTTGTCAGTCGAGTTGTCTGACGAGTCAGGGTTACCTTAGCTACGTTGGTCAGCTACGCAGTTACTGCAACTGTTTCCATGACGATGCACGTCCATCAGCTTTCGGGGATGGAGCCAGGGGTGAGGTATGAAGGGAGAGGCGGGTCTAAATTCATTTATAAACAACCTCCCCACTCATTTTCTCCCACATTGCTGACTACACCTTTAATTGTAGCAGATCCCATAACAACCATTAGAGGTGGCCAGGTCTGAGAACTGTCCTGTCATGGATCAGTGAAGACATAAATTGGGAGAAAATCATGCAGATTCATCTGTAAATCCTACTGTTATGTATGCTTAATTGGGTGTGCCGGCGAAAGAAGGGAGGAGATAAGTGGACTAAAAAAAGAAGTACAGCTCCAGACAGATCCATGGGCCAATCATAGACCTGAGAAAACCTGGTACTTGCATTTACACATGCAGCTCATTGGGAAAAATTCAGAAAATTTCAGGGTTTTGTTGCACGTGTGATTGTTGTTAAAGCACTTGATGTTGTTTGACCAGGAACACCAAATGGACTGTGTTTTATGTCAACAGGGTGAATGAAACAGTCCATCAAAGTTTTTTTTCATCATATTTTGGGCCAGCCAGAGGCATGTAGCCACTTCTTTGACACTAAAAAAGCACATTTCTAACTTTCACCAATATTTCCAAAGATCAGGAACAGACTACCATTTCTGCTCAATTATGGTCTGAGGTGTGGAGAGTAATACTTGCCGACAACAACAAATCAGTTTGGGATGCCTCTTGATTCTCTGACAGAAAGTGTAGCAGGTTTCATTTTTGTTTTGGCACCTGCGATTTGTTCCTCCACATCAGAGACATTTACCAAGGAGAGCATGGGGACAGTTAAGCTCTGAAAAACAGCACTCCTGCCCTTATGATGTGCTGTAGAGGAGCTACTACAGACTTTACATAGAGAAACAGCAGAGGAACATGGAGAGTGACTATTGCATTTATCAGCATACTAACATGTCATTCAAGATCATTTTTATAAATACAGAAACAAGTACTTAACGCTAGACACAGCATATTTGTTTGTCATCTTCAGTGTTGCTCCTCCTTCTTCAAACATTATAAATCAAGAAAGAGGCACTATCTGTCTGATGTTTTGCAAGATGGATCTACCTGGAACTCCCAAATTCCACATAAAGCTCTGGTCTTGAATCATACTGCGGAGCACTTTGCCCCCACTCCCACCTTCAGAGCATTTCCACTGCCTGTGCACCAATGCGCTCCTGAAGTGACAGTGCATGCTGTGGCGCTTGAGACACACTGCAGGTCTATTTTCAACTCAGTCGCTACTAAACCTCTTAAATTCACTTTTGTTCATAAAGCACCAGAAAGGGAAATCAAACATGTACTTTCAAATGAAAACACAATTCACGCACTCCCGAACATAAATTTCCTCAATTGTCATTACTCAACCGGAGGCACAAGCATCAGGTCAGCAGTTTGTCAGAGGGTCCCACAGGTAAGATGAGGCTAAGGCTGATTCTTTATGTAAACAATTACTCTATCAAATATTTTGGCGATTGAGTAATCATATAACAGTTACATTGCGCTCACTGCTATTTTTTTTTTACATTGAATAACAACACATTATTATTATTAGTAACACACAAAACAGAAAAGCCAGGTCGCTTAAATTAACAACTTATTTTTCTTCTTTTGAACATTCTGAGCATAAATGGGATCTCAAAATCAAAATCTATACTTTTATTTTTACTCTGGGCCATATCTTGCTTTTTTCAGTATTTTTTTTTTAAGTTTGGCTATTTTTATTTTATTTGTACTCATGCCTGTCTTTTTTTGCTAAATTATTGCCTTTACTACTACAAGGCTATAGGCAGATAGAAGTGACCTAAATCACCAAGCTGTATGTCTGGGACCAGCAAAGCAATCTTAGAGAAGAGAAGTGAGGTGTTGTTTACTTCCTTTTCAGTTTATAACTTGTTTTGTTAACGTGTGATGTTGAAATTCACATCGAAGCTTGTTGATCTCCAGCAGAGATGGGCACTCGAGTTAAAGACTCGTACTCGAGTGGCACTCGAGTCACATTTTTGGAGACTCCAGACTTGACTTGACTCGACCCTGAAAGACTCGTGGGCAATCTTAATTTCACAGAGGGTTTTTTGAGTGTGCTGGGAGCGTTTGTTCCTCTGTCTTACCTCGCCTCGCTTTTCTCCCTCTCCGCGGCCGCTTCCAAACCTCGTAAATTTGCTGTCGTTAAGGAAGCACCAGACAGGAAGTCACCGTGTGGGGAATCCGGAAGTTTCAAAATAAAATACGATTCAAGGACTCACGAATGTAAATTTCCTCAGTTGTTTGTCATTACGTCAAAAGCGGAAGGTCAGCAGTCGGTCAGAGGGTCCCGGAGACAGCACGACACCATGGACGAAGAAAAGTGAACCGTAGAGGTACAGAAATATATAACACTGCATGCACGAAACAACTTTTCTGCACGGCTATAGGTGGATAGAAGTTGAATAAATCACGAAGCTGTGTGGTTGAGACCAGCAAAGGGACCTTAGAGAAGCGAAGTGAGGTGATGTTTTTTTCTTTTCTCAGTCTATAACATGTTTTATGAGCGTGTGACGTCGCTATCCTCATGAGAGCCTATGGCTCTCTGGGGATCAGCCCTCGCCCTACGTGGCTGCATGCCTCGGCGCCTTCGGCGGGTCTGTCGGTACAAAACCGCGCTGCGCGGCTTTCGGGGAATTTGAGGTTCTGTCCCACCCACATATCAGTCATCAGCCATCAAGGCAAGCACAAATGCTCCCCTGCCAGCTTTGCTACCCTTTATATTGACCTACTGCTACACAAACTTCCAACAGAACGGCTACCACCACTCACTACTTTTATTTATTTTATTGTATTGTTAAATGCCATATAGTTTCTTTTTGGCTGCTCATGGCAAGTTTGTTTTGCATCTGACCATGGCATGCATGTGCAAATCAGAAACTTTTTCAGGGAGAAAAAAAAGTCTGAAAAGAAATTTAGATAAATTGTATTTTGCCAGAGGCTACATCATATCTATATCTATCTGTCTATCTATCTATCTATCTATCTATCTATCTATCTATCTATCTATCTATCTATCTATCTATCTATCTATCTATACATATATATATGTATATATATATATATATATACATATATACATATATATATATATATATATATATATATATATATATATATATATATATATATATATATATATATATATATATATATATATATATATATATATATATATATGTATATATATATATATATATATATATATATATATATATATATATATATATATATATATATATATATATATATATATATATATATATATATATATATATATATATATATATATATATGTATATATATATATATATGTGTCTTCGTGACTCCTTTCGGACTCTAGATCAAAGACTGCGTGACTCGTCAAGTCCTTGCGCCCCTCAAGGGCTTCGAATTGACTCGGCCTGGGGTCAAAGACTCATGACTCGACTCGGACTCTAAATCAGAGACTTGTGGACATCTCTGCTCTCCAAGGATGCCCTCTCCCTACAGGGCTGTGCGGCGCTTCCAGTGGGGATTGTCGAACAAAAAGCAAATCCTTGTTGAGAACCAGTAGCAGCATATAAACAGGATATCTTAGTTTTTCTAATTTTCAGTTCCTCCCACTAAGGTCTGTGTGCCTTGCAAATCAAGGATGTCCTTCTTGGCACTAAAAATCATTTCTCAGAAAAAATCTACAAGAATTGATCAGGGAAACTCAATATCAACAATGGCATTGGCCTGAATAAAATCATACTGATACCCTTCCCTTGTCAGATCCTGTAACTCAGAAGTGTGATCAGTTTATTTCTGTGGCAGAGTGGACATCTGTACAAAGTTCTTGAGAAACTGCAGGAACAAACTAGGATGAAATTAAGGCCACATGATGTTGAACATTGACCAATAACTTTAAATTGCTATTAGTTTATTCTTGTGTCCTGTGAAAGACTGATACACAGGTTGTAAAAAGACCCCTGCATTGGCAAAATGATCGATCATTTGACATTTCATCAGTGGTAAAAAAGAATAAAAAGCTCATGGCTTATGGATTTTTTTCTTTAAGTAGCCCCTGACTAGTACGGTGTAGCTGCGACGTAGCTCCCCTCCTTGTCAATTTACCTGTAGTATATTTTTCAGGATACAGAATAAAGACCTTCAGGTTTTTACTGCAAATCATCAAGATGGTCTTTTGTTCATTATCATGACTGCTTGTAGTTGTCCCTATTATTGCTACCCTGGCACACCAATGGATCGTTCGATATATTTTTATCTGGGAAAGAGCCCATAGAAAGTGTTTTGGGTAGGGCAGAACCTTTCAGAGGCAAATTTGGCAGGTGAATGGACAATCATCCTGTCAATAAACATTTATTACAAGTCAAGCTGAGACACTTTGAAATGTTCTGACAAGAGTTTGTTTTACAAAGATAGAACAGAAATATTCTTACTACAGAGAAGTTTGTGGAGTTGACGTTCATCAAATAAGTATAAATAATACTTTCACTGAAGCTTTTAGCATCTACGCCAATTTCTGTTTGAGCAGTCATCCCCTGCTATCTTCTTGCTTGTAGTTTATTCCTCTTCATGCCCTAAAGGTTGCAGATTGATCCGTGTTGCTTTGGAACATGTTGTACATTGGAGCTTGGCATAATGGATATGCCTTCTCTACAAACATTTAATCAGGACCACCTTGTAAAAGGTCATTTTCCATTTTTTTTTCAGAAGGAAGTGTTAAGGGCCAAATTGAGCTAATATATTAAGTTCTCGAAATAAATAAAAAGAATGGGCCTGAGATCAACTGACCTTGCCCTTTTACCTCAATTTGACATGCATTTCTACCTCCAGTGATCAAAAAAAAAAACAAAAAACACATTTACCTAGACATTTGGATTCAAACCAATGAAAACAACAAGACAGTCACATTTCTTGTCTCCATCCCTTCTTCTCCTTCGGTCTATACTGTTTTTCTGACTAAGGAGGAAGATCTGACCTGCTGAGAGTCACTGGGTGAAGTCCTACCTGGTGAAACAGACTCTATCCGGCTTCTGACCCCAATATTTGGCCTTGAAATATTAGTAGTAAAGACAATTTCCCAGTGGAATCAATATAGGATTACATGTCCTCCTCCTAATTTATCTGATTAGTGGTGCAGAGTGTTTTTATGATTAAATCCTGTTCCACTACTCCCAGCACTTAAAGGATGTAAGCTTTATGGATGGCTGTCCTTGCAGCGTTGATGGATGATTGGTGTGTGTCTCAGCCCCGAATGTGTCATTCCGGCAGTGTCCTGGTCATAAATCAGCACCAATAGAGCTTTTACATCATGGCCAAAAGTTGCAGAAACACCCAAGGACCGTGTGTGCGGGGTAGCCAGGTTTGAGCTGCTCCACTATGCACATGGACCTGAACAGCAAAATCTCCAGATTTGACGACATGATTTTGTGCTGGAAGGAGGCTGCACGTAGGTACCAGAGCAGATGATGAGTAATTTAATTAATCAATTCAGATGCCTGTCATCAACAAACAACCATAAAGCGGTGTGAAGATAGACAGGAGGCCTCACCCGCTCTGCAGAGCCATTCTTGGAAAAGTTTGCCTCTTTTCTCATAAAGCCATCTCTATCATCATGACTTCTTCTTTTGCTTTTTTAGGGCAGCACCACATTTTGTTTTAACATCACAAAGGCAACATGTGAATATGCAGCAGACACACTTATTTTCTTTGAGCCATATGACTCATCGCATCATGCTGCCAATTTTTATTTCATTTCTAGCAAACCAAAATCTGACCTGTTCTCATTTATTAACAATGTACCTGAATATCTGTCAGATATTACAGTCAGTAGGCTCACATTTAGAGACCATGGTGCTTGCAGAGTCATCATGTAATCAGCACTGAACTAACCTAGCACACTGTTCAGTATATTTCAACAGTCCATCTGAGAAAGAGCCCTTAAAAAGTGTTTGGGGAGGGCAGAACCTTTCAGGATGACTGGATGATCATTCCTGAAATCCACATTTTTTAAGGACCAGTCAGATAATGTGTAGGTGGGTGCACTACAGAAGGTGAGCCACCTCATAAAACAAAGTGGTCAAAATTATCCTTACTACAGAGAGGTTTGTAATGTCTGTATTTGTGTCACAGCCCTGCCTTGGATCCCTCTGTTCCTCTTTCCTGTTTCACTGGAGGACTGGCAATCAACACAGCTGGCCGAACCACTCACCTGCATCTAATCAACAGCTCTACAAGATCCCTGGCTTCTCCTCCACACACTGCCACATTATTTGGTCTACTCCTTGGTAGTGTTCTGGCTGCTCTGGTTAGTAAGCTTCAGAGTTTTCTTCAAAGTCTGTTTTTTTAGTAAGTCTAACCAGTTTTTCCTCTCTGCTCAGATCCTCTGGATTCAGTCACCCAAGCCTCAAGTCATCGGTGCAGTCTTTCTTCAGTCCCCTACAGAAGTTCAAGTTTGCCAAAATTCACCAGACCACAACTGTCTCATCAAATAAATCTCTGTTCATCTTTGCTCTACCAGTTGTCTTGTCTGCTCTTGGGTCAAGAGATATTACAAACTATACTGTTAGCCTGGATTTCATTTGTACTTACAAATTAAATTACAATTTACTTATACAAATCAAGTTTGACTTTATTACTTCAAAATCTGAGTATGTGATCCTTGCTTACTATCAAATATCAATTTATTATACTTAGGTTTAACAGTAATGCATGTGTTCACAATTTTATGTTATTCTAGCTTTAATTCATCAAGTTTTAACCCTGATTACTTAAATTTATTGAGTTAACCTTTCACAATGCATTATGGGAAAGAGAAACAGCGCTTTTTAACCATCAACCATTTCATCACCCACAGCCAGTTGATGAAGTTGTACTGTGGATATACTGAAATTTTAAGACATTTTCAAGACGTGGGGACGTGTGGTTTATCAACTGGACTGATAATTTGGACTTGTGGAATCGGACACCGCCTCTTAGTGAGCGCCGGACTCTTTGCTGTGCGCACCGTGCTGTACAGCAGAGAAAGAGGAGGCTGAGGCCGGGAGCACCGCCGTTGTTACCGTGGTCTACTGGGATATTGTTGACTCAGAGTCGGACACCGCTTCTCTGGAGTTGGACCCCGCTGTGTACCGCGCTTCCGCCGAAGAGAGAGGAGGTTAACGCCGGGACGTCCCTGACAAAACCTACTACATCTGGTGAGTGCCATTAAGCTAACATTAGCCACGGTATTGACTTTTCAGACGGCCATTGAATGTAGTCACCTAACTTTATCACTGCTGTGCTACTTGGAGTTCGGCCGTGTGAGTTTCCTAATGACAGTGACTGAACAGGTGAATACAGGGGCGGATCTAGTCATATGGGGGCCCAAGGCAAACCTAGTCATTGGGGCCCTTCCCTGTACTGTGCTGATAAATTTTTTAAATTATTTATTTATTTTTCCAACTTATGGAATGGGTGCAGAGAAAAAATAAACAAGGAACTCAGCAGTGGAATAAGTAGTCTAAGTAAGTTTTACCTGTGTTTTTTGGTCTGGTGAAGATCTTTAAAAATAAGTAAAAACCATAAATTTATCATTGTAAAATGCTACTTAAAAGTCAGACTTAAAAGAAAGCAAGCAGGCAATGTTTATGCCCTGAGAGTTTAAAAAAATACATTCAAAGTTCAATATATGGCAAATATTGTTCTTTTCTTTATTACTTTTGCTGTGGCTTCTAATATAGGATGCTTTTCTTTATAAAAAGTGAAAGGTGCTTTTTGATGGGTAACATAGAATTACCTACTAATGTCTTTATTTCTCTGTTAGGATGTGACCAACAAGGATGGATACAGCCAAACACAACTGGAAATCCTCTGTGTTGATGAAGAAAATCCTCAGATCAACCCGCCCAGTGTGGCAATTATCTTGGAGGGTAATATGGTGATGGATGAACCAGCCGACCTGCATCAGACTTTCTGTGTCCTGTTTGGACTCATTTCTCCATTATGTAGAGTTTTATATGACACTGCCATCCATTCAGTTTCAATAAAAAGATTAATACATGTTTGGACTTTTTCTTTTTTTCCCTAATTTTGTAGTTAATATATTTAAAAAAATATGAAATGTATTTACCTTAAATGCTAAGTACAATTTATTGGGCACAGGAATTGATAATACTCAAGATTTTAAGTTAATTCAGCTTGACATTAAGTTTATTGTACTTAAAAATAACAATTCCAGAACTTCACATATTTAAGTTTGATTTACTTAAGAGTTCATTGTACATTACTTAATTTTTTTAGGGCAACCACTTTCCTTGGGTTTTTTGAGTAGATTCAACTTATCCGGGCTTACAGTGACAATCATTTGTTTTTTACTTAATAAAGAACTGTGATCCAGATCTAAAAACTGCTTCTAAAGCTGTTAGCATCTATGCTGATCTCAGTAGTTACACCCTGCTGTTGTCTTGCTCACAGCTTGTTCCTCTTCCTAATCCTAAAGACTCTGATTGGCCAGTTCTGCTTTGGGCCGCTCATAATTGTTAGAGATTGGAACTAGGCAAGATTGATTCCGGCTGCTGTGCAAGGTTAGCATTTAACAGCAATAGTCAACAGTCAGATCGTATCTGTTTTTGTGTGTTTTATTTAAAAAAAGCATTTTGATAAAAATTTACCAGAATTCTCTATCCTTTATTTCTAATTTACTTGCTCTTACATGAACATCTGCTGTGTTTTCTGCTGGTTCACATCACACTGTATCTTAGGCCCTACTCACACGAAGACGGCACCGTGTTGTCTTGGCGTCGGCATCAAAACATGGATCGCTGTTTACACATCGTATTGTACATAGGCTTGTGTATTTACTTGAGAACGCAAAATCCACGCCGGGACATACCTGTGGGTTTTCACGCATGCTCCCAACCCATATTGCATGCTGGGTAATGTAGTTCTTGGGTTACTACACTCGTAACATCACAGTTCTGCTCCGAGGTGGATTCCACGTCAACAAGTGCTCATGCACGCGTAACATGCTTCATCTCTGCGTGAGACCTTGTTGCTGTTGTTGCCATAGCTGGTGTTGTTGGTGTTCTGTGAGCAAATGTTGGTATAAAAGTCGTAGCAATATTTATAGCTGCTGGAACAAGATCAGAATCAGCCCGGCTGCCGCCATTGTTGTTGTTGTTGGAGTGTATGACAGCGTGGGTTGGGGGGCGGGAAGGAGGAGGGGTGCTATGAGGTCACCGTCTTTTCCGGACTTATCTGTTTATACCAACTACGGCATGAAGACATTGCAGATATCCACTTGCAAACCCGTTTTCAAAAAAGATGCTGAGTCATGGACAAATACGCGTCTCCGTGTGTCAATATCACCAGATCGATAGTTTATTTTACCGGAGTCTTACAAATTCGTACTCGTGTAAAGCCCACCTGTATCTCACTTCATCCTGACCAGTTGCCGCTATCACAGTTTCATTAAAAGAATACTCTTATATGTATGTATAAAAAGTGTCGCCTTTATTAATAAAATAGTTCTCAACATCTATATTTTTTTAATGTGTAAAATATAGGCGAGCTCAGGGATACTTCCCTCTTGCTTTGTCATAGCTGGTCAGTTGGTTTTAATGTGGAAGCAAAATCAAATGTCCAAAAATTCCTGAGTTCAAGTTTAATATATGTTCTTACAGCTTTTCTCAATTGTTTTGGTGCATCTCTCTGACCAGAATTAAAATTCTCATAACTGTTATTTCAACCTCCACAACATTTAGTCTTTCTGCATATGGTAGTAGCAGCACCTTATTCCTTTCCACAAATTGCAGATGTGTTTAGACATGCATCAACTGCTTTCTTCATTCACTCCTGTAAAAAATGTTTCTTCTGTTTATGTCATGTCAGACAAATTGAACTACGCTTACAACTTCTGAATTGTCATGCCCTAAATACTCATAGCTCTTTTTCATTGTCTAAACCACTACATACAAAGAAGTTGAACTAGCTGTCAAAATCGGTCAAGCAGAGTTTTTGCATTTCTGATCATTTTTTCCTGGAAATGTCCTGTGAAAGGATGCTGGTTGAACATCCCCCCTGCCTACTCCCCATTCCTAAAACTAATAAAGGAGTTCTTCTCTCCCTGTAGGAGGAAGGTAAATGATTGGCATCTACATGTTCGATGTTTGAATGGCCCTGCTAGCAGCCATGGATGCCTCAGAGTCCTGCGGACGATGGATCTGCACTCAAGGAGATTTCGCTGCATTGCAAGAGCTGATGTTCTCTGTGATGTAGGTGAAAATATGTCAGACAAGAGCATCTTGATTAATGCTAACAGTACTGTGTATGGTGTATGTTCAGTTCAATCATTACTACAGTATTGCTCACAGTTCTCTCCTGCTCTTTCCATATGTTGTAAATAAATGTGTATTTTCTTTTACAAATGCTATGAAAGAATTAGAACTGCAAAGACCATGTGCAGTAAAAATGCTTCAGAAAAAGAAAACTCGAGCTACAGTTCCCAAGGCCTCACCAAAACAGCAACAGAAGATTGTAAAAATGTCTCCTGGTCTGATAAGTCTAGACTTCTGCTGCACATTCAGATGGTAGGCTCAGAATATGAGGTTAACATTATGAAAGCATTGCTCCACACTGGCTCATATAAATGGTTCAGGTGGTGGTACATTGTGGGTCCCTTGGTACCATCTGAGCATGGTTTAACCCCCACAGCCTGCCCGATTATTGTTGATAAAATCTCCATCCCTTTATGACCACAGTGGACCACCTTTTGATAGGGACTTCCAGAAGCTTCATGTCTCAAAGCTCAGATCATCTCACACTGGTTTCTCGAACATGGCGGTGAGTTTACTGTACTCCAGTGGGAATGTTTCAGGCACCTTGTTAACTTGATGACTCAAGAATTAAGGCTGGTCTGGGGGCAAAATGGGTCCAACCTGGTACTAGCTAGCTGTACCTCATTGACTGGCTGGTGCATGTACATTTGGGTACCATGAGCACTGGATGTAAAACTGACAACTGCCACAGGTGAAAAATAGATAAGAAAGCTGGTGTGCACCTCATGGTTGGATTAAAAAATATATACGCAAGGCATATGTCTGACCTGAAACAGTCCGTAGGTTGACAGAAGTGTTAGCCTCCAAATCAGTTGTCAAAACAAAGATTCACTGAAAGCTTCGAAAGATATCAGTAAGCAAAGCAAGCGTTGCCACACCATTTGAGGGCCACTGATATACACCTTTAGGTCACCAGCCAATCACAAGGCTGACACAAAGATAGGTTACCACTCACTCACAAACTCAAACCTCAGGGCATTTTAGAGTCAACTCTTAATCTTACAAGGGGCAGCCCAGTGGCGCAGCAGGTAGTATACCAGCATCACAACAAGTAGGTTTGATCTCCTGTCTGTCAGGGCCTTTCTGTGTTCTCCCAGTGCATGCTTAGATTCTCTCCAAGCACTCTGGCTTCCTCCCACAGATCAAAAACATGCTCATTAGGTTGTCTGGTGACTCAAAATTTGCCCTTAGGTATGAGTGTGATCATAAACGGTCATTTGTCTCTCTATATGGTCTTGTTAATTGGCTGGTGACCATTTAGGCCCCCCCTGCATCTCAGCAGTGTCAGCAGGATAGGTTCCAGCCCCTGCAATCCCTGAAAGGGATAATTGGTATAAATAATGGACGGACAAAATACAGAACCATCAGCGTCATAACATATGGTGACAGACTGGTCAAACTAGAACAGACATAAGGCAAGAAACAACATTTTATAATTTAACAAATTATACTCCAGATTTATAGAAGTGGACAAATAGTGACGATGAGGTAAACCATCATGGTACATTTGTACATTATAACAATAATTCACGCAATTTATGGGATACTGAGGGTTTTAAAAATCTGCAAAGAAATGAGCAGTATAGATGATGGATGGAAATTAACCTTACAAGCAATTTTTTGATCTGTGGTAGAACATCAGACCACCCTGACAAATCCCATGCAGCAAACTCTATACATTTAGACCTCTGAGAGTGGAACCAGCAACCAAACAGCCCAAAAATCAGGACAGTAGGGATTAATCTCATGATCACATATTAAGAAAAACATTAAGCCAATATTTTCTTAGCACCAAAGCATCTGTGTGTGCCCATTTAATCTATGAAAACAATGAAAACTGATGTTTATTTTGACAGAAACCAATAAACTAATGCATTTTAAAGCATGGTGTTTTTGCTTTTATTAAAAAAAAAATATCAGTCTGGCCTTGTTTATGGAAAGACATGTAAACAAATCTAAGACAGGCGCCTAAAGAGGGCTCCTCTGTGTCTATCATGATAATGTGTCAGCAGCTGATAAAACCTGAAAAGAGAGATAGAGCCCTCAGCACAGCTCTTTAAGCAGCACTCTAACAGCTCCATCATTTTACTCTCCATCAGGTGCCAGGCAGTGCACTCTTCATTAACCCCACTGCAGCCACAATAACCTGCCACATAACACTGTCCTCTTCTACACATGATGAATCGTCTTGTTACTTTGTTGGCTGAGCTCAAGGCTGAAGTTTCAGCAAGCTTTGACAGGAAATAATTCACCCTGCCAGCCCTTTCAATAACAGGAGCTGTAAATCAACGCACTCTCCTGAAAACAGCTTTCACTTCGGTTTGAATATGCCAGGCCGAGATGGTAAACCATCACTGAGGGCTTCTCAGACTCATAAACGCAGAGAATCTGATCTGAGCTGAAATATTCATCCTGTGCAAATGTGAACTCAGAATAGATGAAATATAAATGAGATTGTTTTAAAAACAACTGAGCATTTTAGAGGAGAATTAGAGTTCTCAAACTAAAGCTAAATTAAATTTTGACCCAAATATGACATCCTTGTGTGGAGGGAGTGTGAGGTTATGAAGCTACAAAGCTTTAACAACAACAGCTACAAATATGTGGCCTTTTCTTTATCCCCATATCATTATCATTACCATCCCTGATATTAACTTCAGAGACCCATCCATCCATATTTCCCTCTCAGGGTCCACGGGGCTGGAGCCTATCCCAGCTGACCATTGGTGAAATGGTACATGGTTTTGTTCTGTGGGACTTAGCTGGAGTGCACTCATGCATGCATGGGAAGAGCATGCAAATTCCACACAGAAAGGCCCTGACCAGCCCAGGGATCAAACCGGTGACTTTGTATATTAGTGACTTTGACAAACAATCATGAAAACCTGTTGCTGTGGACCTGCTCCACTCCATGTGCTTTATCCTGCATCAAACATCGACAGAAATGATATAATTTAATATAAATTCACTTTTAGACCAGTTAAACCCATTTTACTGGCAGTTCAGCTTGATGCTGCTAAATTAATCAACATCAGTCCTCTCCAGATTATATTCATTGTAGATATTAATGTTAGTATAAGAATGACCTCTCTATCCATGGTTACTTATTGCACTTCCATAATAAATACATTAAAACCCTAAAGACATGAGGACCCTCTTGAAAACCAGATACCTCATTTTAAAGAGCTTACCTTTAATACAGCATGAAAAAGTATGTTAACCCTTTGGGATTACTTGAAAACCTGCTAAATTGGTCAGAAAATATGTTCTGATCTTCATCTAAGTCACAAAACCAGACAAACACAGTCTGCTTCAACTAATGCAGCACAAAAACTATACGTTTTCATGTTTTTATTTGACACAATATGTAAACAGTCACAGTACAGGGTGGAAAAAGTATGTGAACCCCTCGGCTAATTACTTCTCCAAGAGCTAATTGGAGCCAGGAGTCAGCCAACCTGGGGTCCAGTCAATGTGATTAGATAGGATGTGTTGGTTAAGGCTGCCCTGCTCTTTAAAAAACACACACTAGTTGTGAGTTTGCTGTTCTTAAGAGGCATTGCCTGACGTGAACCATGCCTTGCACAGAAGAGCTCTCAGAAGATCTACGATCAAGAATTGTTGACTTGCATGAAGCTGGAAAGGGTTACAAAAGTATCAGTAAAAGCTTTGATGTCCATGAGTCCACAGTCAGACAGACTGTCTACAAATGAAGAAGTTCAGCTCTGTTGCTACTCTGCCAAGATGTGGTCGTCCTGTAAAGATGACTGTGAGAGCACAGCGCAGAACGCTCAATGAGGTGAAGAAGAGTCCTAGAGCATTAGCTGAAGACTTACAGAAATCCCTGGCATTATTATTGATAAATCTATAATACGTAAACATTACACAAGAATGGATTTTATGGGAGGACACCACCAAGGAAGCCATTGCTGTCCAAAAAAAAATATTGTTGCACATCTGAAGTTTGCAAAAGAGAACCTTGATGTTCCACAGCAAAATATTCTGTGGACAGATGAAACCAAATTTGAGTTGTTTGGAAGGAACACACAATGCTATGTGTGGAGAAAAAAAGGCACAGCACACCAACATCAAAACCTCATCCCAACTGTGAAATATGGTGGTGGGAGCATTATGGTTTGGGGCTGCTTTGCTTAATCGACAGAAAAATGAATTCCCAAGATTATCAAGACATTTTGCAGAAAAACTTAAGACCATCTTTCTGCCAACTGAAGCTCGACAGAGGATGGGTGAAGCAACAGGACAATGACCGAAAGCATTAGAAGTACTTTAACAATAGAATGGCTTCAACAGAAGAAAATACGGCTTCTGAAGTGGCCCAGTTGGAGTCCTGACCTCAACCCGATATAGATGCTGTGGCATGACCTCAAAAGAATGATTCACACCAGACATCCCAGGAATATTGCTGAACTGAAACAGTTTTGTACAGAAGAATGGTCCACAATTCCTCCTGGCTGTTGTGCAGGTCTAATCTACAACTACAGGGAACGTTTGGTTGAGATTATTGCTGCAAAAGGAGGGTCAATCAGTTATTAAATCCAGGGTCAGAACATATTTTATGACCAATTTAAGCAGAAATCCAAGTAATCCCAAAGGGTTCACAAACTTTTCATGCAACCGTATACAGCAGAGACAAATGTGATGAGGACAGATTCATGATCTGGCCATCCATACGTTTGTCGCACTCATAAATTTGTATTTTTAGTCCATTTGTCCCTGCCTGGATGAACATATCTCTGTATGTATGTGTACTGTATTTATATATGTGTCAATTATATATATGCATCTATAAAAGTGTTTGTCTTCAGCCTGCTCTGTTGTGAAGTGTCTTGAGATTTGTTATTAATTAGTGCTATAAAGATTGTTTGATCAATTGATCAAATGATTGATTGATGTTTATAAAAGTTCTCTGAGTGTCTGAAATCAACTGTAATAATGTAATTTAGTGGGACCTGGTCTTCTAAGATCTCCTGAACTTACTCCCGTGCCCATCACAGTAACTACCAGAACAATGGTGGAGGACTTGGAGGTGGTACTGGTCCTGGTTCTTGGTCTGTGTCCTATTGTCAAAGCAAGGAACTAAATTTTCCTTGAGAGACCACTACAGCCAGAGGGACAAAACGCTGACTAAGAGTAGAAAAGTTTGGGAAGACATACAGCAAAATTAAGACAATGACCAGAGGGGCAGATTTCCTTCCAGGATTTACTACTCTGCACTTGAACATCTCAAACCTCAATCTGACCCACTATATGCAATTTTTGAAGGTCAAACCCACATCTGCCTGGACCTGCCAACATCAAACCTGTGATCTGAGTTTCCACACAGTCTGCCTGCAGAGTGTCACAGAAATGTCCTCCTGTGAGTTGCTAGTGTTGGTTGTTGTGGTTTTTGGTGTCTCTGGCTCTCAGGATTGGGGGTCTCCTATGCTTTGCGTGCTGGATGACTGGGTCTGGATAGTCGAACCCACATTTTGGGTTTTAGGTTTCCTTCACATTTTGTGAAATATTCTCCATGACCTGAGAGACACCAGAAGTGTGCAGGTCTGCTCCCGTCAACTCTGCTTTTGTGTGTGTGAGGCTTTTTGATTAAAGTTGTGCTTTCTGCTTGTTATTTCCTTTAGTTCTAAAGCTCTTGTCTTCTGTATGTCCCTGTCTGCTTTTCAAAAGCACTTTTGTAAAGCTCTGCTGTCCTAAACAAATAAATATCATTATTGTTATTCTAATCATCTTCACCTAGAGGGAGCATAATTAAGCTCAGTGCCATGTGGACCCCTGAGGAACTGCAGTTTTTCTCACCTCTAGCTTCACCCCTCTGCTCTGTGAGGTTTGTGCTTGGTCGGAGCTCACAGACTCTTAGAGGATATATTGTTTTTGCTGGTCAGCTTCCAGAGTGGAATTAATGGTGTGAAGAAATAAATTTAGAATGGGGCGCTATTTTCTTAAATTAAAACGCACTGCAGAATGAGATTGTTCCTGACCCTGTTCGACGGTGAGAGATTCATACTCACTTTAATGTCCTCTCATCGTAAATACTGTAGAGCTTTATTTACCCTCCTAAACCATCAGGCAGTGGCTTTAATCCAGGAAGTTATGATCCTGCACCAAAGCTGGAGAGATGGAAGACCAGGTACATCAGGGTTTCAGAAAAAATCTCTGTGAACTTTGGCCTCTCTACATTATACTCTCAGTATAAGAAGTTTGGATTCTTTTAGCTGCAGCTCTAAAGGGAAACTCATTTACCACTTCTTTAAATGACTCCTTGAACTGAGACATGGCAGAAAGGCTGCTGAGTGAATGAAGTTGGCCGTGTCTGACCTCAGAAGGTAGCTGACTCAGCCAAGAAGCCGCAGGCACCAACCCTGCCAGGCCTCTTACTGCAATCCTGAGCCTCTAGCATCCACAAAGAGAAACAATGCAGTCCCAGCAGATGGTTCCAGTACACTAAGTAGACTGTTGGCACCCTGGACACCCTCATAATGGTACTGCAGTCAAACTGACAAAGACAAGCACTGTCCTCAATGAATGAAACAGTTTATCCATGACTCTGGTAGACTTTTCAATGACAGGGACTCATGGAGGGCAAAGACATATTTTCACAACCCAGTTTTGACAAAGAAGACAAAGGTATCATGAAAATGTGATGGCTGAATTCAGATTATGGCGGTTCACACTCACATCTGCCCTCAATATGCCAGAAAAAAGGGCTTAGTTTGTGAATTCTCCCTCACTGGCATATCAGTGGTGCTCTTAATGGAATATAGTTATTATTTATGATACATGCTCTGCCTGAATGCTTCTATAGTCTCAAGAAGTCTGTTGTCAGCCCACAGTTGGCCCGTAATGATGTCTGTATTTGTTTCCAACTGTCACCTTTCAAACATCACAGAATGGTGTATGCAGTTACACAACAAAACAATCTGTTTGGAGGAAAAAGGCAATCACCACTCTGTTATGGTAAGGGGCTGGGTATCAGCATGGAAACAGCCCTTTCTACACAGTCAGCAAAGTCCTGAACATATAGATTCGAAATAGTGAAGCTAACTAACTGTCACTAATGTTGCATATATTTTATTATTTGAAAACATTTAACAAGACATATAAAGGAGTAAATTGCAACCTGAACAGTGCAAAGAAATAACAAAAAAATTTAAAATACAGGAGATAATAAGACAAATACAAAACAAAAACAAAAAAAAACAAGACAGAATAATAAGAATAAAAAGGCCAACAGGTCAAGAAATAAAACACGAATGAGATAGGAGGGTTTCAGTCACAAGTGTTTTGTATATTGCCATCCAGTGCAAACCAGGCTGATTTTATTAATGTTCCTGACATTGTTAGTGTTGCTTACAGAAACATTTAACACCAGATAACACAGATTCTTTAAAGCATTAACAGTGGCTACATTCACTGTCTGGAGGATCACAAATGATCATTCTCAGCCAGCCTGTAAGCCAAAATGACCCACAAAGTAACAGAAACACAAGAGAGAACACAAACAAATAGAGGACACACTGTGCATTTAGATAAGAAGATGGTTAAAACAAGTCTTCCATTGAGACAAAATGATGTTTATTTTCCCCAAAAGCAGTTCAAACTACAAAGCTTCAGACTGCGAAACTCATACGACTGAATGTGATCACAAAAAACCAACACAACTTCACAGGAAACGCAGAAGAATCAACACACTGAGACCCCAAAATGATTGATTAATCAACAATCCTGAATTCCTGAATCACGATTATTTCCCCACAACAATGAGCTTTTATTAGTGGTAGAGCCCGACCAATCTGGGATTTTTGGGGCCGATGCCGATGCTGATACTGGGGGCAAAAAAAAGTCAATATCTGATATATCAGACGATATCTGATATATCGGCTGATATATATAATAAATGCATTGATATGCACAGGATATATACTGTATATGAACACAAATTATTATAATACCCATATGATTCCAGACAGAGACAGAACACTATTAAATTAAAACAAGGAACTTTAATTATAAAACTGTCAACATAAGAACTGTAGTGTAAACCAATGATAAATAAGAACAAGCTGTAAACACAATAATAAATAAAGAAGTCAAACTATAAACACCTTAAATAAATAAGTCAAACTTTAAACACAGTAAGTAGAAAAAAAAGTCAAACTGTAAACACACAATGATGAATAAAAAAGTCAAACTTTAAACACAATGATAAATTTTTAAAAAGTCAAACTGTAAACACACAATGATAAATAAAAAAGTCAAACTGTAAACACACAAGCCCTGGCTGAAACTCGCGCCACAGATGTTGCATCCAACACCTGAGGAGTCCTTGGTAAAATAGCTCCACACCTTACTCTTCCCCTCTGCCTGTGTAATGAAAACATACATTTAATGCATTTTAGTAATAAGCATAGAATTTCATATCATAGTTGACAAGTAGGCTCATTCCCAAAAACATTTTAGCAATATCAATTGATCATATTTACTAGCTATTGAAAAGTTCCATCTTCCATTTAATGCATGGGACTAAACTAGATTTTAAGTAACAATGTAGCTGCTTTCAAAACATGCAATAAATACAATTAACACAAAAAACATTGAAACACTTTCAAAAATTATTTCAATGAAGACAATAACTTGTGAATTTATAAGCCCAGGTTAATCCTGCGTGGCATTATGAAGTGAGACGCCATGTAGTAGCCTTATATTAATGTTGGACATGGAGGGTAACCGTTGCATAATGCATATATCGTTGTTTCACAAAGACGCAACCTACACGACGTTAAAACGCCGTATAATACTCATATATTAGACAATAGTGGACGTGTGACTTAACAGTTCCATTTGTTTATTTAAAAAAATGCAACTTTCGCGACGTTAAAACGCCGTACTAGTCTTATATCAGATAATGGTGGACGTGTGAATTAACAGTAGCATTTATCTCTGTTTATCTCACAAAAAAAACAACTAACATGAAGTTAAAACGCCGTATTAAAGTCTTACATTAGATAATGATGGACGTGTGAATTAACAGTTGTATTTATCTCTGTTTATCTCACAAAAAGCAACTAACACGATGTTAAAACGCCGTATTAAAGTCTTACATCAGATAATGGTGGACGTGTGAATCTACTGTTACTTACATCTTTGTTTATTTCACAAAGATGGAACTTACACGACGTTAAACATTGTTACACACTCTTTAAAACTTATGTGAAAAAAACCTTGCATGCTCTCCTTGGCATGCCTTAACAGTGTGTTTTTGTCATGGAGCACCAAAGTGTAGAGTTACATAGTTTTGCAAAGTCACAGCTTACCATGGAATAAATCAAATTGTTGCCGTCCTCTTCTGCAGCCGACTGAGTGTGAGTGGGGGAGAGGAGGGGCTGCAAAGCATGGTCTGCGTGTGAGGGGGAGGGGCTGGGCACTCGGGCAGCGTGCAGCCCAACACACAGACACACAGGAGCAGGAGTGACAGAATCTCCGCGGAGCAAAAATTCTTATAATCGGCTACATTTTGGCCAATGTTTATTAATCGGTGACAGGCTATAATCAACCCGATTAATCGGCCCGCCATGTATTAATCCTAAATAAAGAAGGGATGTCTGCTGAGCTCAGATTTAAACTCATGACAAGACCGAGGCTCATATACAGTTTACCCCACCTTCTCCATCTGGCAATCTGATGGACAAGTCTGGGTTTGGCTGTTGCCAGGAGAACGATACTTTTCGGACTGCATTGTGCCAAGTGTTCAGTTTGGTGGGGGGTGAAGGGGTGTTTTTCAGGAGCTGGGCTTGGCCCCTTAGTTCTAGTGAAAGGAACTCAGAATGTTTCAGTATACCAAGACATTTTGGACAATTCCATGCTCCCAACTTTATGGGAACAGTTTGGAGCTGGCCCCTTCCTCTTCCTACGTGACTGAGCACCAGTGCACAAAGGAGGTCCATGAACTTGACTGGCCTGCACAGAGTCCTGACCTCAACCCGATAGATAACTTTTGGGATGAATTAGAGCGGAAACTGAGAGCCAGGCTTTCTCGTCCAACATCAGTGTCTGACCTCACAAACAAGCTTCAGGAAGAATGGTCAAAAATTCCTATAAACACTCCTAAACCTTGTGGACAGCCTGCAAAGGGTGGACCGACGTCATATTGAGCCCTATGGGTTAGGAATTGGATGTCACTTAAGTTCATATACGAGTCACTGCAGGTGAGCGAATACTTTTGGCAATAAAGTGTAGATAGATAGATAGATAGATAGATAGATAGATAGATAGATAGATAGATAGATAGATAGATAGATAGATAGATAGATAGATAGATAGATAGATAGATAGATAGATAGATAGATTGAGAAAAAATCAGGAATAGATTGCATGGAACACTCATCTTTATTCTCTTAAAAAGTTTCAGTTGGATGTATCTGTCCTGCTTCATCATTCTATCATTTAGAGCATCAGTTTTGCTCAGATCAGGTCTGAAGAAGATCCTGAAAAGTCTTCAGTTTGCTTGTTAAACTCTCAAACCTTGTAATTTTCCCCATTCAGAGTGCTTTGGTGAATACCTCCATCCTGAGAGTGAATATTTGGGAGCTGTTGTTCAGCCTGAGGTTTTGTTGTTCCTCTCTATTGGAAACTGAGTCTGGTCTCCTCCTCTGACTTTTTTTCGCATGATTGATGATCCTCACCCCTTCGCTCTCTCTGATATGTCACCATTACTGTGCCACAACAGCCTTTTGATGGGACATAAAAAGTTCTCCATTTTCTGTGACGGCTCAGTCGGCTCTGCTCGGGGAGGTTTGAGGACGGCTGACGGAGCTGCTGTGACAGGTGATCACTCTTTAAGAGGAAGTAATTATAGATAGTTTAACTGGTTCTTTATGCTTTATCGTTTCTGAGCAGCGTGTGAATTATAGAAGAAGATGCAGGAGTCACATATACCTCTCTGACAGCATGCAGGTCTGTGTGAGCAGACAAGTAGAAGCTTCTGAAGGATATAAATGTGCTTTGTGGTGGAGCAGGTAAGCAGGGCACTGTGGTGAAAGCTTGAAAACAACAGAAACTGAGGAGAAAACTGGGATGTGCTTTAAAGGGGTATAACACTATTTTATGGAATAGAGTTGTCTGTAAGTATGGTAGCCACATTGGGTCGGATCAGCTCTAGACCTGGAAAGAGGGAACAATCACAGCAGGACCACATCAATCTCAAAGGCACAATGAACACGACGATCACTCTCCATGCAAAGTCAGTGTACAGCCTTGATGGGGCGGGATTAACCCTCTGGCGATGAGACAGCCACATTCAAGGCGATCATGCAGTTCGTCGCTCCTCACCAAAGATGGGAAAGTTTACCTTTTCAGGCAATGTCATGTGTGGCTATGTGACAACAGCCACAGTGTGTGCATGTGTGACGGTACCTGTCACAGACAGTTTTTATTCTGGTTTACGGAGTGACAATCTGTCCCTGTGGGAAACATTAGTTAGTTAGTACATTAGTTCCACCTACACGGACCACAGGGAACCCACAGATATTGCTGCTGCATGGCATCAGCTTTAGTGTTTTGAGGTTGGTAGGTGAGTGAAAAGGATACAGCTGGAATAATGTCAGCTTATACATCCTTTTAAATGATATATGATATGATCACGTTCAGTGTAAACGCAGCTTTAGGGCAAGAACCACAGCCAAACAACTCAATTCAGGGTTGGAAACATTTATATTGGAGTAAACAAAAATGTCAGCAGGTCCTCTGGAATGAAGAAAGCAAATCTGGATTATTTGTCCATTTGTCTGAAGGTCAGGGGCCTCATTTAAAAAAAACTGTGCATAGGAAAGGTCACTATATGTGGGGTATGCCAAAAACACAGGAAATGCATGTGTACAAAAGCGCTCAGATTTGTGAAAGAGTGCGCATGCACATCGTACACCTGTTTCCATATCTAAATAAACAATTTTTAAATTATTGCACGTGAGGGAACAATGGTTCCCAAGAAAGGTCAGCTGAATGCCCTTAGTGAATATTCCATGATACCAACTGTAGGATGGACCAAGTAGAAAAAGAAGTGAAAAAAATAAATTTTACTCAATGTGAGGATGACATATTAACAGGTGAGCTCAGTTGAGGCATCACTAATGCTATAAAGGCAGCAGAGTGAAACCTGTGGCTGAGGCTGTATAGACAGCCTCAGAGGGTCGGACTGTGGCTGAAGTAAAAAAGAATGGTATGACATAAAGGTGGAGGTAAAGAGGTGAAGTGCTCTCCATGGAAAGAGTGTCTGAGCGAAACGTGGGGGAAAGGGCACACCCAGTCTCAACCTACAGACGAAAAGCTGTCAGGGATCATCCCTCCTGAGCGGTGTGGTGACGAGGCAGAGAGGGGACGGATGCACCAAAATGTACTGTAGTCTCCCATGTCTCAGGTCCTCCAGCAGTGCCAGATAAGCCACTCTGTGTCTTACACGACCTAGCGGAGGACTTCTCTCCTCTGCTGATCTTGTGGAGTTTTTGGTGAATTTGTTTTTAAAAAAACAAACAAAAAAACCCTCTTCATCGGGTTGAATTAAAAATGCATTGTAACTTGCATTTCTGACATATGTACCAGGATTTTTTTTTCTGTGATCCCTTATGTTACATTCCTATGTTACAGTAAAAAGGAATGCATTACAGTAATCACATTACTTTTGTAATGCATTACTCCCAACACTGATCAAGCAGATACTTATCCATCATGTAGGACCATCAGGGAGCCATCTCACTGGAGCCAAATTTATTGTGCAGCAGGACAAAAGCTCAAAATATGCAGATAATGTCATTAAATTTGGGTTAAGATTGTAAAGTTTAAGCCGTTGGGGATATTTTCTTGGCATATTGAAAATTGTTTAAGAATAAATGTGATATCAGTGATACCAACTGTAGTTAAGCTCTACTGGTACTCAATTTTGATTTACAAATGTGGGAGTACACCTTATTAGTACAGTACAGTCATCTACTTGTCCACTACAAGTACTTGCAAAATCAGAAGATTCTCTAGTAGTACTAGTGCACGTAATGCAGATGAAGTAGGAGGGGTTATGACCAAATCCAGCACCGTAATTGGTTGTAATATTTTCAAAAGCCTATGGGAAGCCTGGATTTGCTTTTTTCCAACCACTTATTCACATATAATGCGTACTAGTAGTACTAGTGAATAATAATAATATAAAAATAACCAAACAAAAAAGTATTAAAAACCATGATATGACCCAGAGAAAAAATAAAAATGCAAGTACAACAAAAACAAACAAATTAAAAAGTTCAAAAATATTTATACCATTGCACATGGGTATATATCAATATCACATATATATAATATCTAGTTGTAACTGGTTTAGTGCTCACATCAGAGACAGTTTATCTATTTAGGTTTTTACTGTAGGTATGAGTTGTACATTTTTGAGATCTCTGTAGAGATGTTTGCCTTCTGCCTGGTATAACTGGACTATATGGCAAAGGTCCTGTGATGGTCAAAGCATCAGAAATACATTTGAAAATTTAAACCAGTGTTTCTTTCTAAAACTTATTACCTGTGTGCTCAAAATATTCTGCAGATTTTGCTGTGAGCAGTTTCATGTAGGAACTCTTTTTTTTCCAATAGATATGTATTTTGATTTTGGGAAACTGTTTAAACTCAAAATGTTCAAAAAGGAAATAATTAATTGTCCATTTAAAAGACCTGGCTTATTTTCTGGGTTTTTTTTATACAGTTTAATAAAGATGAATTGATTCAGTGTAAAGAAAAACTGCAGTATGCTCAAAGTATCTGTTATCCAATCACTTGATTAAGCGCTAAAATAATCGATAGAGTCCTTGATTAAAGAAACAATCAATAGCAGCAGCCTCACAACCAGCTTCCAGTATTAGCATTGTTTAATTCAATGCAGCTCTGAAGTATACAGAGCCATAAAATAATGACAAAGGTGAAATTAAGCTATGCCAGTGGCTCTTGCATATCAACCAGAGTGCTGTGTGAAAGATTGTGAGTGAATGACTGACAGAAGGATCTTTTAATCACCTGCCAGATATGCTTTTCTCTCCATCCCCAAACTCTTTCTTTGTGCTGTTGCCCAGATAGACAAGTGAAATACAGAGTATATGGATCCATCTGATGTGTCAGATTAGTCCTGTCCAACGTGGGATCTGAACCAGCAACCATCCTACTACGAGGAATGTGTGCCACTGTGCTGCCCCGTGGTACTGAAAAAAGCTTAAACTGGTTTCTTGAAGACGGTAATGACTTCACTGTACTTCAGTAGCCTCCACAATTACTAGATCTCAATCCAATGGAGTACCTTTGGCATGTGGAGGAATGAGAAATTGGCATTGTGTGGATGTAGTTAAATATGTAAGAATGCTCATGTATTATGCATGTATATTTTCTGAAGTGCTTATTGTTAGTGTGTTTTGTTTGTTCTCTTTGAGGATTATAGGAGGAATGAGGTTGTGCTTAAAAAGATTTTTTCTATGAAGATTGACTGTAAAATGGAGCTGTCACCTATGTGTTGAATGTATATGGTTTCCATGAATAGTTGGAAATATATTGTGATTTTATTTCAGATTGAATCTGATTTGTACAGAATGGGCAGGACTAGGTAAGCTTGTTGCTTCATTCTGTTCCTTCCCAAACTGGTTGTGGTTTTGACATACAGATGTATGTTCGTTTATTAATTTATTTGATTGACATGTTCATTTGTTTGGTGCACACGTCTATTGTTTTGATATGACTTTGTTGTTTTTGTTGATTTTTTGTAAGCTTTAGATGAATAAAGAGAAGAAAAATGTTAAGGGGACAAATCTGCAAGCACCTTTATGAATGCATGAGTTCAAGCAGTTTTTGTCCAACCTGGTTTGGATGAAGAATATTTGGCAACTACTCATTAACATGTTTGAAATGTTCACAAGCAGTAGTTTATTCTGTCATTACAAATCACTTTTTATGTGATTTTTCCTATTTTAGACCCTTAACAGCTAAACCGTTTGGCAAATCTCTTAAAAGTTTTTGGTCTTTTAATAAAGCAAACGAGCCAATATCAAAGCCTTGGTCACAAAACTCATAGCTCCCACCATGGTGTGGAAGTTAAAGAGTTAAGCACCTCTCACAGGATGCGGTGACAAACAAAGCGATCAGCAGAGGACTGCGATGGTGTTGTTATGTTCTGACTTGTTACTGATCCTTATAACAACCACTGTGTGTTCACTCCAGCTCTTCTCTTGGACATGCATCCTCCATGTTGAATCTTTATGTTTCCATCTGTTACCTTAGACCATGGTAAAGAAAAACACCACAATAAAACGTCTCCTTAGCCCAATTTGAAGCCTCATGAAATTTTAAACCCCCACTCTGCTAAAAAGAGCGACCCAGATAAAGTGGAGTCAGCAATGGTTGTCTGCAACTAGAGCTTCACTAACAGCTACCAGAAAATGGTGCATGACAAAGGGAGTCTCCGCGGGCAGGTCCATTCACATTATTCAGGGTTGTATCACAACAGTGAATTAGAGGCTGAGGTAAGAGAGGCTGCTTTCTATTTTGGGCCCAATGTTTCTGCAGGCTTAGAACCATCCAGAGCCAGAGAGGCAAAGATCAGCAGCGTAACCAGAGGAGACGAGTGACACTTCAAGTGTGATTTGGGATAAAAATGCATCCCCGCGGTGCTCGAGCCGGGATGGAGTGGGAGGAAGAGGAGCTCTCAGCAGGGCCTGCGTGGGGCGGGGTGGGTGGGTGGACAAAGAGAAGAGCTGCTGTGATAAAGATGGTGGATGGGTTTATTTTGAGCTGGAGGAGAGGTGATGTGGCCAGAGCAGACGTCAGCGCTGGTCACTGGTCACTGAGGGCCCCTCTGAGTCGCTTCTTCCGACCACGCTGAAGTCTCAATGCTGTAGTCTCTGCCTGGAGATGAAGGATAGTTCAAAATACAAAAATCATCTGGAGTGTTACAGTGATGCTCTTCTTCTTACAATGACTCCGAAAACAAAAGCAGTCCAGTTAAAACAAGCTGCTGTGACTCACTCACATCAGATATGCGGAAATACACACTCAGCTCTTACAGTGATCGCAGGGTTTTTTAAGCTTTGACCCTTCCCCTTTGTAGAATTAGGGCCTTCAGATGCTAACAGATGCTCTTGATCATCTCTCTGGTACATATTAAGCAAAGTAAGGGTTTTTTTAGAACAGGATTCACATCCGAGATCTTGGCAAGCATAGGAGTACAGCTGACACCAAAGTCTGTTTATTTTTTAAGAGCACACATACCACAGCAAACTCAACATGAGCAGAGATAGATTAGATTACAGACCGGACAGAACTTTATTAATGCCTTGGGAAGAATCCTTCAGGGGAACTAAGATTCCAGCAGCAGAATTATGAAGCAGATATTATGATGCATAAACAGTGCTGGGAATAACAGTGTTAAAAACAACTGTGTTACCAATGCTGTTATTTTTTCCTAGTAACGGGTAATCTAACTAATAAGTATTTCAAACGTTTCAATGTCATGACCCCTAAATTCCACTGCACGCAGAAGCGCAGCGCAGTGCCATGATCTTGCTCCGACAGACAAGCTCCACTGAAAGCAGCACCGCGGTGCGCAGCCCTGTAGAGGGAGGGCTGATCTTGAGATCATGAGAATAGCCATTTCACAAGCTCATAGAGCATGTTATAGACTGAGAAAAGAAATAAACAACACCTCACTTCGCTTCTCTAAGGTCCCTTTGCTGGTCCCAACCACACAGCTTTGTTATTTACTCAACTTCTATCCATCTATATCCTTGTAGAAAAGATGTTTGGTGTCTTGTATTTAATATTATATATTTCTGTACCTCTACGATTCACTTTTCTTCGTCCATGGTGTCGTGTTGCCTCTGGGACCCCCTGACCCACTGCTGACCTGATGCCCGTGCCTCCAGTTTTGACATGATGACAAACAATTGAGGAATGTCAGTTGTGGAATGTCTGGCAGCTGTTATCTGGCTTGCCTCGCTCAGCCAGAAACAGGACAGAAGCTGCACCAAGCACGAGAAAAGGAGAAGCCAGGTCCGTTTATTATAAACTACTTTGTTTTTTAAGATGCTTGTAAATATTCGCAGTTGTGGGTTGCTTTTTTTTTGGGGGGGGGGGGCTTTTTGCAAAGGTGCAGTAGCTCATTTGGGCTTATTGTGCCCCAAAACCCAAGAGGGATCTGCATGGTCAACCATCAATATAAATTAAGAAGTCATATCAATTATTTTAGCCCTCTCTAAACACACATGTAAATTTTACTGTCAAAAGAGGGGAAAAGATTTTGTTTCCACCAAAAAGAAATCCTTATAACCAGAATTAAATTTATTTCTAATGTAGTTCTCTTTTTAAAAAGTATATGGCATAAGAAAAAATATGGCTGGAGGTTCCTTTTTTGGGAATTGTTTGATCAACCTGGTGCTTATTTCAGCCACAAAATCTGGCAACACTGCTACATGCAGCAGTGGTACAAGAAGTAAAAGGCAAGAACATACATGCAAAGTGTACATTATGTCCCAAAGCTTAGTGCTTGTGAGTAACTCTTAAAAGCTGGTAACCAAAAACACAGATAACACCGTTGATGATGCAGCGCTGCTGGTAGCTGGCCACGTAACAACAAGGAAGGTCATGGAGACAGACACACCATTCAAGCAGCAAAAGCTTTTTCAAAAAAGTAACGCATTAATTACTTTAACTAATTACATTTATAGAGGAGTAATTCCATTACTTTTTTTTTAGGAAAGTAACTATACCTAATGGCTTTTTAAAGTAATTTGCCCAACACTGTATAAACTATGAACCATCAGTGAGTGAATGTGAGAGCGAATGGGTGTGAATGGGTAAGTGTGACCTGCGGTGTAAAAGCAGCTTTGAGTAGTCCAAGACTAGAAAAGCGCTACATAAGCTCAAGTCCATTTACCATTTACCATTTATATAAATTAATACAAAAATATTAACAGGAACAGTGAAGTTGGCTGTTCATATTCCAAACAGATCTTAATGTTGAGTGTGTAGCATACACAATTCTTACAGCACGAACATAAAGCCAGCTGACTAAATATGTTGTGCATATTTTTTTTCCACCTCAGAGCTTCGTTCTTGACATTTTTGGGACCACAACAGCAGCAGCAGCAACAGCAACAACAAAAACAACAACAACAACGACAACAACTTACCGCTACAAATGAGGGTAGGAACTGTTTTTTTGTTTAAACAAATAAATTGTGAATAAAATAAGTGAATAAAATAAGTGGTGTGGATACGGAGCCAAAGACCACGATTTTTTTTTAAACTTTTTTATTCTTTTACTTTTTACTCTTTTTGCTGTTTTTGTCATTCATTCATTTGTGTTTGTTAAGTTATATTGTATTTAAAGTTTTCTTGATAACTGCAAACTTTTGTTATTTAAAATAAAAGATTTCTTTATTGAACGATATTCTTGGTGTTTTTGGGCCGGGCGGGAGGGCCCTGTGGTCACTCTTGCCTAGGGCCCCCAAGGTGACTAGAAACGGCCCTGGTAACCACAGACACAGGGTCTGACACTGAGTCTTGTCCAAAATGTTGGCAGCATTTGTATTGCCAGTGCTGTCTGAAGCAGCATCACAGTGAAAGAGCAACTGAAAGGCTGTGTGAGCTTGTAAAATAGTCCAATACTCTGCAGAAAATCATCCCGAATCTTGTTAATCAGCCTGTTTCGACAGCCAGCATCCCAAACCGTCTCCGGTGTGTGCCAGCAGTGCAGCTTCATGCTGGTTCACTGAAAAATAAGCATCCAGCCTATTTCAGAGGGAGCCGCTTCAATCTCCACTTCAGTCTCAATCATCCAGATCAACCCAAAATAGGGAAACAGGTGCTCAAGGTTTCTGGAATTTCTAACTAAAGCATTAAGAATGGAAATAATTTCAATGCAGACAGCACAGGGATTTCAGGCTGGCATACAGAACATATTGTATATTTTTTACGAAACTCTATAGGTGTTGTTGTCATGTGTCTGTGTTCAGACCTCCTCCAGACCCAGCGTTTAGTTAGTTTGCACAGGCCTGAGATGTGATATCAGAGACACCATCAAACACAGACCTGTTCCCTCAGTAGATGTGGACCTCACCCTCTGGTACTTTAAAGCAACATGCAAACATGTGTACATCATCATGCTAATGTTACTGCAAGCTGCAGCACATCAGAACTGTTTTTATGTTTTGTTCCCTCTTTAATGATCATGAAAGTCAGAGTGAATCATGCAGGGAAGTGTGTGTGTGGGGGGGTGAGCTCTCAGACAGCAGAACAGTGTGAGGAGTAACAGATGCTCTGACAGGTCTGTAAACACAGACTTTTACATATTTATATTTATGTAAATTAACTTTGTTATGTGGAGTAAAAACTGGATATTTATGCCTCCTCAATTGTGTTGATGCTTTGGTGACACTTCACACAAAAACGCATTGTTAATACAACCACCACTATTAATGATCAAATTAACAGCAGTCATAGTTAAATACCGCAATGAGCCAGCAAACTAGTATTGATGATGGATGGTTGGATGGATGGATGGATGTCTGTCTCTCTACTCTCTCTAAATATCTTTTTACCCCTTTTTGTTTGTTTCTGCACTCTTGTCTGGTTCTTGTCTTGTAAGCAGACTGGCATCTTGGTGTAGAAAACCTGCTGCTGTGGACCTATAAAGCTTCAATTACTACAACTACAAACATTTGGCCTTTCATTAATCCCCATTCCATTATTGTGTGGAGTTTTCCTATTTTTCAAAATATGTATGTTTATTGCGCCCTCTAGGGGCAGTATTCCAACTTGTGTTTGGACGATAATTAGTCTCTTTTGTTGTGCCTAGTGTTGACTGGTGAAGCCGAACTGTTGATTACCTGTTGCTGACGGCACGATCTTTCACTGTTTAAATGCCTAAGGAAAGCATGTGTGGAGTTGCTGAAGGCCAATAAACAAGTTAAAAGCACAAAGATTGTGTCAGAGCTGAGTGTGACACTGTTTTGCTGGTCAAGCACACCCTGTGCGATGGGATTATTGGTTTGACACAGTTAAATTTAGTAAAAAAGCCATACAATTACCGACCAATGCTGCATACAGTTCCTAATATTAACTTAAGAGAGATCAACAAAATTAAAGACACAGTAGATCCTGCAAACAGCATACATTTATTAATATGACTTAGACAATCAATCATGGATACTGCTATATTAATCAACATGTAGTTTATAATTATAGGTGTTAATATTTAAATTAGTTTGATCTCTCGATCAATGGTTCTTATTGTTTACACATCCATGACAAAGATCCTCAGTAGTTCAACATGAGTCTGACTAATCTTTCATCCAAACTTCCTCCTATCATTTCATCCCCAAACTCTGTAAATGATTACATTTTTTAATGTTAGAGCTGTAGTATTATAAGAAGTAACTCATTATTTTTTATGTGTCTTTCTTGCTAGTTAACCTTATAAATATTGTGATTTTTAAGATAGTATAAATGTATATTTTTTCAAACCAGGTCACGTAGTATTAAAAAACATCATGTCTTGCATGTCAGCAGAATTTATTTATACTTATAACTATATATTAAACGAGGCTTCGAGGCACAAAATTTAATTCGAGGATATTTTGTAATCGAGTACTCGCGAATATTCGAGGAATCATTTCAGCTCTAGAACAGACAATGAAAAAACAACATGCAACAGAACACAGTGTGTTCAAAAACATAATACTTGGCTTTATGAGAAGGACAAATATTCAGAAACAACGTTAAGGCCAAAGAACCTGAAGCCTGTATGTGTTTGTGTGTATGTGTAGGTTTAGTTACTTAAATTGTTTGTCACCTCACATCTCCTGTGTGAGCAGCTTTTATTTTCATCTTCATCCATTACAGTTACTGCACCTCATTTCTGTCTCTGTCTCACCACACACACACACACACACACACACACACACACACACAAACACAGACACAGACACAGACATACACACACACAGCTCTGCAAAATGTGTGAACCATATGCAACCAAACGTAAGACCGATGCTGCATTTGAACATTTGACCATGCTCTATTAACTCCTGAACTTCCTGGAGTTGATTCGGCACCCTGAGCTGGTGTTATTTTTCTGCAGAGAGGGTTACAAACTATAATAACAGCCTCAAAGCTGGTCACATGCCTCTCTATCACAGAAAACCAAAATCAGTCACTTCAAGGCTTCAAGGACACCAATCAAAATATTTCTCAACTGAAGTAAGAGTAAAAAAGAATAAAACAAAGGTAAAAAAACAAACAAAAAAAAAAAAAACACTGTAACCATGCATGGTATGTTTGAGTACACTCAGCTCCACAAAATGTGCCACCTGATTCATCTTTGCAGCAAAGCAGCAGGTCACTGTCATCAGGATCAAATGAGGAATACAACAGGCTGTCAACAGCGTACGAATGAAACTAGCTGATTCTTAAACTCCTGATGGTCCATGCTTGTTAAAGCAAGTGTACAGAAAAAGCTGCATATTCTTTTCAAGGGTGAATTTGCCAGACTCCCAGACTAGAGAGACCAGAAGCTCTGCTAATTTGCCACTTGCTCAGAACCACCTTGCAAAACGTCCGCATGATTTGATTGCTCCTGGCTCAAGAATAGCTGGGCCAAATAGATTCCTCTGAGGTCACAGTGACAATAGTTGGCGACTACAGGTGTATTGTGCAGTGAGACAGAAATATCTAGAATGACTTTTATTGGATAGATAAGTCAATTAAGTTTACTTTGAACACATGCATACAAGCATTTAAAACTATATTTTACGACATGCTTCTAAGTCAAACAGCGTGTTGTTATGGTAATAGCAAACAACTCTAACCAATCCCATTCAAGCCTAACAAACTCATGAAAGCTGGAGTCTTTCGTAAATAGTATCACAATAAATGAAACTGGCAAGTGTCCTGAATTTTTGTTTGCTACAGAACTTATTGTTGGCACTGATCCAAGAACACTGAATAATCCCAGAGGCTTTTAGTTGAAGGAAATAGTGTGGCACTGACCTGCAGGTTGGCCTACAAAACCCGTCATCCCTTTGTCGGCTGGATGGCAGCATATATGATGGCACTGTAGGTTGGCCCAGTGCTTCACTCATGGTGGACTCATGCTGGGTTTGGATATACAGCATATAAATATATATATATATATATATATATATATATATATATATATATATAAAAATATATATACATATATATATATATATATATATACACGTGGACAAAATTGTTGGTACCCTTCATTTAAAGCTGGGGTTGGCGATCTGATTTAGATACACTTTTTGTAATACTGGTTAAAATGGTCTTTATGGCCCAATGGTAATCAACTCATAATGTGTTCTTAAAACAGAGCGAAAAATATCCGCTATCTACAGCAGGAGTAAAACAGGGAAAACCCCAACCAATAATCTTGCCGGGATACCTTCTTTTACACCAATCAAATCCCGTCGCCATTCTGCGTGCCTGCTGCGCGTGCATTGCGTGCATTGCGTGCACCGACAGTGCGTGTAGCATGTAGCATGTAGCGTGTAGGGAACAGACTCCGCTGGAGAATGCTTACCTTTCAAGTTTTGTCTTGAAAATAAGGGAGGTCCGCTGTGAGCAGTCCCACAACACTAACCAAGCTCCAGTATCCCTCACATTTAAGACAGATGTACAAGAAATCTGAAATAAACTCTTTGTTTTTCTTAGTTTGTTCCGCTGTTGGCTCTAATCTCGCGAGAACTGCCGTCCATGCTACTGCAGGTGGCAGTTCTCGCGAGACTTCTTCTTCTTCGGTGGTTGGCATCCATCATTTTGGAGCATTACCGCCCCCTTCAGGCTAGAGACAGACAGCTAGTTCTCCAAAATCGCCAACCCCAGCTTTAATGAAAGGAAAACCCACATGGTCACTGAAATAACTTGAAAATAACAAAAGTAATAATAAATAAAAATTTACTGAAAATCAGCTAATGAAAATCAGACATTGATTTTAAATTTTGGTTCAGCAGAAATATTTTAAAAAACAAAATAATGAAACTGGCTTGGACAAAAATGATGGTACCCCTACAAAGGATTGAAAATGATATGACCATAGGGACATGTTAAACTAAGGTGTGTCCTGTAATTATCATCACAGGTGTCTCCAAGCTTGTAATCAGTTAGTCTGCCTATTTAAAGGCTGAAAAGTGGTCACTGTGCTGTTTGGTATCATGGTGTGTACCACACTGAACATGGACCACAGAAAACTAAGGAGAGAGCTGTCTCAGGAGATTAGAAGTAAAACTAGAGAATTTGCATTTCCATGCAGGAAATGCGATGAAATGCTGAGTGTGACTGCTGAAACTGTGAAATGAAAGTGTTCAAAGTAATGCAAAGAAAGTTGAAATTGTGACATGAGTAGTTGTAAGCAGTAAATCAGGGCTGAAAATGTGTGAAATGTGCAATAAAAATGTTTGCAGAACATTATAGATACTGGAGCTCAGGTGTGCGTCGTGACCACGCTCTAACTTCAAAGAAATGTGCAAAAGTAGATGCTGCTTCAACAGTCATATCTCAGAAACTGTAGCAGATAGTGAAAAGTACATCAAAACTGTTTGCAGATGTGAAAGAAAGCAGAAAATGAATGACTGTTTTGTAACATGGTTGTATGTGTTGATATTTGTAGATGTACCTAATAAAGTGGGATCTGTATTGGCTGGAGAAGAAAAGTACCTCTACCAGGAAATGAACCCTGGTTTCCCGCTCCACAACCTGCTGCACTATCTATTTATCCATGTGGTTATGTATGCTGAGATATGGAAAGCAGGCTATTTCTCCTGAGGACAGCAGCTCAGCACTGACAGCACTCGGTACTTCCAGGTAAACGAACGCTCGCTGTGTCTAAATCGGGATAGATATCAGGAAAAGGATTTCACCGTGAGCGTCCCAACAACCTGCTGAAACGTTCAATAAAATTCTCATGTCTGTACTGCTTAAAATGTTAACACAGTGGTGAATTAAAGACGCGTTTCACTCGGCTGTCCGGGTCTTCGGTCTGACGCACTCTAACATGAAGGATTTCCTCAAAAGTTGGTGTTGCTTTAAAATTCATATTTAAAAAAACGTAGACACCAGCAAAAAGCTGAAGATATGTAAAAATGGCTGAGAAGTCAGTGCAGCTTTTAAAGTACAAATGAAGTCTGTAGGTGAAAGCATGCCCAATCTGTGGAGCTTCAAAGTTGCAGAAGTTTTCAGCAGATCTGGGGAAATGTCCCATTGATTTCAATGTAAAAATACATGCAAAAATTATTTTGTACTGTAAAAAGTATAACTGTTAAACCTGTGAAAAATACAAGCGCACTTCTCATGAACATGCTGCATATGTCAATTTTTTTCTGTGAAAATCTGTGCAAATTTGAAGCCTGTGAAAGGGGGCAAAATCTCAGTGATGAGAAAAAGAAGAAGAAAAAGAGCAAAATGGAGGTTAGGGAGAACAATATGTTGAAATGCTGACTCAGCATTTCAACATAATAATTATAGACAAGCATGTTAAAGGTAAAGGCTATAAGACCATCTCCAAGCAGTTTGATGTTCCTGTGACTACAGCTGCACAGATTATTCAGAAGTTTAAGGTCCACAGGACTGTAGCCAACCTCCCTGGACGTGGCTGCAGGAGGAATACTGATGACAAACTGAAGAGACGGAAAATACGAATGGAAACCAAAGAGCCCAGAACAACTTCAAAGAGATTAGAGGGGAACTCCAAGGTCAAGGTACATCAGAGTCAGATCACACCATCTATCACTGTTTGAGCCAAAGTGGACTTAATAGAGGACATCATTGTGGAAAGCAAATCATAAAAAAGTGAGACTGGAATTTGCCAAAATCCATATTGACAAGCCACAAAGCTTCTGGGAGAATGTCCTTTGGACAGATGAGACAAAACTGGAGCTTTTTGGTAAGTCACATCAGCTCTGTGTTCACAGATACAAAAATGAAGCATAGAAAGAAAAAAACACTGTACCTACTTTGAAACATGGAGGAGGCTAAGTTATGTTCTGGGGCTGCTTTTCAGCATTTTGTACAGGGTGACTCAAATCTGTGCAGGGTACAATAAAAATCTCAAGACTATCAAGGCATTGTTGAGCAAAATGTGCTGCCCAGTGTCAGAAAGCTTGGTCTCAGTCACAGGTCATGGGCCCTCCAACCAGTGGCGATTGCTCTAAGACTGCAAGGGAAGCTCAGCTTCCCCTAAAATATCCCCAAAAAAGTGGTGATGTGTACTGCTGTGTGTACATTTCATTGACTAAATATGAGCTAGAATACCTTCACCTTTTGTTCAGAATCAGCTACTTATCACAGGTAACTGGTGCGACTTCCTTCTCATTCATCCCCGCAGCGTCTCAGCGCTACAATCGGAGTCGGACGCTGAGCGTCTTCAGACTTCAGCAGCAAAAGGGTAGAGTGGGTTGTTCCACTGTGGAAACTGGACGGTCATTGGATAAACGCTGGGCTTTGTCCTGCCCATCGGACGCTCAGCGTCTCTGGGGGTCAATGAGGCAGTGGGCTGGCCTGGACGCTCGGCTTCTGCGTGATGATTGGATGATCTGTCTGAGGCCGAATCCCTTTTTGATTGACAGTGAAATGAGCCAATCAGCGATCTTGAAGTATCACCCTTTACTGCAGCATCTTCTAAGTTTTACATTCAGTTGTTCTGGACTGATTCAAAGGCTTTATCGATCTCCAGTGACTTTATCTTTCTTAAAAACGACTAGCGTTGTGTTTGAAGACTCTCTCCTGCCACTTTTCTTTTCACCAACGAGCAGATGCGGATCTTCTCTCCCTTTCACTCACACTCACAGCCAGTCAATAGTCTCACGTAGCAGCTCCAGCTGCTAGCAAGCTGCACATAATGGCAGATAGTATGAATGTTGTAGACCAGATTTTGGCGAAGCCATTTGATAGTCTTCCTTACAAAGAGAAAATTAGTGTAAAACAGCAGGGCAGATCAACTCCTAAGATTGATTTAGTGCAAAAGGTGGGGAAAAGTATCAGGTCTTTTCAGCATTCCTGGTATGACAAGGTGAGCTGGCTCACTGGAAGTGCTACAAAATGTGTTGTCTGGTCAAAAGTGAGTTTTGGGAAATAAAATCCCAGGAAAAGACACCAAACAGGGTCACAGATCATTTACATAAATAAACAAAATTATGATGTAGGCTGGTAAAAAAATGAGCTTCCCCTCCTTGACTGACCAGCAGCCGCCACTGCCGCCAACAGGATAATGAGCCAAAACACACAGCTAAAAACACCCAAGAATGGCTCAGAACAAAACACTGGACTATTCTGAAGTGGCCTTCTATGATCCCTGATCTAAATCCTGTTGAACGTTTGTGGAAGGAGCTGAAACATGCAGTCCGGAGAAGACAGCCTTCAAATCTGAGAAAGCTGGAGCAGTTTGCTCACGAGGAGTGGGCCAAAATACCTGTGGACAGGTGCAGAAGTCTCATTGTGAGTCACAGAAATTGCCTGTTTGCAGAGACTGCCTCAAAAGGTTGTGCAACAACACACTGAGTTAAGGGTACGATCATTTTTGTCCAGGCCAGTTTCATTAGTTTGTTTTTTAAAATAATTATCTTCAACTAAAATTCAAAAGCAAAGTCTGATTTTCATTAGTTGATTTTCAGTAAATTTTTATGTATTATTACTTTTGTCAGTTTCAGTTTACTTCAGTGACCATGTGGGTTTTTCTCTCTTTAATGGAAGGGTACCAACAATTTTGTCCACATCCATATATATATGTGTGTATATATATATATATATATATATATATATATATATATATATATATATATATATATATATATATATATATATATATATATATATATATATATATATATATATACATATATATATATATATATATATATATATATATATATATATATATACACATATAGACCTGATCAAAATCTTAAGACCAGTTGAAAAATTGCTACAATATGCATTTTGCACATTTGGACCTTAATGAGGTTTTAAATAGAGCTACAATATGCAAAAGCAAGAAGGGGGAGTGCGACAAAAAGCACTTTGAAAAAGTAATTTATTGAAAACAACAAGTAAACTGAAATAGGCTGTTAATCAGCTGATCAAAAGTTCAAGACCACAGGCTGTTAAAGCCAAAATCTGCTCAAAATTTTCATGTTCTGTCAGGCATTCACACGATCACGCCCTCCTGGCATGACCGTGTGAATGCCTAAAGCTAAGAAGCTTTCTCTTCTTGAACGTGGTTGGATCGTCGAGCTGCATAAGCAAGGCCTCTTGCAGCGTTCTATTGCTGCTGAGGTTGGACGCAGTAAGACAGTCATTCTACATTTTTTTGAAAGATCCTTAGCATCATGGAACAAAAAAGTCAAGTCGTAGACCCAAAAAAATTACACCTGCGCTGAGCCGGAGGATCCGATTGGCTGTCGGTCAAGACACAGGGTGCTCCTCGACCCAAATTAAAGGATAAGTTCGGTTTCTACAGCTTTCACATTGTTTATAGAATGAAGTAGAACAATATACTCACCCAGAAGGCTTTCCTGATCCAAACAGTGCTTCGGGAGATATTTAGATCCAAAATCGAGCAGCGGACATCCGTATAATGGTAGCACACGTCACAGGGCATACAGCGCCGCTCCTAAAACTGCATTAATCGTCCAAAAACTCATTAGTTTCACCAATATTCCATCATGGTCCGCTCGGGCTACTCCTCCATTACAGTCTGTGTCGCCCCAGATATGTTTTTGTAACTGTGCCGACCTCTGAACTGAAGAAGAAGAATGCGCAGTACTCTCTGGAGAGCTGCCTCCGCGTCCTCCTTTCTATGAGCTCCTCATCTGTAAACTCTGGCTCGAAACTGTAAGGACACCATCATATTCAAAGTTCTCCCCCACAACATCTTCATCCGATAGATATTCGTCCATCATGATCTAGGGTGCTTTTTCATTTAGTGGAACACTGGAGCTTCAGGTGGTGCAGGGTTGTCAAACAGCCGCTGGTTACATGCAGATGTTGCATCTCTCATGACTGAGGGCCCTCGTCTGTGTGGTAACAGCTGGGTTTTTCAACAGGACAACGCTGCAGTTCACAATGCTCGCTTGATCAAGGTCTTCTTCAGGGAGAATAACATCACTCTTTTGGACCATCCCGCATGTTCCCCTGATTTAAATCCCATAGAGAACATTTGGGGATGGATGGCAAGGGAAGTTTATAAAAATGTCCATCAGTTCCAGACAGTTGATGTCCCTTGTGAAGCCATCTTCAGTAGATTTAACTTAACAGTTTTTAAGTAATTAAAGGTTAATTCTGATAAAAATACAATGAGCTACTTTCATTTTTTTGTACAAGTTTTTTTTTTATTTTTTATCTGTAATAGGTGACCAAGGTCTTACACTGGATTCTAGTTTCCCTTTTCCCTGATGGTCATTGTGGAAATTTTGAGCAGATTTGACTGTAGTTTTTTTATTACTATTTAAGGTGATATCTGTTCAAATTGAATTGCAATGATTTCATTTATTAGTCATATTTCATGATAAAATAAATCAATGATAGGTGACAAAAATATCACACTGGACCCTTCTCTCTCTGGTCCCTGACTGTTATCCTGGAGCTTTTCAGCAGATATCACCAATCTTTAATTGCTTTTAAGAGAAATTATGAAACAGGACTTAAATACACAAGCATCTCATTGAAATTTGAACAGATTACACCTGAAATTGAAAAAAACAACAACTAAAAGCTGTTTTCCAGGATGACTGTCAGGAAGCAGCGTAACTAGACTCTTGTGTAAGATCGTTGTCACCTATCACAGATCAAAAAATAATAATATGTATAAAAAATGAAAGTGGCTCATTGCAATTTTATAAGAATAAACCTTTCATTATTTCAAAACTGTTCAGTAAAATCGACTGAAAATCTCCAGGATGGCAGTAAGGGACCAGAGAGAGAAGAATCACCTATCACAGATTTGTTTTATCCAAATGAGAAAAATATCAAAGCTCTCATTAATATTTGACCATATTGAAAGCACAAATATTTTAGAAAAATAATTTCTTAGACAAACAGCTTCAAATGTGAACGTATGTTATTAATGTTGATATGACCATTTTGTTTCACCTTCGTGTCATATTCAATAATAATATTTCGAAAAACGGGGCAACATTCATGCTGTTTGGTCGTAGTTAAATACGCTACAACTGTATAACATGTTTATGTGAAGTTTGTCCTGTAACAGTTGCATTCCAGGTGCTCTGATTATGAAAAATGTGCAGAAAGATACAAAGATACATGGTACTGAAACCCAAATGAGGCTCGTGGTGCCACTGTGGCCGCAGCCAAAATAAATCAAGATCACCGGCACAAGAGCATTTCCAGTCGTGATGAAGATAAAGTGTGTAGTATTGTTAAAACCATAGCAGCACAAACAAAAGCTTTTGGGGCACAAACGAGCACAAATGAAGCCCTAATGAATGAAACCATTTCGGGTCCAATTGGAACAAATGGGTGAAAATAGAGCCAGAAAGTAGAGTGTGTAATATATCTAAAACTGAAGCAGCACAAACAAAAGTTTTGATGGCACAAACCAGCACAGAAGAAACACTAACGAATGGCACCATACCAGGTCTATTTGAAGCAAATGGGGGACTGGGTGAACTCTGGATGACCTATAACATTATGGCCCGGTTTCACAGACAAGGTTTATACTAAGCCAGCAGTAGGCCTAAGTCAGACTAGTAAAGCTGGGTCATTTAAGTGGCTTGCATGAGCGTGGCTCACATTTGTCTTAGTTAGTCCTAGACTGCTGAGTCCTGGAGTAAGCTTAAATGAAAGCATTAGGATAATGGTGCTCATGAAAACCTGGAATGGAATTGAGGACATCTTTTCTGGAGGGAATTTTTACACCAAACAATGGCTGGAGCTAAAATAACACATTCAATTAACTATACTATGAAAAAACTGTACTTAAAGAAATTGTGGGATATCATGCTGTTATTGAAAGTAAAGTCCATACTGTTGTTATGAAAATGTAACTACAATAATGTTACAGCAACCGCAGGTGAAGTTTGTCTATTATGATCTTTAAATCACAGATATATCGTTTTGTGACATTGTTTATATTGAATGATATCTGCCTTAAAAGACTGTGTGAAAGAACTTCAAATTAAATTTGAGAGTAGGAATGCAGAGGCCATAAGAGAGATTTACTACTGGTGGTGGAACCCCCACCAAGTAAAGATAAGACCATTGAATTGGCTGACTGTTGACTGGAATAATAGAGAACCAGCAAGCTCTGGATGGTACTCCAGATGATGACCATTTGGACAATGGACATGATGAACTGAGAACAAATGGTAAATATACCATAGAAAGTAAACTAGTTACCTTATTCTGGACATACAGATGATTCCACTGTCTGTGTCTATGTTTTTTTTTATTCTAAGGGCCATGTGAGTTTTTGTTCTTTTCCTTAAGGACATTATTCTAACCCTGGTGGAAGACCTAGTGCTCAATGTGCATCCTTCACATCTGGAGTGGCATCTCAGGGAAAAGATGCCACCATCTTTCAGCAGTAATAACAAAAATGTCCATGCATAAAAACTCAGCCTTAGAATCTCATGAGCAGATAATGAATATTTGAAAGCAGATCGTGACATGAAAATGAGAATTCAACAGGTTGAATTGGATAAGAAATTAGAAGAGAGCACTGTTCAAAGAAAGATGCATGAGGCAGCCATCTAATGTAATGAAATACATTGTGAAAGTAAAACTTTTCACACTTGGAAGGAGTGAGTATTGTAGTTACTAAAACCTACATTTTATAACAGCCTTGGTTGAGTTTGTTTGTTATTAAATATTTTAGCACACTATTTATGTTTGTTGTATACAACAAACACTATTTAAGCAAAACCAATCATAATATATATACTCTATGGTTAAATGTTACTTTTACTAACTGAAGTGCTGTAATGTGAAAGTAGCTCTAAGCACAAGCACTCGGTGGTTATTTTCTGCCACCAGCATGGGCACGTCTGGATCATTATGATCTTCCTTTGGAGGGTTAGGACAGTTGTGCTTCAGGTGGCTGTGCAGTGCAACTGTAGCAATTATCACCTTGCAGCATCATCTTGGCTCAAATGAAGTGTATTGAATATACACTGGAATTGATTATGTTGCCCTCTTTCAAACTTAGCACGCCATGACAAGCTTTGAAAAATCTTTGAATAAAGTGTTGGTCCTTTCAAATGGGAGACAGTTTTTGAAAACTCTAAATTGGGATGCCAGGACATTGATGGAAAACCAGTTCTTATGGTTCCTGTACACCTCAGCATCAGGAGTTGATGGACACTGGATTTCAACATGACATCCATCTATACAGCCAATCATCTTGGGGAGGTCCCATATGCATAGAGTCACACTTTATATTTCACTTGCTCAGCAGCATCAGGGATCTTGATGTACAGATTTTTCAGTTCACAAAAGACACTGCAGACATCATGAACACACTGTTGCTTCACTAACACCAAACAAATCCCCACTTTCATGGTGAAAGGTTCCAGATGGCCAAAATCTTAAAGTGATCAGGACTTGAATGTCTAGGCTCAAGCAAAGTAATCATCTCAGTACATTGTCTTTGTACATACAGAATCGGTCTTGGAAAGTTATTTCAATAAACTGATTCCATGGATTACTCCTATCCACAAGTATTTGTCTGTCTGGTCTCTGTAGTGAATACTGGTATTCATTTAGATTTTCCAAATACTCCATGCTCCCAAACCATCTGTGCTCCCTTTCACAAGCAGCAGTAAGCCAAAGTTAAACCTGCGTCTTTGCAGGATTAATATAAGCTTCAATTTAGTCCTGGAGTAGCTCTAACACACACTCTTGCAATTGGCTTTGTTTAATCCAGAACAGACAAAATCTATGACTATTTTAAGATTAATCCATGCAAGTGGCTTAAAGTTAAGCCAGCTCAAACTGCTTTTTAGTCTTGGACTAGGCTTAAGTCTTGTCTGTGCAACCGGGCCTATATGTTCTAACTTTAAAACCATGGCAGCACAAATGACAATTTTAATGGCACAAACCAGCACAAACAAAGCACTAACGAAACACTATTTTCCCAAAATTTTGCATGGCAGCTGCTATGCTCTCTGATGTACAGTAACCACAGTACATGTCAGGTTGATCCTCCACATCAGGAAGCTGATTCCCATCCCACGCAGAAAAATGGAGAGCAGCGTTCAAGGACACTTGACAGCAGCAGCATTTGTGGAGTTTCGATAGAGAAAGCGGCAGAGGGAGACGAGCAGTCAGAAAGGTTTGTTCTATTAACAGGCGGTCACGTCATGTTGGCCTTATCAAACTGACAACAAAGGATAAATTCTCCTGCTGAAACACTTCCTCCTCCTCCTCCTCCTCCTCCACCCGCCATGAAGCAATCTGCGGCAGAGCTGCTGTTTTTGAGCTCAATGGGGGCCTGATGTGTGAGTAGAGTGGTTCAGTTGTGGTTACGTAATGTTATTTCTCCACACATAAGTACGATGAGGCAGTCATTGTTTAAAAATAAAATCAAACAGAGGCTGGAGTTTGATCTGCTGGAAACTGATGTAAAAAATTATATGAGTACAGGTTTGTTCTGCTGGCTCATAACCAAAGTATGGCATAACTTTGGCACAAAACATATTAACCTGAATGTGACGAGGGTCTGAAACTCTGAAATACTACTTATCATTCAGTATGAAAAAAAGTAGTCCCATTGTGGTTGGAAACCTTATGGTTGATGGCATATTGGAGTTGTAATATTTCCATTGTGCATCCATTGGGCAGCAATTAAATATTACCAAAAAAGTTAAGGAGTATTTGGGGTAAATAAATGCCAGAGGAGGCTGGCAGTCTGCCCCATGTTAGCGCCTCATCCTCAAAAGAATTGGCTCCAATCATATGCTGGTGCAAACATACACAGTTTGGCATCCAAGCACACTTTTCACCTCTGGCATATAGGTGCCTTTGTCCCTGCAAACTTTGAGGAGATTGACATCTCCTTTACACTGAGCAGCAGAAACAAACAATGGCAAAAGACCAATATGCAGCAACACTGAAGGGCATTAAGTTTGAACAGTGAGGCAGAAGACACAAGCTTGCAGCTATAGCGAGTAGTTCACGTTAGCTGTTAGTGCTATAGCAGGTCTAAACTAAAACATTCCGGGCAAAGTAGATATCATTATGAATCCATTGCTAATGGTATGTTTTCACGGTCAAGGAATCTAAATATTGAAATAAATGAAGGTGTGAAAACTGTGGCACTGGTGGAGGTCTGCGCTCTCCCAGTGCTTTACTAGTTTTTTGTCTTTTTTTTGTTGTTGTTGTTGTTCATCCTGTTATACAAATATATACATATATAGATATAGATATAGATAGATAGATAGATAGATAGATAGATAGATAGATAGATAGATAGATAGATACGTAATAAATACAAATAGTGGTAAAGGTGTCTTCATGTTCACTGTATATATATATATATATATATATATATATATATATATATATATATATATATATACATATACTTATATATATATACAGTACAGGCCAAAAGTTTGGACACACCTTCTCATTCAATGTTTTTTCTTTATTTTCATCACTATTTACATTGTAGATTCTCACTGAAGGTATCCAAACTATGAATGAACATGTGTGGAATTATGTACTTAACAAAAAAGTGTGAAATAATTGAAAACATGTCTTTTATTCTAGTTTCTGCAAAGTAACCTACCTTTGTTCTGATTACTGCTTTGCAGACTTTTGTCATTCTCTTTATGAGCTTCAACAGGTAGTCACCTGAAACAGTTTTCACTTCTCAGGTGTGCCTTGCCAGGGTTAATTAATGAAATTTCTTGCCTTATAAATGGGGTTGGGACCAGCAGTTGTGTTGTTCAGTAGTCAGGCTGATGCACAGCCGACAGCCCTATTAGACAACTGTTAGAATTAATATTATGGCAAAAACCAATCAGCTAAGTTAAGAGAAACAAGTGGCCATCATGACTTAAGAAATGAAGGTCAGTCAATACGAAAAATTGCAGAAACTTTGAATGTGTCCCCAAGGGCAGTCGCAAAAACCATCAAGGGCTACAACGAAACTGGCTCACATGAGGACTGCTCCAGGAAAGTAAGACCAAGAGTCACCTCTGCTGCTGAGAAAGAGTTCATCTGAGTCACCAGCCTCAGAAATCGCAAGTTAACAGCAGCTCAGATTAGAGACCAGATGAATACCACATAGAGCCCCAGCAGCAGACACATCTCTACTACAACTGTTAAGAGGAGACTGCGAGAATCAGGCCTTCATGGTCAAATAGTTCTGAGGAAACCACTGCTGAGGAGAGGCAACAAGCATGAGAGATCTGTTTGGGTCAAGAAACACAAGGAATGGACATTAGACCAGTGGAAATTAGTGCTTTGGTCTGATAAGTCCAAAATTGAGATCTTTGGTTCCAACCGCCGTGTATTTGTGCCATGCAGAAAAGGTGAGCAGATGGATTTTGCATGCCTGGTCCCCATTGTGAAGCATGGAGTCTATGGTGTGATGGTGTGGGGCTGCTTTGCTGGTGACACTGTTGGGAATTTATTCAAAATTGAAGGCATACTGAACCAGCATGGCTTCCACAGCAGCCTGCAGCGACATGCTATCCCATCTGGTTTGCATGAAGTTGGACCATCATTTATTTTTCAACAGGACAATGACCCCAAAGACACCTCCAGGCTGTGTGAAGGCTATTTGACCAAGAAGGAGTGTGATGGAGTGCTACTCCAGATGACTGGCCTCCACAGTCACCGGACCTGAGCCCAATCGAGATGGTTTGGGGTGAGCTGGACCGCAGAGTGAAGGCAAAAGGGCCAACAAGTGCTCAGCATCTCTGGGAACTCCTTTAAGACTGTTGGAAACCGTTTCAGGTGACTAGCTGTTGAAGCTCATCAAAAGAATGCCAAGAGTGTGCAAAGCAGTAATCAGAGCAAAGGGTGGTTACTTTGCAGAAACTAGAATATAAGACATGTTTTCATTTATTTCACACTTTTTTGTTAAGTACATAATTCTACATGTGTTCATTCATAGTTTTGATACCTTCAGTGAGAATCTTCAATGTAAATAGTGATGAAAATAAAGAAAAAACATTGAAAGAGAAGGTGTGTCCAAACTTTTGGCCTGTACTATACATAGCACATGTTTTTAGCCTAAACAGTACTACTTGGCATTTCTATGATACACTTACGGGTGCCTACGGGAGCCGTGGCTGACCAAACAAACGAATGCGCACTCTGCAATAACTAAGAGTGTAGAACAAGAAATCCCACATTCTGCTGTGAGCGACGGAGCCGTGGACAGACACAAGAGGGTTCAGCAGAATGTGGGATTTCTTGGGTTCTTTTTTCTTGTTCTACGCTCCTAGTTATTGCAGAGTGCGCGTTCCTTTGGTTTGGTCAGCTGCGGCTCCCGTAGGCACCCGTAAGTGTATCATAGAAATGCGAAGTAGTACTGTTGAGGCTAAAAACATGTTCTAAATGATGTCGTTTTGAGTAAATGGTGGACGTTATCCGCTCGGGACACTTGGATTACAGCGCACGAGCAGTATGGAGGAATATTGCGGACTTTTTGTGGACTTTTTGTGGACTTTTAAGGACACTGTTTGTTCGGGCTCTTACCGAAGTCATGATATCAATGTCAGTGGACAGCGAGGATTCCCCCAGATCTCCGGCTGCATCCTAGATGTTCCAATACTACTCCACAGTGTTGTTCAGCATGAGGGTGAGTAGAAAATGAGGCCAAATCGTTGTTTGGGTGTAGTGTTCCTTTAATAATAGTGGAATGGTTGCAGAGATGAACACAGTAGGCTATATTACTGTCATCCTTGTTGTCATCTAGCAGTGCAAGGATCATGCAGCCTGGTAACAGCTGTCTGCAAATGATTTCATTGTCACTTAAATCAAAAAGTAATACTCTTCTCTGATAAATCCTTTCCTGTGCATATGCCATGTTGCCTGCCACGGTCACTTCGCCTGACTACAGTCACTGCTGGCATGATTACCCAAGAGTCCAGGCATGACAGCCCTTATATAGTCTCTTCTCCACAGAGACCACCAACTCAGTGCAATTTGCAATCATTTTGAGCGAGAGAGAGAGTGAGAGAGGGAGAAAGAGATTTTGCGCAGAAAAAATACACAGGTCTCACTGGCGGTATATAGCACTGCTTTACTGCCTGTGGCAATTAGCGCTGGTCCTTGTGGATGAGGTGGAATTTGCAATGAGGTTCATTTGCAAAGGAAGGGGGAAATTTTGCACTGAATTTATGAATATTCCCTAATTTACATGTGGACCAGCACAGCGAGGAGTAGCAGTGTAGTTTGTGTCTTGTTTGCATGCATTTCAGCCTTCGCGTTTGCTTTGTGGATTGCACGCTATTTGCACTGGTTTAGCCGTCGCACAAGCAGTGCAATCCTTTTGAGGATCTGGGGTCTCATTTATAAAACATTGCATAGCATCCATACTGTAAGTGAACATGCGCCCAAAGCTGAAAATGACGAGTGCCAAAACAAAATTTGATTAATAAAACCATGCATGCGCACACTTGAAAGTACTTTTCCCTTTATTAATCATAGTCCACCTCGAAAGTTGTGCAGGTGGGTTTACCTAACACCCTGCCCTTTACACACCCACATGTTACCATAAATGGTCAATGCAAAGCACCTGTTTTTGCAAATGTTTTTTGCATTGCTTGCCCGCAGTGTGTTTTCTGCTGTGCGTTAGAGGGGGCAGTGATATGTCTTGGATGCATATAGTCTGCCGAAACCAAAAAAGACGCAACTGTGCGTCAGGGTCAATGAGTCAGGTATTGACCCAGGACGGAATTTAACTGTATTATATGATACTCTAAAGGGGCTTAAGATAGAAAATGTAACATTATATATTGTTAATCACATCGAACATACCTGTTGACTTATTCCTACTGGAAGGAGCTGGTTGCCAGAAACCCGAGTTTGTCAGCACTTATACGCACCAGAATGGTGTGGTCCTGGTGGGTGGTTTTGTTTAACACTGGGACCAGTTCAGCACATATTCAAAGAGTACTTCTCTGGAGAATCTAAATCAGCTTATTAACCAGTCATTATTATTGTCCAGGAAATCTTCGTGGTCCCTAAAGACTCTCTCCATCCTGATTTACAGTCTGTGTGATCTTTCAGCAGCGAAAGCGCATCCATTGTACAGCCTTACGCACAGCTTTCACTGCACTATTTATATGCTTACTCAGCAATAAGACTGTTGGTTAAGCCCCAGTCACACATTCCCATTTCTCATGGCGACTGTGCACGATTGTCATAATCCTGATCAAGCGTGCTTTGGTCGTGGTGCATGTGCTACTTGGTCTGGATCAGCCTTGTATAGTTGTGGATGAGCGATGGGGAACGTGGCAGGGTCCCGACAGTTTTGAACAGTTCAAAACTGTCGTGGAAAATCGCCCCTCTCAGTATAGCGGGATGGAAGCCTAATGCAGTCCTAATGCGAATGGTATTAGCGTCGCATGTACGGAGCTCAGTCGGGCTGATCGTGGCTCAATCTTGAAAACTTTACAAGGACGACTGACAAGGATGTATCCATTTGTGCCTTGACTGTGTCCCGTTCAAGACGGCGCAAGCGACGGGGCTCAGTCGGGGCTTACGTGACGCGAACTGAGCTCGAGCGGGGTTGATGGGATGAAAATTCAAGGAATCCTCATCATATCGCTGTATTAACCTGACTGAAGCGGGACGAACGCCCCCAAAGCGCTATAGAAGCGCAACTGACGGTGTATTTACGGGGTATTTCCAGGGGTGAGACTTATCATAGTGGTCACACCAGCCTTGTCAATCAGTCGTGCACAATTGCCATGAGAAACGGGAATGTGTGACTTAGGCATTACACACACTGTTACAGCAAATACTAAACAATCAGTGCTATCCACCGCTCTGTATCATCTGAAGATGAAGTATAGTATATGAACACTGCATACAGTTGTAGCTAAGTGAACACATCCACAACACTGCAGACTCGGGTGTTTATGATTACCTGGGTCTAAAAGTCTGATATGTGATGACATTAGATGTATGAAATCAGTCTAGCTTCACTTTGCCCCCTTGCCATCTGTGCCGTCAGTTTCCCACACCTCCAAAGTGTTTGTATGCCAGCATCAAAGTTGACGGGGCCGTGCGCACGTTTTCCCGCAAAGTTTATTTTTATAAATCACAACCTTTGCACGGAAAGTGACTTTCACCACTTTCAAGCCCTGTTTTGTGCCTGAACAAGCTTTTTAACCCTTGTGTGCTGTTTAAAATTAACCCACAACTTTACTGTTCGTGGACCCAAAGGGCCTCATATTATAAAGCTATAAAAAAATAACAAAACCCTATTTTTTGAACTTTCACTGCATCAAATCTTTTCAGCAGCTTCAGAGCTTTCCATAGATATAAAATTTTTAATAATATTTATATATCTTTTATGTTTTTTTGGCCTTTTTGTATGCAGAAACCCGCTTTTTTTAAACAGGAAAATCAGGAAATTTGTGATTTTTTCAAAAATACGGTGCAGAGTGGAATTTTTCTAACAAATAAATAACAGCCTTGACCATGTCAATAATTGATATAAATATCAGCTTTAATGCATTCTTTGTTTTTGCACAAGGAGGATTTTTAAAATTAACGCACTACTTTACTGTTCGTGGACACAAATGGCCACCCTTATTATAAAGCTAAAAAAAAATAATAAATCCATATTTTTTCCAAATTTCACTGCATGAAATCTTTTCAACAACTTCAGACCTATCTAAAAATATGAAGTTTCATATAATTTTTTAGTTATTTTTATGTATTATGGCTTTTTAGTCATCGAAAACCATGATTTTAGAAACAGGAAATATGGCAAAAATGTGATATTTTTTTCAGGTACTTGTCAACTATCGGTCTCATGCCGGTATTTAGCCTTAGATGGAGTTTACCACCCACTTTGGGCTGCATTCCCAAACAACCCAACTCCGAGAAGACCGGACCCCGGCGCGACAGGGGCCGTTACCGGCCTCACACCGTCCCCAACACGCAGGCAGCTCGGAGGGACAGAGACTGTCCACCAGCAGCCGCGCCCGACTCATACGTGTTGGGGCTGCGACAGGGCGCCCCTCTCCGAGACCGAAGCACCGGAGGGGGATGGGAGAGAGGGATTCAAGTGGGGCCGAGGAGTAAAGACTCCGCACAAAACCACTGGGGGCAGAGGAAAGGAGCGGCGGGGGTCCGGACGGACCCGAGCAAATGACAGCCGCACCAGGCATCCCGAACGTCTGCACTTAGGGGGACGAAGGCGCAACTGCCCCAGCCGCGGACACAGAAGGGGCCCCGAGGGGCCTCTCTGATCCGATTGATGGCAAAGCGACCCTCAGACAGGCGTAGCCCCGGTAGGAACCCGGGTGCGTTTGAAGTGTCGATGATCAATGTGTCCTGCAATTCACATTAGTTCTCGCAGCTAGCTGCGTTCTTCATCGACGCACGAGCTGAGTGATCCACCACTGAGAGTTGTACGGTTTTGTTTTTTGGTTTGGGTTGCCCTTTGCTTTTCTTCAGACCGTTTGGTACATTGGAAGGGAACCGCCGGGCGCTCCGGCCCACCAGAGGTTAAACCACTGGCGGGGTGGGAGACATCAAACCCCCCTCAAACTCTCTCCGGAGGAGGGTGGAAGGTTGGGTACCCGGCGACCTACTGGGGACGGCCCCGATGCAGGGGCCGCCGCGCTGAGGGTTTATGGTTTCGAGGGGTCCGACCGGGGCGTTCCCCCAGACCACCCGACTCCCCTCTTTGGTGACCGCAGCCTCGGCCCGGAACCCCGCCGCCCCCACTGAGGGTGCATCCGAGAACTCGGAACCGGTGCTGCGATCGAGGTGAGGGCGCACAGGTGGGGTAACGTGGGCCCGGCCTCGGCGTCCGGAGACAAACATCAGCCTCTGTTCTCCGTCGGACCCGGGGGCCTGGGCCCTGGGCTCCGAGGAGCTGAGACAAACTGGTAATGATCCTTCCGCAGGTTCACCTACGGAAACCTTGTTACGACTTTTACTTCCTCTAGATAGTCAAGTTTGATCGTCTTCTTGGCACTGACCGGGGCCCATCCGAGGATCTCACTAAACCATCCAATCGGTAGTAGCGACGGGCGGTGTGTACAAAGGGCAGGGACTTAATTTTTGTTCGAAGGTCAGTTTCAATTGATCAAAAGGAAGCCTCTGTTCACCGATTGGGTGAGTAGAATAACAAGTTTTTGCAGGTGTGTATTGTGTGTGTGTGTGTGTGTGTGTGTGTGTGTGTGTGTGTGTGTGTGTGTGAGTGTGTGTGTGTGTGAGTGTGTGTTGCTGCAGTCTTGCAGTCCCCTGGGAACATGTTTTTGAAGGGATTTTACCAGCAGTGTGGAGTCATCTCAGAGTAAGGACCATAATTCACTCCGGACACTAAAGGACTCTGCACAGGCATATCTGTCTGTGTGTGTTTGTGTGTGAAAATTGAAAGAAATCTCAGGACAAATGAGTTCTAAAGATGTTTTTTAATCTTAACCATATTCACACCACTATTTTATATCATGACTAATATACCAAGACCGTTTTATGATTTTCAGCTTTATTTTTGACATGCATTTTATGAGGAAAGAAATCCAAGCCTTTTACTAAAATTTACATTAAATTTTGGTCTGGTGATATCTTGGGGTTTAGGGGGATGATCTGACCTAAAACATGTTTTCCCTATATTTTGAAGGTGGATGTTTCGATTTATGAGGAAATATTTGAAAAAGCATGATAATATGTCAGGATAATATGACATGAAAAATATGCGGTTATAATGGGAGTCAATGGGGACGTTTTGGCCGCGAACAGTAAAGTTGTCAGTAAAATGCATATCTCCTTTTCTGGACACTTCTGATAGACAAGATTCTAAATTTAGAAAAAATGATGAAAAATAAGAAAGGTGGCAAAATTTCATACAGTTAGCCTTTAAAATGACAAAATTATTTAGTGGCAAACAAAAAAAAATGAACAAAATGAACACTTTTTTCCAGATAGTTGCACGAGGGTTAAATGAGGCCCTGGCCCTTTGAGTCTGTGCACAGACATGATTTATACAATTTTAGATCAAAATTATCTTAAATATTAGACTTTTTGAACACTCAGTGTGGAACAGCCTTCATAGTAACTGTTACATATAGTTGGAGAATTGATTAAAGGTTATTACATGATTTCCCTTCAGGTCAACCTTGACTCCATCTGCTCCTGAGAGAGACCTTTACTGTAAATCATGTGGATGACAGACTAGAATATCTCTGTAAATGCATTAAGAGGCATGATTCTCCACACAGTGCGTCCAACAGAACTGTCCTCACATCTCTCTGTCTCAAGGACAGATGCCAGGAGACACCCCTCAAAGCTATGGGGAGACGATTAATGAGAACAAATTCACAGAAGTATCTGGAGAATCCCAACAAGATGGTGATGACAGAACAACCACTGAGCCATTTAGCAGCTCTGTCGTGGTGAACCATACCTGCTCCGACAATCAAAACAAAGATGGCACATCCCACAAGGCTGCGCATGGGTGGCTGTGATGCTGCCACTGAAGCAGTGAAGAGAAGACTCAGGCTGTACCATCAGAATCATCCATGATTTAATGAACACAGCATTCACAGTACAAGCAGGTCAGAATAACACTCAGATGACCTTGAGCATGCTCAACATTCTCACTTCCTTCTGTGTGTGATCATTTACGTTAAATATACATATGTATACATTTTATGATATATTTACATCAAATCAGCATACAAATCAGACATAATTTAATGAAGCGCTGCATGAAGGGTTACTTAGCTTTCATCGGGGGAGCTATTAATCAAGCTACTTTCAGGTTGTCAAAATTTCGATTCACATCTTTAAATACAAAATGATACTGACAAATGAAAGACATACTCTTAACAAAAGTGTGTGTTTGTCTGTTTTCAAATTGATTTTACTCAATAAAACAATCCAAACTGGTGGTACTGGTTTGTACAGCACTGTAATATGGAAGGCAACCACAGCTTTAGGGAACAATCAAGTGCAGGGTCCAAAAGATGATCCTAAATCCTGCATAAATTCATGTATTACTGATTAAAACTCTGTTTTCATACCATTTTTCTTCCATGAATTCATGCTTAAGCCAAAATCTTCCAATCCTTATCATTCATGAGTTCTTTCTGATGTTTTGATTTTTTTTTTCTGTTTAAAACTGATTATTGCTTGTTTATCGTCTGAGGAATAGTAACATATCCACAGCAGAACAAATTCAGCACACAGATCTATTTTTGTCGTGTGTCTCTAACAGAAGAATTATCAATATTATGAACAAGGGCTGAATAATGGGGAATATTATTAATTATATTGCAACATTCCTCCTCCTTCGATAAACAGCATACTGTATTTTTTCGAATTTTACATCGCATATTTGTATTTTTTTTTTTCCTTTGTGCTAAAGTACCAAAATGCTAAAGTGCACACTGCCAGCTGCCTGTGCGCTCTGGTCCTCCTTGTATTGCGTATTGCCCAGCATTGCACAGAAATGAAGCGAAGCCTGTGAACTAGTTCAGGCAGACAACTCGAGCTGCTCTGCTATACACATGCACTTGTCACATGTCACATGTCACGCTCCTCTCATTCATCCTCCAATCACACTCTCTACCTCTCAATTTGGCGGTATATTTAAACTGGGAATTTACCCCTCTCTCCCTCTGCTGGCAAACGTCTGTGCTGCCAGGCACTGATTTGCTGCGTGTTCTTTCACCTACTTTCTCATGGGATCGTCCTCATACCTTTTGCTCCGGTGATCGTGATGTCTCTCGTCGTCTCCGACTCTGAGTGAGTATCAGCCGTCATGGGAGGACGCTGGGCTTAATCCCGAAATCCAGATTCAGTCCCTGAAGACTACTTTGTGAATGAAGTCTGCTTTGTGAATGAATCGGACCCGCTTTGTCCTCGCTAGAACTCCCACATCACCAGCAAACAACTCTCTGGATGGCCCGTGCACATTAAGAGATTTTCCATTATTTGATGATCCAGCAGAACCCCAGATTCCCGGAGTCGGGTGCCAGAGCCACTACGTCCAGCAGTCCTCCTGTGGGGGAGGCAAAGCGCCAGCTAAAGAGCGCACTTCCATCGGCCCTCCTCCTGAACTGGAGCCTGCAACTGCCTCCAAAGCGAAGCAGCCAGATTCCAGCTTCTCCACAGACGCATCCATCCTGTCTTCACTTCTCGAAGTTAAATTGGTGCTGAACACCCTGGAAAACAACACCTACTGCTCAGGTTGCCATGTCAGCAACCTAGCATCCAGCATCCCTAGCTACGCCGAGGACCGCTGCCGCTGTCATCCCGGTTGACGTCATGCCGAAAAGGACCCTAGGATCTGTAGTCCAAGTTTCTGCCATAGGTTTCGGCCATAGACCGTAAAAAACATGGACGTCATGTTGCTGGGCTTGAATTGAAGCCGCCACGAAAACTGTTCCCCTGGTGACTGGCTGCAGTATAGGTCAACTCTCCGTCTCCCCCATTCATCTGAACGGGCCGTAGTGAAACTTCAAAAAATTAATACACCTCGTAGAAATATTTCTCCCATCCGTATGCTGTGGTGATATGAAAGTATTATTGGGCTGCGTTTTTTCCAAGTCCTCTTTTTTCTGAAGTTTCTTTTTCATCAGTTATTAGAGTTTAAAAAATAACCGCGGTTTACGGCAGCTTCACAATGATTGTGTACGGCGTATGCTGGGGAGTTTTGCGACAGTTTACGACAACTACGTCGAGATATGGTCCAGATTCTCTACTGGCTGCACAATGGCGGCGCCCTGACGGGGTATATTATGGCTTCAAAACCGTTGAATGGTAGAAGGCGGAGCCACGCTATCCAGTTCTTATAATACATCCATGGTTTCGGCCTCCTGCTGCTGCCATTCCTGATTCTCTAAGGAATCAAATCTTATAAAGTAATCTCATTTCTGTAATCTTTAACATCTGACACAATGATTGAATTATAAGTCTGCTTCAGGGTTTGTTATATCATCAGCTCGTGTCATTGTCTTTATTTTAATCATATTTTATCTTATCTCTTTTATTCATTCATCTGACAGGCTATGGGGAATCATCATAGACTGAATTACATACTAATTTAAAGTAATTTTATTATTATCAAACTTTGCTCTTATCTCGATAGGCCATAATATTAATCTGGTGAAGATTCTGTTGTGTGGTTCTGAATTTTCATACAAAAGATATGAGGATTGTGGAGAATTTTCAGTAGTTCTAAATCAGAATCAGAAATCAGAATCAGGAATACTTTATTAATCCCCTTAGGGGAAGTTTGGTTGTATCAGTTGCTCTTAAACACACTATAGCAGTTGGAAATATCAAATGAAGACATTAGAATAGAGGAGCATTAATTTAACTAAACTAAAACAAAGCAGAATTATTGTAAAATAAAATAGAATAAATACAACCAAAATGAAAATAAAAGACTTGTAACATGCAGAGCCTTCGAGCAATATCAGCTTCCTTGTGAAATAAAACAAGTAACAATTAAGTTAAAAAGAGACTCTGAATGAGATGGAGGTATAAACAGTATTGACAATAATATTTACTCCACAGATGTAAAGGTAAAGCTAAGGATAGTGATCCAAGACTGTTCAAGTTCCTTACTCTGGCAGAATTTAACGTGGCCTTCAGTATTTAGAGACTTTCCTGCAGTGGTTCTTTTTAAAGGTTACCACAATCTATTTCTACCAAAGCTGCCATGTATATCAAGAAATTCAATCAGAGGCTAAATTAGTCTTTAGTTGACTTAATCCTTATTAGAAGACTTTCCACCGGGCATAAAACCTTAGCCTGCTCCATCTGCAAAAATCTACAGTCAGCACTGCTAGATCCAGGAATAGTGGACAGGCTCTTTCAAAAGAAGTTTCAAAAGGCTGCATAGTCGGTCCTTTCTCAAAATCCCCCTTCTCCATTTTCAGGGTGAGCACTATGGGGGTCGCGACATGGAAATATTCACTCTAAAACATCTCACTATACATCTCAGCTCCTCAGGATTCCTCATTCTCAAGTATAAACAGCCTAATTCCATCTGAATCATTCTCTTTATACTACACTTCTGTGGAAAATGCTGTGCGAATGATTAATCAGCTGGGGCTGGTGCATGGCTGGGGAAGCAGACATGACAGATGCCTTTAAGGTCAATCCACTCCACTCCGCTCAGTAGCATCTTTTGGCGTTAAGTGGCATTCAAAGTTTAATTCTCTGTTAAGTGACCTTTCTCTGCTTAGTAGCCCTCACATCTTACATCCTGTCAGAGGCTCTATGCTGGATTCTGTACAACATGTGCAAACTCCCTTTGCTCTGCTCCGCCAGCCCGCAGTCAAAAAGTAAATAAATAAATAAATGAATATAAATAAATAAATAAATACAATAAAATAACATCATAATAATAATAATGATAATAATAGTAATGAAACAAAAATCATTCATTCATTCTTTCATAAATGATAAAATAGATAAATGAATACAAGTAAATACGTAAAAATAATAATAATTATTATAAATAAAAATTTATAAATAAAATTAAAGTAAATACATAAATAAACAAATAAAGTAAAATGAAATAATAAAAATAATGGTAATATAAAAAAATCAAATATATTAATGAATTCATTAATAATTATGTAAATGAATACAAATTAATTAATTAATTAAAATAATAATTATCATTATTATAAGATATAAATAAATAAAAAATATTAAAGACAGCGGTTTTAGATGAAGGCTGTTGTTCAGATCTGCGGTTTGGTCTTTGCTCTGCGATGAATGAAACAGCATTTCTTTCTTTACTCTGACTATGTTGAGTCTTCAGATTCTCACCAGTTTTATACTGACACTGCTCCATCTGTCGGTTTTTGGGGTTTCTATAATGAGTGGTTTGTAGATGTCTGGCCAACTGAAATACAGACCCTCGAGGATCCTAAATCCACCACCCCAGGTTGTTACAGTGACAATTTCGTGCCAAAAAACCGTGCGGAAGGTGCACTGAAAGCTCGCCAGCTCCAACCTGGTCTATTCTCAGCGCAAGCGGAGCGCACCCTAACATCATAATAATAATAATGATAATACTGTAATTTGGTGACAGGCACACACGTGAGCACACATCAACAAAGCCTCAGAGGCAGGTTTCCAGAGTGTCAGGCACATTTTAATGCAATAAACAATCACAGCAATCACTATTTAATGTAACCGTCTGAACCAGCATATACATTTAATTGTCCCGTCACATCTGATGTTGGATTAAAGCCGTTTGATATGATGGAAACTTAACCTGACGGCAGCTGGAAGTTTGATGCACATCTTACAAGTCAACAACAAACAGCCTTAACATCTGATACTGATTATATATCTGGCCTCTCTCATTTCATTAAATTCAAATAAAAGGGGGGGGGGGGGGGGGGGGACTAAGAAAAAGGAGAGAAAATAAATGTATGTCACTCAGGATTTAAAGCTAGGGTCTGCGATTTGATTTAGATACACTTTTTTTGAATTCTCGTTAAAATGGTCTTTATGACCCGATGGTAATCAACTCATAATGTGCTTCATTAACACAGCACTACACTACTGCATTTTGTTTGTTGATTAATATTTATGGATGAACTTCCTGTTTTTAATGAGAGAAAATGATATGTCAAAACTGTAGGAGTGACAGAGCCACTGTTCAGCCAGAGGCAGACTAAATGTAGGTTCAAAAAAAGTGTGCCCCCCTGAAAAGATGTAATGCCCCCCCTCTAATTTGTTTCTGCAGCCGGGCCTGATACTGATACAGGAGGACGACGGGAAAGAGGAGAAAATACGGAAAATACGGTAGTTTCATGGCCAAAACGGGAGATTTGACAGGTATGTGGAGAATGGCAGAGGAACTACCCATACCCTGATCAACATCGGGCTGTGAGTACGAACTAACTTTACATGTTTGTTTGGTGTTTTCTTACCGCTGACTGAGACATGACTTGGTTTAGTGTAAAACAAACATGTTGTGCAGAGGGTTTGGAGTTGAATCAGTGTTCTGGATATATCAACCACGCGCGTGCATGCGAGCGGGGGGGGGGGCGCTAGGCAGAGCCCTGAGGAGATGCTACATTCAAATTCATGCTAGTTTTCCAAAATCGCTGACCCCAGCTTTAACTGTGATTTCCCATATTTCTCTGTTTAAGTCTTTATTTTTAACGTGATCTAAAAAGATGGAGTACATTATCGCAAGGAGGATGAGGAGGAGACACCGGGAGAATATACAGCATATCATCAAAGGCTCTGCTATTTGGCGATGACAAACCAGGAGTGCAGGTGGATCACAAGCATTATGAATGGATAAGCCAGCTGCTGTGTAACTGTCTTTTAATTTTGGACTCCTATTAATGACAAAGGAACAGATTACATCTGTCCTTAGAGCTGGCCCACACAGTGACGCGCTTCATGGCCTCCGATGCGCACCCCTCTGTCCCTTCTCCTGCTGAAGGAACAGCAGCTCTGACCGTCTCCGCTACCGGGTCTTTCCAGCACACTTTTTCCATGGCGGCAGGAATCATTCAGACCAATCAGATGCTGCGCCTGGGCCGCAGCGCATTTAAAGGCAAGGAGAGGCGATCATTTGGTTGGTGAAGACAGCACTCGGCTGTGTTAAACCCACTCACGCCTTTTCTCCTCCCTCTCTGGCACTTGCGCGGAGGGGCAGGGACTGAGGCGTGGATGCGCCTCTCTGCTCCTGGACTGCGGCTCTCTTGGCACTACAGGAAACTTGCAAAGTGCGCTGGTCACACCCTGTCCACGCGGTGAAGGCCGGCGCAGGGCAGGTGCGCCTGCGCTTGTGCCTGGTCTACGAAATTAGAGCCCTCAGAGTCTTTAAGGTGAAGCAGACTTGGACTCACTTTGTCTTTCAGAGCAGGAAACAGTTCAGATTGCTGAAGAACAGGCTGCCACCTCTGACTCGGGTTCACAGGCAGGTACTCGGCGTCAGGAACAGAAGGCAAGGTCAGCCACCAGGGATCAGGCAGGCAGGTAGGTGCAGGACAAAAACGGGTCGGTACGTTGTAGTCTAGCAGAGGATCAGGCTATAAAGGCGGAAACAGGAACAGAACAGGTCGGCAATGAGTGATCTGTCCGGATGGCAGGTCTGGTGTTTCTTCCATCAGAGTGAAGATGATCTGA
>JAZDUH010000155.1:1195000-1197500 GCA_036419115.1 Scarus forsteni | reverse complement strand
CTCTTATACACAGTATAGCAGTCAGGAATATCAATTGAAGACATCACGATTGAGATAGCATTTGTTACACGTAATTAAAGTAGAAATTAGAATAAAATAAAATAGAATAATGGAAATATATTTTTATAAATAGAATAAGATAAAATAGAATAAAATAGAAAACAGTGCAATGCAATGCAATATAATACTGTGCAATTTGAGCTTTGTGATATTAGAGGGAGGAGTTATAAAGTCTGATGGCCACAGGCAGGAACGACTTTCCTGTGGCGCCTGTGGTGCATCGGGGGATGAGTCTGGCACTGAATGTGCTCCTGTGATTGTCCAGCACGCTGTGGAGGGGGTGGAAGGTATTGTCCATGATGTCCTGCAGCCTGGACAGCATCCTCCTCTCCATCACCTCAGTCAGAGAGTCCAGCTGCACCCCCACAACATCACTGGCCTTACGGATCAGTTTGTTGAGCCTGTTAGTGTCCGCCACCTTGAGCCTGCTGCCCCAGCACACAACAGCGTACAGGATAGCACTGGCCACCACAGACTCATAGAACATCCTCAGCATCGTCCTGCAGATGTTAAAGGACCTCAGCCTTCTCAGGAAGTAGAGCCGGCTCAGGCCCTTCTTGTAGACGGCCTCGGTGTTCCTGGTCCAGTCCAGTTTGTAATCCAAATACACTCCAAGTACTTGTATTCCTCCACGATGTCCACCTGGACCCCATGGATGGAAACAGGGACCGCTGGAGCCTTTGCCCGTCTCAGATCCACAACCAGCTCCTTGGTCTTCGTCACATTGAGCTGTAGGTGGTTCTGCTCACACCATGTGACAAAGTCCCCCACCACCGCCCTGTACTCCTCCTCATCACCCTTGCTGATACACCCCACAACAGCCGAGTCATCAGAAAACTTCTGAAGGTGGCAGGACTCAGTGTTGTGGCCAAAATCAGTGGTGTATAGGGTGAAGAGGAAGGGGGACAGGACTGTCCCCTGGGGGGCCCCTGTATTGCTGACCACCCTGTCAGACACACAGTGCTGCAGACGAACATACTGCGGTCTGCCAGTCAGGTAGTCAACAATCCAGGACACCAGAGGAGCCTCCATCCCCATCGCTGTCAGTTTCCCACCCAGTAAGGAGGGCCTGATGGTGTCAAAGGCACTGGAGAAATCAAAAAACATGACTCTCACAGTGCTGTCAGGCCTGTCCAGATGGGCGAGACTCTGTTCAGCATGAAGATGAGGGCGCCTCAACCCCAAGTCTGGGCTGGTAGGCGAACTGCAGTGGATCCAAGTGGGACCTGACCTTAGGCTGGAGCTGCTCCAGGTCGAGTCTCTCCAGGGTCTTCATGATGTGGGACGTCAGTGCCACCGGTCTGTAGTCCTTGACATCGTTTGGACACGGCGCCTCTTTGGAACAGGGACGATGCAGGACGCCTTCCACAGCACAGGGACCCTCTGGAGACTCAGGCTCATGCTGAAGACATGGTGAAGTACTCCACAGAGCTGGGGTGCGCAGGCTTTCAGGACCTTGGGCTCACCCCTGCCTGGGCCTGCAGCCTTGCCTGCGTGGAGTCTCTGCCAGCTGTCTTCAGACGTGGTCGGGGTGAAGGACACCGAGGCGGTGAGTGAAGATGGCGATGCTGGAAGAGGTCCTTCAGTCAGGAGATCAGAGGAGGAGGAGGAGGAGGAGGAGGGAGGTGAGGTTTCCTCATCAGAAGGCAGGGGGCTCCCAGGAGGGGGAGGTGTCGCTGTAGTGGCTGCTGGCTGCTGGTCTGCAGGGAGGAGGGGAGGGAGGACAGGGGTTGTGTCAAATCTATTAAAGAAAAGATTTAGTTCGTTGGCCCTGTCCACACTGCAGTTTTCTCCCTTGCTGCTGCTGCCCTCTTGTAACCAGTGATGGTCTTCATGCCACTCCAGACCTCTTTGGTGTCATTTTGTTGGAGCTTCCTCTCCAGCTTCCTCCTGTAGCTGTCCTTAGCCTCCCTGATTTTCACCTTCAGGACCCTCTGTGTTGCCCCCACCTCCTCCAAATGTCCATCTCTATAGGCCCTCTTCTTAGCATTCAGACAGTCCTTAATTTCCTTTGTAATCCACGGCTTGTTATTTGAATAACAAAGGACAGTCCTTGTTGGGACGATGGTGTCCACACAGAAGTTGATGTAGCCTGTGATACACTCTGTGAGCTCGTTGATGTCCTCTCCATGGGGGTCACAGAGTGCCGGCCAGTCTGTCACCTCAAAGCAGCTCTGCAGTGTGTCCATGGACTCTTCTGACCAGGTCCTCACAGACTTTGTGATGGCTGGCAGTCTTTTCACCAGGGGCACATAGCAGGGGTTGAGGTGAATCAGGTTGTGATCTGAGCATCCCAGAGGGGGGAGGGGGGAAGAGCTGTATGCCTCCCTCACATTAGCATACAGTAAGTCCAGAGTCTTCTCCCCTCTGGTCGTGCAGCTCACATACTGAGTGAAGGTTGGGAGTGTTTTCCTGATGTTAACATGATTAAAGTCCCCAG